>JALXJV020000015.1:4044230-4385803 GCA_024633595.2 Lepomis macrochirus | reverse complement strand
AGACCTACTTGGGTAAAGACCAGCGAAGTCTTCCTGTGCGGAGTCCACCGAGCAAGGCCACCCACAAGAGCAGCGTCTTTCCTTCCATAAGCACTTCTACTCACCTAAAGCTGTTGGCCACAACTGCACTCAGGCCATGTGCTACCATACTATTCCTCTTGTCTCCAGTAGACACAAGAGGTATCGTGTCTTCAGGCACAGAAATAAGGCACTCCTCAAGCCTTTAAAACAGACACTGCCCACATCTGTTTACTTCTCTGTTGGATTATGGAACTGCCAGTCTGCAGTTAACAAAGCTGACTTTATCACTGCTTATGCTAACACATTATCTCTTGGGATACTGGCTCTCACTGAGACCTGGATCAAACCAGAAAACACCGCTACCCCTGCTGCCTTGTCCACCAATTACTCTTTCACCCATACCCCCCGATCATCTGGGAGGGGGGGTGGGACGGGGCTCTTAATTTCCAACAAATGGAAATTCACACAGCTGCTACCCCCAACTCAATATGCCTCCTTCGAATACCATGCGGTCTTGGTTTCCGCTCCGGTTAAGGTCTCTGTGATCGTCATATACCGTCCACCAGGACAAATGGGTAACTTTGTGGAGGAGCTAGACACACTGCTGTCTTCCATACCAGAGCATGACTGTCCCCTACTTCGTCCTTGGCGACATGAACATTCACTTAGACAATTCAAACTCAGCAGACTTCCTGTCTCTGATTCAGTCCTTTGATCTAACCGGGTTCTCAGCCCCCGACCCACAAAGCTGGCAAGGTGCTTGATCTTGTTCTTGTACTGAAATTGTGCCACAGAGTGCCTAACTGTCACACCTCTACATGTGTCTGACCACTATTTCATTCAGTTCACGCTATCCCTACAGGAAAAGCCCATTGGTTCAACACCGCTGGTCTCACACCGGCGCAACCTCCGCAACCTGTCTGCCGCTCACTTTGCCTCAGTGGTAGCTTCTGCCCTACCTTCCCTCGGCACTTTTTCCTCACTCGAGGTCAATGATGCCACACAATCTCTGTGCTCTACACTAAGCTTGTGCCTAGATAGCCTGTGTCCTCTATCCACCAAGCCTGCTCGCCCAAACCAGTCCAACCCATGGCTAACAGATACCATCCGGGGGCTACGTACAGATCTCAGAGCTGCTGAAAGAAAATGGCGAAAAACCAAAGACCCTACTGACCTTAAGGGCTACCAATTACTCCTATCCTCCTTCTCGACAAGCATCAGTGCTGCCAAAACTGCGTTCTATAACAACAGAATTAGCAGTGCCACTGACTCTAGGAAATTATTTTCCACCTTTAAAGCTCTATTAAATCCGCCTCCCCCTCCACCACCCACAAACTTGTCGGCTGATACCTTTGCTGCCTTCTTCACAGGCAAAGTGGAGGCTATAACTAGCCAATTCTCTGAAACATTCAAACTCAACCAATGTAGCAATCCTACTACATCTTTTCCTTTGCCCTCCCAGGCCAGTGGTTCTTCACTCTCCTCGTTCACTCCTCTCTCAGAGAGTGAAGTATCAGAACTCTTGACTCGTAGCCGTCCAACTACATGCCCACTGGACTCAATTCCCACAAATCTCCTCCAAGCCATTTCTACTACTGTGGTCCGGCAATCACTCACGTGATAAACACGTCTCTGGCTTCTGGAACCTTCCCGACCACCTTCAAAAGGGCTCAGGTTACACCCTTGCTCAAAAAGTCCTCACTTGACCCTACTCAAGTTGAGAACTATCGACCAGTGTCTCTTCTACCATTTTTATCCAAAACTCTTGAACGAGCGGTTTTCAAGCAGGTCTCAGAATACCTCTCACAGAATGACCTCCTAGATCCATATCAGTCTGGCTTTAAGAGTGCCCACTCTACTGAAGCGGCTCTTCTGTCTGTAACAGAAGCCCTGAGGTCAGCGAAAGCTGCAGCCCAATCCTCGGTTCTCATCCTGCTAGACCTATCAGCTGCCTTTGATACAGTCAACCACGCAATCCTGCTTTCTGCACTCTCAGCAATGGGCATCTCGAGTAAAGCACTCCTGTGGTTCGAATCCTACCTTTCTGGGCTCCTACAATGTCTTGTGGCAAGGACAATTATCCTCCTCCCACTGCCTCTCCACAGGCGTGCCCCAAGGCTCAGTACTAGGGCCCCTTCTCTTCTCAATTTACACCACCTCACTTGGGCCGATCATTCGCTCACCACGGCTTCTCTTACCACTGCTACGCAGACGATCACGCAACTCTATCTATCCTTCCCGCCAGGCGATCCCACTGTCTCGGCGCGGATTACAGACTGTCTCTCAGACATATCTACATGGATGAAGGCCTGCCACCTTCAACTAAACCTCTCCAAGACTGAACTCTTGGTCATTCCAGCCAAGCAATCCATTTACCATAACATCAAGCTACAAATTGACTCCTCAACCATCACTCAAACCAAGGTGGTGAGAAACTTGGGTGTCTTGATTGATGATCAGCTGTCCTTTTCGGACCATGTCGCTGCTGTCTCTAAGTCATGCCGCTTTGCTCTATACAACATAAGGAAAATCAGGCCCTACCTCACTCAGTATGCCACCCAGCTTCTGGTACAGGCCATGGTTATCTCTGCACTCGACTATTGCAGCAGCTCCTAGCAGGTCTTCCAGCTTGTGCTGTGAAACCCTTACAAATGGTTCAGAACGCAGCAGCGCGTCTGGTCTTTGATCAGCCCAAAAGGACTCATGTCACTCCATTACTCAGTGACCTTCACTGGCTTCCCGTGGCCTCCAGAATCAAATTCAAGTCACTAATGCTTGCATACAGAGTGGCCATCGGGTCTGCACCCATCTACCTAAACTCCATTATACAAACCTACGTTCCTTCTCGCCCTCACGCTCCTCCAATGAGCGGCCTGGCTCTGCCAGCCCTTCACACAAAGCGATCCCAGTCCCGGCTGTTCGCATCTGTGACACCACGATGGTGGAACGAGCTACCACACGCCATCAGAGCAGGGGCGTCCCTCTCTAACTTCAAGAAGCTCTTGAAAACTC
Organism: Lepomis macrochirus; assembly: GCA_024633595.2. NCBI lineage: Eukaryota > Metazoa > Chordata > Actinopteri > Centrarchiformes > Centrarchidae > Lepomis > Lepomis macrochirus. Next base: position 4,382,770 of record JALXJV020000015.1, on the reverse strand, counting down.
ATCTCTTCCGAGAACACTTCCTCTTATAACACCTCTAACTAACTAACCTCTAACATGCACTTCCTGTGCTCTTCTTCTTCTATCCCTACAATTATCTTGTATTGACTGCACTTTTTGTTCTGATTGCACTTTCTGTTAACTCTTACTTCCTTCCCTAGGTATTTACCCATTGATGTGATATGTACTATGAGCTCTTACTAGGATTTATTGCTGCTCTTACTAGTATGTATTATCAGTTGTTAGATCTGTATTTGATGCTCTGTTGATACTTGTAAGTTGTTCCTCAAATGTAAGTCGCTTTGGATAAAAGCGTCTGCCAAATGAGTAAATGTAAATGTAAATGTAACAGCAAAAAGCAAAGTAAAACAAAAACAAAAAAACTAACGTGTTTAATTAAAGAAAAGCTCACTCAGTTCAGTGTAGTTTGTCAAGTCAACCGGCTGAGCTGCAACATCCACAGCGGATGATTCTGCCAAATCCTTTAATGTTCTGTGACATATTTATTTATTTACATCCAGTGTCAACGTTTTTTCAGATTCCCACAGTCTGCAAGATTTGCTAAAGGAAAACCACAATTATTTTTGCTTCTTCAGCGAACAATGAAAGGCAAAAGAGCATCCTACACACACACAGAAGAGCTGGAGTTTACATAACTTATTCTCTGTAGTCAATTGAAATGCATTCAGTGGGTTTTTAACATTTAACAAACGTTTAACTGAAATTTATCATGCTTCTTCACACATGTTTTTCAACTTTAAGTTTTTTTTTTACAGTGCACAAATGTCTGTAATGTTTTGGGGGGAAAGAATAAAGGATGAAGAAATTCACTGAATGTTTAAGGTGGAGATTATGACTTAATATCATTTGAAAATGAGATGCTACATCTGAAGGGACTATCCTTACAATAAATTCAAATACGATGGCAGTCACCATGTTTGCAGTGCATGATGAAGCTAGTATGGAGGATGTGCTGCATCATCATTTATATGTCTGTTTCTGTTAATTATAAATATTAGGAGTTGCCTGGGGTTTGTTTGTGTTAGTTTGAGTGGGTTAAGCTTGACATATTTTTTAATAGGCTTTTTGTTGTTTTTTGGGGGGGTTTTTTGCTTTAGATTTGTATACATGATTATGTTGATTTTTTAGTGTTAGATAAGTTAATTTTTGTATAAACATATCTTTACAAAAATGTACAGTTTTGTTCAGGATTTTTTTTTTTTTTAAATCACATTTTTTGCATATTTTCATTGTTGTTTGTTTGATCAACCTTGTCCGTCCCTTCAAGGACAACGTGGCCTCATTTGTTCATGTTCTTGCTCGGTGTCCTTCTGCTGACTATGTGCTGAAGAATTCAAGCTGTCAGAGAGAGAAAGACGATTAGAGTGGAGGAGAGATCTGAAAAATCTGCTTTCATGAATCTCTAGAGATAAACGTATATTTAAAAAAAAAGAAGACCCAAAGTCATGTTATGATGATTTTCCTCAGTGTTTTGAGTCAGAAACATGTTGACAACATGAAGTAAACGTAAAAATTGTAAACAGTAGTTGTTCTGTTGTGATAATGGCAGTGGTGGTGATTGAGGTATTCATAATAAAGATAATAACTATAAACTATTTGATGATGTTTAATAAAAAACTGAAGTGTGTTGTAGTAAAACCAAACAGCCACCAGAGGGAAACGTTAGTTTAAAAATGGGCTGACCCGCCTGAAACACTGTACATCCTGCAGGGGGCGGTATATATCTGCTTTCTCTTTGCAGGACTCTTCATGGAGAGCCTCTTGTGTTCGGCATGGTACTGTGTGTCCTGTGTGTTTGTGCATTGATTTGACTTTTGTTGCACTGCGATTGCATCACATGCAATAAAAATCAGATAAAAATGAACATTTACATTTGTTTTATTGCATTTTTCATGTCACATTTAGGGGAATAGAAATAAATTTAGCTTTTTGTGACCTCCTGACTCCTGGCAGCATGTTGTCTTAATTACTGGCTGGTGTAAACTTAAATGCTGGTTTAACCTAGGAAGCCTGTTCAGCAGCACTCTCGGGAAAATAAGAAGATCATTAAGGACGCTTTAAAGACACTCAGTCTTTGTTTCCTCCGGGCTCTTCTTGGTGTTTGAATGAGCTCCTTTGTTCCTGGAGAAACTCCTCTTATTCTAGAGGGTTCATCAAGTTACTTTTAAGCATCTTTAAGGGCTTGTCTAAGATCTTTTTTTTTTCTGAGAAGGAGTTCCTAAACAAAGCCATTTACTCAGAGGGGTTCTTGGATAAACTATGAAAATGATCAAGAGCTTCCCCAAACAGTTCATTAGATCCTTCAGTGAACCTGACATATTTAGAAATTCTATACAGATTTTTTTAAAAAATAAAGATCAACTAGTACAGTGCAGTGTTTTTGCTGTTTGGAAGGACATATACAAAATTGTGTTTCATGATGAAAGGGTAAGAGAGGAGATATGACGTGCAGCAAGGCTTTTGGAAATCATGGGAAACATCACTGCTTGCCTTCAAACAACAAAAAGATTTAATTATTTGATCCAAATCAGATCCAAATGAAATTGTTACCGCACCCGCACACTCTATATTAATAATCTGATGTCTGAGGCCCTTTTGTGACATGTGGGAGTAACCATTAAACCTGCCTGCAGTCATGATTAGCACATACAGAAATAAACAAAAGCAGTCCAAAGACAAATATACATCAAATGTATTCTGTATGTGCTCAAGCCACATGGACTTGTAAGAGACTAAAAAACAATACTGTTGTAATGGTAAAACGTTTGCCTGACATGAACCCAACCTCTTAGAAACACGTGTCTTCTGCCTCACACTGCCTCAAATATGGCTTTTTTTTAAATCATCTACTCAGAAGAACTCGCTTGTGCTGCATGAAAGGGAAACATTAAAATATTTAGAAAGAAGAGAAGCAGAAACCCCCCAATATAAAATACACGTGTGTATATCATAACTCTTCATAATCTCCTCACATATCCACCATATTTTGTGTTAACATTAATAACCAAAGGGGAACAAAAACTTTTATAAATGTTGCCTGGTCTGCTCACTCCTGTACCCGCTGTACTTTTTGCTGCTTTAGACCAGTGATCTGCTTTGTGTGTGTAATTACTGGCCATCATATTGAAAGTTAATGATGTCAAAACACCATGACAGGAAATGGGAGCTGCTGCAGAGGATGAGCCTGCTGTGGTTACAGAATGATTATTCTTCCTCGTTCTCTGAAACTGGATGCTGATATTTCAGACTTGATGTGGTACCCAGTTGACTTTTTTTAAAATTACAGCGAGCATCCTTTAAATCACTGAATTATCCCTCTAATAGTCCTTTAATGACACACTGTGTGTCTGTGTTTTAAAATGGAAGTGTAATGACCTTGTAATAAAAGATATTATTGATGTCAAACAGCAATTTCAAACAACAAAATACATGATACAGAACACACATCAGCACTGAACATCGTCGTCATGTAACAGCACAATTCTTTCTACTCCCTTTCTCCTCTTTCACTCCCTTGTCTTCCTCCTCCTGCTCTTCCTCCCTTAAATTTCTTATCATCCCCATCCTTCATTTCCTCTCTTTCGCTTCCTCCAACTTCCCCTTTACTCTGTCTCAATCGCAACCTCCTCTTTCTCCTCCATCTTCTCCTCATGCTCTTCCTCCTCTTCCAGCCTCCTCTTTTCTCCATCCTCTCCTCTCCCTCTTCTTCTTCCTCCTCATCCTCTCCTCTTTTTCCTCCTCTTCATATTCCTCCTGTTTCTCCTCCTCCTCCTCCTCCTCCTGCTGTCCCGTGTGAACAGAGCCTCTTTTCTTTCCTCTCTCCTCCTCTTTGGATGACCGCCTGTTCCTGGAATTCAGAAACCCCTCTCACTTTTAATTTATGCGCATATTAATTGCTCTCCATTGTAATTTCCACCGTGGGATACAACATGCAAATGCGCCATGCGTTTGTGCGTGTGCGTGTGTGCGTGTGTGTGTGTGTGTGTGTGTGTGATTTCTTCCTACTCAGTCATTAAACCGCCACAGACATTTTTTTCTCCTGTTGTTAACGTTCATTTTTAGCAGCTATTTCAAAGTGCACCAGATGCATCTATAAGGATTATGGGTACTTTGACCTTTCAAAGGTGGAAATAAGGCATGTTTTTTTCTGTAGTTTAAAATGACAATATTTTCTTTCTTCCTTACAGAATCTACCAAAAATGTTGAACGAAATGCATTCATTGAATATTGATTGATTGTAAATCAGGACTGTATTATTGATTTTTTTTTCTTTTGGAAACACCAAATCTGAGAGTTTTTAATCTGGGCAATTTCAACAAACATTTAGGTCTTATCCGCTGAGTTCAGGCTTTGCCACCTTATGTTGCACGTGGTAGTTAAATATTTCCGTTTTTGTGGCCTAAAACTATTGGATTCTTGGTTCTTATTTAACCCTCTGAAATTGTTATTATGGTGCCTTTAAGGGACGTGAACGCGGCCAAGATTTGTTCAAAATAACACGTGATCAAACGATTCAACAAGAATGACATTTTAGAGCTGCAGAGGATTTTTACATCTTTACTCTGTCTCCTATAAGCTGTGGTTGAGTAAAATGTGAAGTCAGTGTTTTTGGCTCTTGTGGTTTGAGCTCCCTCTTTGATTCATTAGGCTGTTCTGCATTTAAAAGAAAAAAGAAAAAAAGTATCATGTATAAATGACCGTCTGATTTTCTTTAAACCCTCTGTGGGGAAATTTCTCTGCTGATTTCCTTTGAAACTCTGAGACTGAAGTTGACCCAAAGCAGGAAAACTCAGCACCAGGTGTTCTCGTCAGGAGTTTATTACAGTAATGTCATCTTTTCACATTTCCGTGGTGGATTTATGAGAGCACAAAATGACCGTGTACACGCGAGTCTAGCTGTGAAAATAAAAGCAGTAGAATGTGTTTCATTAGAAATGAACGCGGGTTTGTCAGACAATCAGAACAAGCTTAGCGCAGAATAACAACGTGGAACACGTTTTCTTCTTTCCAGAATCCTGTTGAATTCATTTCAGCCAAAAAAAAAAAAAAAGTTTGATGAAATCAAAGAGCTTCAGTTTGGAAAGTGAGCTGAAGCCTCAGGTGATTCTATGAAAGCTGCAAACAATCCACCAACATCATGACTTTAGAGATTAATCCCACATTAGTCAGTAATGATGTGAATCTGTTTCCAACCTTTTTTTTAATCTCAAGAGCTCTTGACCTGAGACCCGCTACCGTAAAATAAATGTCAACAGCTCCTTTAATTATGGAACAAACGTAGCATCAATTATATATTCTAATATCGTAAATCTATCTGTTAATATCCGCACACAATTTGTAATATAATTCAAAAGTCCATTAAGTCGCTGTTTTTAATGCCTCAGTCTGGCATGTAAGCAGCCCAACCCTTAAACATGCTGTGATGACGTGAAGTACTTTAACTTTACTTTGCATAAAAAGGAGTCATGGAGATATGAGATATTTGACTTAAAACAAAGTTTCTTCTTCTATTTTCTGAGCTTTAAAACAGGCAAAATAAAGGAAAATTATTCAATGAGTCGGTGTGAAAAAAACAAGATGCAATCTCTAATGCAGCTTTAAAGTTGCAGCTGCATGCTTCTTGCAATGTGTAGGCCAAACGACGCTAATGAGGACCTGCATTTATTTTTTTTTTTAGCCTGTCTTTTATTTAAATCACCAGTGGTCTGCATGACCTGCCGTGGATGAGTAGTCTGAACTCTAGTCTGCAGACTCAGTGTATACAGTGATCATCGGTTTGTCATTATGAATAATATTAATGTCATTAATATAAAGACACCTGCAAAAACCCCGCATTATAATGATCTGTACGTAAACTGATCTCCAGTCCACGAGCAGTAACAAGGAAACGCCGGTAACAATTTTAGAAAACCATGTCTTTCAAATTCTTATCATATTTGTGCAGGACTACCTCTCTGCCCCCCCCACAATGTAGGTGAACGTGGATTTCTTTCCCATTCATGTGAAGTTAAAAATGTCGACTTTGTAAACTGTCTTTTTATACAAGAAAGAAAGACGTGTTTAATACAAATGTGTTCAGAGATTTTTTTCTTTTTTATTAATTGTTTCTTGATGCATTGTATCTGCTGTAAATACACTTTATGTCCTCATGTCCTCTTCTGTCTCTCTCTCGCTGACACACACACACACACACGCACGCACACACACGCACACACACACACACACACACGCACACACACACACACACACACACACACACACCAGTCATACCTCCACAGTCAGACACCCCACCCTCCGCTTTTCCTCCTGCGTGAACGCGGCCTATATCTAAATCTGGATCCACACATTTACTGCGCATGTCCGCGATATTCGAAAGCAACAAGCAATTAATACCGCATTAAGCAGCATCTCATCATCAGTGGCAGAAATCCCAGAAACAAAGACACAAGCAGAAGCGGAGGAAACGAAACCTCCAGAACCTTCACCTGCAGCAAAGCTGCTGCTGCCTGCAGGAGGACTGCTGCTGCTGCTGGGGAGAGGTGCCTTACTATAAAAAAAAAATCTTTCAGAAATGCAACCCTCTGTATTAATATGATAGCAATAAGCAATATATGCATAAGCACTCTGCTCACTTTTACATAAAAGTCACGGATGCGGTCTTATAAACAGCAGCAACAGGTCAACAAGTCCACCTTCTGTATCTGCCTAACAGCGTCTGTTATAGAAAATGTATTTGGTGAGATCACATAAACCATAACAGAAATGTTAGGACGTCACATGTCCATGCTGACATAAAACAGCTGGTCAAAATCATAAAGTGACCCTCGTCAAACAATAAAAACATAAAGCACAAACATGATGTTAGCAGTCTCTGATCATACACCTCTCATAAACGGTGTGTATGTTGTAACTCACGGCTTTATTAATGTTAATAAATAACTCATTTGTGCTTTTTAGATCAGGTATAAATGAGGGTTAAGAACAGCTTTTGGCAGGTTGTGAAAAATCCTCTGGCTGGTTTTTATTCTGCACGTGTCTCTTCAGCTCTTAAATGTATCAGGACCCTCCATACCTCTGGCTTTAAGGAAAAACATGAATCTTTTTCATCTTGACCAACAGCAACAAACATATGCACCCGCTCCCACAAGTATTTATTAATTAATTACCAACACTGCAGACATACACACACACTGCATTGTTACCGAATCAAAATGATAAAACACCAAATTGAGCTGAAACTTGGCAACCTTAATAATAACTAATAACTAATCTCTAAATCATTTGTAAATTATTCCTTAACCTTCAATGCAGCCATTAATTATAACTTATTCTCATTTAATAAAGAGCGAATTATCAGAAAGCAGTTTAACTAAATGGTAAATAAATTAAAAACAAACAGATACTTTCAGCAACACACAACAGCTGCGAAGTGTTCCATTGTGTTAAAGCTTTAAGTGGACAAGAACACTGAGACAAATGGATCACGTGTTAAAAGAGAAATGTAGCTCACATGTAATTTTTCTTCACGTCCTTCCAGCAGTAAACTGTAATGTCATACAGGTGTGAGACTGAAACAGGTGGGTGTGCTTTATTTAAACGTGCATCATCTAGCTGTTACAGTGACTCAACGCACATGTGGGTAAAAATCATTATGTCTTGAAATCCAAGCAACTTCCTATTTTTTATTATGTAAAACGTGGCACATTTTTGTTCCTGAAACTGAAACATGCGGGAAATTTCTTCAAAAATACGGCGACAATCTGCGCACACAGAAGACACATACACAGCCTGCATATTGAACTATAGGCTACATATATTTCTATATAATATTTCTGCATAAACGTGAAATCCTATATATCTGAATTTATCCCAGAGGTGAGAAAACATTTATTCGTCATCACGATTTAAGGTGAACTGAAATGAAGCGCTTTTAACTGAATGTCTAACCAGCAGAGGAACAGGATCAGTGTGTGCTGCTGCAACAATTTAAAATACAAATACTGTTAAATGTAAATCTAACAGCCTGTGAATCATTCATTTGAACGTCTTAGAATATCTGACTGAAGGCAGTTTCAACCTAAAAATATTTAAACATTCTGGGGAAATAAAAGCCTCCTCAGGCCTCGAACATCCGTGTGAAAATCCTTCTCTCCTCTTCAAAGTGCACATGCACAAAAAAAAAAAAGAAGCAAAAAAAGATCCCCTCGTTTCCCTCCAGCGCCGACATGAATTTCTGACTCATTAGCATTTATGCAAATGAGTTTCTAATTGCAGGCGTAATGACTCTGGCGTGGGAGATTTTTCAATCCGCCATGTTTTTTGTTAGTACAGCATGCTTTACAGGATGCATTTTTCCTTCATTTTTTAAAACAAAAGCGGACCGTTCTCTTATTTCCAGCCGCTCATCCGACAGGAATCCTGCTGGAGCTTTATGTCACAGTTAGAAAGAGTGGGAGACTTTTCTTTTTAACAGGCCGCGTTTATCTGTGGCATCGACAAAAGCCTTTTTATGTTCCTGCTCGGCGCCGCAGTGAAGCCCTGCTGCAGCCCGGGGTGTGGGGCTTTATAAGATGCAAAGGATGCTGGAGGAGAACCTAACTTGGAGGTGAGTCTGGAGATCTGCAGCTGCAAACTCAGACATGCCTGTCAAAGCCTGTAGCTCCTCTGATGCAATGTGTGCAAGCAAAATGGAAATGCAAAATGGCAGCACATAAAGGAAGCAGCAGACAATTAAAGGCTAATAAAAAATGACTCAACTTCCGTTTTGGTAGAAAAATCAAGCACTTATTCTCTTGGAAGTAATACAAATTTTGACCCCTGACAGAAATGTTTTCAACCAAAGCTGAAGGATTTAATGTTTTAAATCGATTTGGTGTTCAAATTTAAGAAAAATATTTAATCTTTATAATTAAAGACAAAAGCCAAATTCGATGTTTTCTGTTATTTTTAAATGTTTTCTTTTGTCTCAGCTCACCCTTGCTTTTTATTTACCACCACAGCACAGCTCCCTGCTTAATGAACTATTTAGGATGGCAGTGGTGTCTGTGTGTGTGTGTGTGTGGTGGAGGGGTTGGTTTGGGGGGGGGGTAGTCTGTCTGGTTTGGCACAAGGAGGCTGTTTGGCCCCCACGGAGTTCCAACAATATGGGCAGATTTTGAGGGACAAAAGATCCGGAGCTTTGAGTTGCAGAGCACGTCTCTGACACTGGGACACTGGTGTACTGGGATGTTGTACTGGGAGACGGTGCAGCAAGAGCACTGATGTGACCACAGGAGCTGAAGCAGTTTACCTGCACAACAGGTAGCAAGATTTTAGTCGTTAAAGACTTGGATTCCTGTCAACACATTTCAAAACGCAGGTGTCAAAAAGACCCATTTTAAAGATGCGGGTCTGCAGAGGGGAACATTTCTTTGTGTGGTGGATGGAGATCAGCCTCAACGAAGTGTTCCCCTTTCCCGTTCCTTCATGATAAAACAATCCTGTGGATGTTTACTGTGTTTCCTCTCCACATCGTCATTGTTCTACAGAGCCCTTTGTTTCATGTTTCAAGCTCGCCGACGTGAATAAAAGTGTTTTAAGTCACATACACAATCAAAACTGGAACGAGATGTGATCTTGTGATGTGCATTTGATCCCCGCTCAACGATGCTTTGATTCATGTTGCATAATCTCAAAGAAAAATATGTTGCTTAATTATTTAATCAGAAATGAAATACACTATATTTAAGGAAAACATCAAGTTGATGCTGAAATGTATAAATACGATGACTGAGACCAATAAACGTCTCAGTCAGAGTATCGGTTCTGAACGGACAGAGCAACATGTCTTCAGTTGATAGAAGGATCAGAGTGAACAGGAGCAGAAGGTTTGGGGTTCGAATCCTCAGCAGAACAACCAGAATCTTTCAGTAACAAGAGTCCTCTCAGTTTTTGTTGTACTTTCATAACACAGTGTGTGCAATGTTATGAGCTAGAGGTCTGAACAGAGCGTTACCTAAGAACCAGACCTCATTGGAAATTTGTACTAATTTGAATGAGAATCAACTGTGTTTTTTCATCATGTGTATGAAAAATTGTGGACCTTGTGGACTGAATCTATGTTTTACAGTGAAACCCTGTCCCTTTCATTAACAAAAAAAAAGCTCACAGAAGTGCACATAAATTTCAAATGGCAGACTTTGCCAAATAAGTCTTAGAAATACAAACATTTGCAGTCAATGTTCTTAAAAAATAGGATCCTCTGAACCTCAGTGAAAAAAAGTAACTTGCAAAACACAACCCCCCAAAAAAACAAGGGGGGGAAAACGCTGTTTATATTCCAAGATCTCAAACTTTGCTGCTTTCTGCTTTCCATCTCTGCTCCGTTGCCTAAATCTTTTTATTCTGGACCCGGTTCTCATTCATCAAAGTGTTTTACATGCTGGTCAGCAGCTGAACTGGTTCACTGAGGTTTCTCTGCTCAGACAGAGTGTGGGCTGTAAAAAAACATCCTGCAATCTGAGATCCAACGTACACAAACCGACAATCTGTGAGCAAAATTCCAAGTGCAAGACAGGAAGCTGTTGTCATGTGCACATATGATTGACACGTCTTTTTTAATAAAGACAATAACACGACAACTAAGTCATTAAGCTTTTTGAATGCTGTTAAAAGGTTTGTCTCTAAACACACAGGGAAAAGTATAAAACGATCCTCTATTATATGAATGTGAACACACCTGTTATAGTGAATAATAAGACATTGGGCCTTTAACATCTCTCTCAGGGAGGATAATGCAAACACATGTCTTTATTAAATTCTATAATGAAAATCTGACATGTCTTTTAAAATTCTGCAGTTTATGTTGTTGCTGTTTGTCAGGTGTTTACAGTGAAAAATAGTTTTAGGTGAACTATGGTATTTTTGTGTCACTGTGACTTGCTGCACTCATGTTTTTTTTCTTTAATGAAACCCATTACAGTTTACCATCAGCTTGCATGATTCTTTCAGGGATAATCAGAAGATACTATTGATTTTTAATTTAAATATTGTCAGATGTGTATGAAAGATGGGGCTTTGGTGTCTTTGGTGGTTATGATTGGGAGGTGAATGTGCGTTTTGAGAGTTCAGCATCTTCAGTCCATCTATTTTCTGCTGGTTACAGTGCGTTACATCATGTATTAAAAAGCACAAATCAAATCTGCTGAATGAATCCATCTGCACATTGTGAAGCTCAAAGATCACTGGCAGCACAAAGCTACCTCCACACAACACAGTCTGCACTGTCTCTAACTTAAACTGGAAATCACTTGTTGATCAGCCAAGTATATGTGTCATACCTTCACAGTTAGCAGTTTTAGTTCAAATTTACTAAGTCATTCTTTACATTCAAGCAAAAATATTCAGTTAGGGCGGCAACAACAGAATAATTTCACTGTCGATTAATTGACCAGTTATATTCTTGATTCATTATTCAGTCTCTAAAATGTCAGAAAATAGTGATCATCACAACGTTTTGTCCAACCAAAAGTCCATAAGCCAAATATATTCAGGTGATTGTCATATATGGCAAAGAAAAGTAGAAAGTCCTCACATTAGAAGTAGTTTCTGATTTATTTCTTAGGATTGAGTAATAAATTAAACCATTAATGGTCTCAAACTAAGTCACAGTTCCAGTTCAGAGACATGGTCAGTAGACAGTTACTATTTACACCACAACTGTAGTGTATATTAACTTTAGTATTTTATTTCTGCTTCTGTATAGTATAGCTGTATAGTTACTTTGCAGATTGGGATTTTTTTATGCAAAATGTATGACCAATTCACAAGTTATGATGCACTGTTATAGATGAACCTATCCAAATGTATATCAAGCTGTTAAAACCAGCTTCACCAGTAGGAGCTATAGCATGAAAATGAGCTTACCTGTAATTATATCCAGTAATATGAAAAAAAGAGGAGCTATTCAAAATAGTTTCACTTTTAACATTTAGATTTTAAAAGTTCAAATTTCAATTCAGAAATCCAGAACCTTTCCTTGGGATGCAGTTACATTGTTGTATTTCTAATTTCACTTGAGGAAAGGCTATGAAAACTTTTTACCACCTCTGGTTACTCACAACATTGTAAATTACAGTTTCGATAATTAGAGATGTAATGCAATTGCAGTTTTAGTTCTATTGTTATTTAAGTTGGGCTGTAGTCATAATTGGCTACAAGTACAGTTATAGCTATATTTATTGTAGTTTCAGCGTTATACAGTAAAATTATAATTGCAATTGCCGCCCTAAATCACGGCGATTCTGCATCTTTAATATGTCAACCCTGCGTTACATTCCCGGAAAAATGTTCATCCAGAAACATATGAGCTGGATTTGAAACTCTGGTCTGTGCAGATTAAACTGGTTGGAGTAGGAGGAGGTGGTGGTGGTTGGGGGGGGGGGCGGAGGGGGGTTACCGCCAAGCCCTGCAGGAATGGCCTGATGGGTGCTAATGAACTTGGGATGTGCCACCACAATGCTGAGTGGCCCCTGGTCCACCTCGGTGCCCGGGTTCCCATGCAGCCGACGGAATAAGAGAGAGGGATGATGGGGGGAGGTGGAGAGGGGTTTGTGGGGGGAGGAGGGAAGGGGCGGCTGGATGGTGCACCCAGCCTATTGTGCCCGGTCCTTAGCCCATTAGCCACCACCAACCACTCCGCTTTCCCAAGAAGAGCTCGGGGCCTGCTTGCCTGCCTGGACTCGGTAACCAGGCATCGGCGAGGGCGAGAGGAGGGGAGGAGAGAAACAGTAGCCGTATTTAGAGTTTGATCTCCAGGAAAGCGTCCAAAATTTGGAGAGAAAGAAAAGGGGAGCCCGGGACATTGGTAGGCAGAGAGAACCCCCCGACAACAAACCGGGGGCTGACAAAGTTGTCTCTTTGGCAGTCGCGCCTCCTATTGAACCAGTAATTTATTCAAAGGAGATTTTTATCCCCGCGATCTGATTATTATGATAATCAAGTGACCCAGACCCCCTTTCTTGGCTCTTGTCTGCGGGCTCTGGGCTCGGGGGTGACAGTAAAAGCTGATTTGCACGGTCTTCACCCCCTGGTCACATTCCTGGACTCCTCTGTATCAAAGATGCAGACAATAAGAATAGTGGATGTGCGCACTTGATCCAGGCGCATGAGCGGAGGCCGCAGCCTCCGCCGGGGGCTTTGTGTCAAACGAATACTAGTAGCCAGACAAGATTACACGAAACTTTTTATAATCCCACATGGGCCAAAACGGGGCTCAAAACGACACACTTGATAAGTGAAACTCCCAAATAGAGGGAGCAGAGAGGGTGCTGCATCTGTGGAGGCGCTTATGGTGCCCATTTATGCGTAATTAGGGAATTAATTATGAATCTGACCATCAAACTTTATGCTATATTAGGGTACATGCCAATATTTTGATAATTCTTTTTGGTTTAGTCTCAAATATAAAATCAATTCAAGAATTCCAACATGAATTTAGTTTATTAGCTTGCAAGATTCTGATCCATAAAATCTGAGAAGTTGAGCATCCCCGCTTATTCACGCCCAGGTCTCCTTTCATATTTTAGAGGGTGGAGACAAAAACAGACCTGCATCGTGTCATAAAGGGGAGGGCCTTGGTGGCAGTATATGTTTTTAGAGCAGGCATGTTTTAAGTTCATATTGTATCTGACGCGAGGAATGGCGAGTGCGAGGGATAGCGCGGGCAGGAGGGGAGGAGGCAAGATCCACCTCCACGGGAAATAATAGGGATGATAATAAAACAGGGGGAAAACCCGTCCGAGTGAAGCTGAATGGATGGAGCCAGGGAGACGTCACGGCCAGCCGCAGCCATGAAGACTGAGCGGTCCAGCCTCCGGCAGCTCAGTTGGTCTCCATCTCCCGAGCCGTTCGCTTCTGGGTTTTGGAGAGCGGACGCCGCAGCGACTCGCAGACGACGGCGTGAGTATGAAGTATAAGATATGTTTTCTTTAAGGTTGGTGGGAAGGAAGGTGCGGAATATCAGCAACAACACGGAGGAAAACGCGTTTGCATCCCCGCCGTGTACATCGCCAATCTGCATACATAACGGAGCAGGATGCGTGTATAGTCTGGATGTGGCAACAGTGGCGAATATGGGCGATGAGTGTTTGTGCAGCAGGTCTTCAGCTCTAAATTTGATATAATTTATTATTCCTGCCTCTTTTTGTCTTGATGCTCTGAGGAGTGTAAAGTATGAGGTGTATTTCATTCAGAATGGCAGCTGTTGTGGACTATTAGGAGGTGGAAACATTGCTCAGCAACAATAAGCACGTCTCGTCTTTTATTTCATGTTGTATTTCCAAACTGCACCAAAGGCTGCAGATGTATAATTGTTCTTTCTTTTTTTTTTTACAATTCCTTTCTTACATGGAGTATGGTGCCCTGGCACAGTGAAAGGTCACAGATGAACATGCAGAAACAAAACTACACTCTAGTTAAATGATGAAATATGTCAGTGAAAGAGCAACTTGTAATTAGACGTGATTTGGCTCCGCTTTGAGGGCGAAGTCCCTGTTTCACAGCCTCAATGACGCATTGTGCACAGGCTTCATTTGCGCCATTCACAGGGAGCCACAAAGGCCAAAAGGCGCTTCCAGCCCTGATTTCATTTCTCATACACACCTCCAGGCACTTAGCAGGGTCACTTCTCCAGCTCTGCTCGCTGTGGCAGCAAAAGAGTCAGGCAACATATGTCACCAAAAACTCAAGCAATATGAAACGATCAGGGTCTGAGAACAAAAAGAGGGAACCTTTTTTCGGTCTTTCTTTTTTTTGTTCAAATTAAGCCCTTGCAGGACTCTGTGTGGCCACGTGGCTCAGATATGAGGATTACAAGCAGACAGGCCTGCAATGCATGTGTAATAAGACAAAGTAATGGTGTTCACACCCAAAACTGGCGGATAAAGGGATCACAAGGCCAAATATCCTGTCCACACGTGTGCACAGAGTACGAGGCCTGTGCATAGAACACGTGTGCGCCCCCCCTCCCTCCCCCTGGACACACCGGGGGGAGAGAACGGTGCCTTCGGAGCTTTGAGGAGGGGGGTTTGAAGCAAAAAAATTAAAAAAAAACTGGGATTATGCAATGTTTCACATGATGAACATGGGAGCATTAATGTGTATGCACGCAGGGGTCACTGCATCAGGAGAAGGAAAGGCACGTGTGCACAATGAAAATCGTGTTTATGTTAAAAAATTGGGAATTAGAGATTAGATTTTCTAAATTTAGGTTAAACAATTTTGTGTTTATTTGTTTCATTTATTGAACTAGTTGCACCACACAGCACATACACACAGCACACATACACACACACACACACACACACACACACACACACACACACATACGGAGGAGACAAAGTTGTGTGTACCACACACACATACGGAGGAGACAAAGTTGTGTGTACCATGGCAGTGTATTTTAGAGTAATAATTTTGCAACACCCATTGACCATATTCCTTTATGTTCAAACAAGACGACCGGTTGAGCATTATGTTACTATGATAATCCTCGACTTCAGCACAATAACGGCAGTAATGTGCAGTGGGCTGCTGAAGCATCACACGGTCCACATGCCTGAAATCTGCACCTTTTCACGCCCATTAACACAGTATTTTTTGAGGCAAAATGCAGTTTTCTGATTGTTTTTACTGTTTGAAGGAAGGCTGCAGGATGTAAAATGGGTCAGTTTGGCTCCTCCGTGCTGTATAGTCCATTTGAAGAATAAAATGATCGTCTCTTTTTTCCAGGTATCCCTGGAGAGACATTCAGCGGCCTCACAACACGTGGCTTACTGTAGGTAATATTATCAGCTCTCACTGTCACATCACACACAGGCTTCCGTAGTTAGGTTGGATATTTTGGGAAGTTTGATGGAATAATATATGTCATATTTAAAGAAACAATTGTAAGATATATGAGGGGCTATAGCCAGAGGTTCGTAGTTAAGTTATAGTAAACCATTAAGGTGAAATACTATTTACCATGGAGATGGTTTGTAACGCCACCACAGTTGAAGGTTTAAACACGAATATGATGAAAACATCATAAGCCCAACAAAATACCAAACATTATGCCATTATTTTGTCAAATTCATAAACTAGCATGGATGTACAGCAGCTGTGTTTCATTACATAGAGGACATGTGGGAAATTAATTGAATGATTTCTGCAAATCGACATTTTCAGCTCCACACACTGCAGTGTTGCTGTGAGCACTTTGTGTGCGCGCGCGAGTGTGTATATATAAAGATATATATATATATATATATATATATATATATATATATATATATATATATATATGTGTTGTGTGTGTTGTGTGTGTGTGTGTGACTGCCAACAGGCCTATCCCGTCACCTCAGTGTGCCACTTCCATTCTGATAATTTCAGAAATACACGCATCCACCTTTAAATATAGCTTCATGTCGTGCGTAAAACTCGTGCGTATAGCTGCCGTTGTGACTTCAAAATGCGATATTCAATCTGATAATCCAATCTGTGTCATAAAATGGCGTAAAATGAAATGTTTTGTCCGGCTCTGCACCCCCGCATAAATTATTTTCAATTAGAGGCGCCGGATTCGTTGACGTCGTGCGCGCTATGGCCAATGACACAGCCTGATGAGGTTTATTTCAACGGTGGAGAGAAATAACCTGGACCTGAATGATGCCTTAAATGTATTTTGGGATTTTATCTGAGCTCATTTGAGTGAAAGAAAAGAGGCCATAAGTGTATTTAAACTTTTGCAGGAGAGAAACACTTTAATATGTCCACAAGCGACAATTTCTGAACTCACAGCGTCAATAATTTGTCGTGTGAAACGCATTTTGAACATTGTGAGGATCAAAACTCAAAAGACAAATATTGAAATTGTATCAATTTATTAGAAGTATATAACAGCTGCACAGTCACGAATAAGCCAGTGTTAATGAAGGGACTATTAATGGTAATGGGGAAATAAGTGCAATCTGCATGTAATTATCTTTCTCTTTATCCAGCTTGGAAACTCGTGAAAATATATCTGATCTAAAAACGAGTCATAAAGCTCACAGCACAGTCTGCAGCCATTATAAATGTTAATATTGCACCATTCCTTTGCAAAATAATATTGTGATATATTACTCATGAGTTAAAACTCCAATGTGAATGATGCGTTTTTTAGGCAATAAAAACATTAAGATGAAAAAATAACAGTAGATTTTCAAAATGTTGTAAATTGGTAAATTGTTGACTATTATTGCACCTTATAATACTGTAAAATATGATTACAAAAAAAATACTACTGAAACGTGGCCATTATATAATTAAGGTATTATTTATAAGAACATGTGGAAATGTGTATTTTAATGTGAATTATCTAAACTACTAATCCATCTGACTGTGCATTTTATGAAATGTTCTTAATTTTTAATTAATGACTGAAGCCATGAGCATGTGCGTGCGTGTGTGTGTGTGTGTTTTATGCATTTCTACTTAAGACTGGTTCAATATCTGATATTGTGTGTAATTATGTATCCAAACATGTGAAAGTTCACACATTAGTTACACACATGTATAACCAGTGCAGTAGCATTCTGACAGCTGAGGCATGTTTCTGCTCTTAAAGGGCCTCGCGTTGTCCTTGTGGACTGAAACAAAGCACCTTGACGAAGATCTGTGTTATGATGACAGCAATCTGAACAGCAACCGAACACCTTTTTAAGAATCCACACAGATCCTGGCAGTGGAAAAAGACATCCAGCTGTTTATTGTAACCTGGAGGGAGAACAATGCCAGTGAGACTTGTTGTTTGCTAAGAGGGATGTAGCCATCTCTGCTAACGCCTTGCGTGTTGCAAGTCAAGTCATGTAGGAGTGTTCAGGTTTGGGTGTGTGTGATGGAGGGCGAGAATATTCTGTGCCTCGCCCTCCTCTTTCACTCTCTCTCTCTCACTCTCTCTCAACATCTCTCCATTTCTCTCGCTCTCTGCTTTCAGTCAGTTGAGGTTTACTTGGTGGTGGCGTTGGTGGGGGAGGAACCTGCCACAACAGGGATCTGGGCACACTGAGCAGCTTTAATTAGAAGGGGCCTCGTGCCATGTGCCACCACGGCGTGTGAGAGGAGTGTGCGTGTGTTTGTGTGTGCTACATCATTGTCTATGCCCGTAGAAGCGTTTTGTGTGCATTTAGCTTTATTTTTGTGGAAATATTTGGGTGTGAAAGGATATGTCTGTTACATATGCTTCATGCTCCAATAGGTCTGAGTGGGTGGGTATTTGTATTACATCACTGTTAGTGGATATGTAAGGACATTTATTCCTTTACACGTGTGTGTGTACATCTTATAACCCTCTATCTTCATTTTGACGCTGACAAAGCATCGGCCGACTGCTTTGGCATCAGATAATGTAAATGAAGACAAACCAGTTTCTTTTGTAGTCAAACAGCCAGGATCTTTTAATTTAAAAATGCATTTGGGCCGTGGCGGGGGGTGGCGTTTGAAGCCATCACCCTCCTATGGAGCCAGTCAGCGGGTGAGGTGGATGCGCCATTGGAATGGGCGTTGGGCCAGAGAAGGGAAGGTTGGCGCCATAGCCGGTTTGAACTGGTTTGACTACTTGTGTGTATTTTTTTTTTTTTTTTAATTGGTGCCTCTCACTGATTGTTTGACTTTGGGGAGTTTTTGATATTGAGGCATTACTCATAAGCCAATCAAAGCTTTCTGTGCACAAAGGGAGGTTTCTAATTTGCCAAGACAGTTTGAGGCGGGGTAAGGGGCCACTTGATGATGTCACAAAATGAAGGGTCAGGACATTTAAGAGACGCTGTAGGTTGAGTGAGGAAAGAAGGCCTCAAGTCAGAAGAGTAACATCTCTGTTCAGTTGGCGTTAGCTGCTATTAGAGTTTGTTTTATATTTGACTCCCCTCAAATTAGTCTGCAATCATTTCAATCACGTGAATCAAAACGACGGGGACATAAAATAATGTTCATATCAACAACTTTCTCCTCTGGTTATAGGTCAGAACTTGGCTCATGTTACTTTACCTGCGAATTGAGAGGGTGGGTAGCCTTAGGGGTTGGTTGTTATCTTTGGTTATCTAGCTGTATGAGTGATGTACATTCTTCATAAAGCTAGATAACCGAAAGTAACAAGAATCCCATTACACTCCTGAAAAGGCATCAAGACCCCAAACGCGACTTCCTCCAAAAATCACAAAATCGGACACAAAGAACTGCAACTCGAGAGAAGAAAATGGACATTGAAAAGAAGACGGGAGCGGAATGCAGCAAAAGGTAGGGTGCATAATATATGTGTGTGAGTGCATGGAGGTGACAAAATCCCAGACCACAACCACTTTAGATAAACCTAACTTTACTGTAAAGCTCTGTCTATATTTGCTGTTTAGCTCCATCAACATTTAGAAATACAGAAAACCATTGGTAGGCATGTAGAAATAAATTTGACACCAGCGCACAACTCCCTGCAGTCAGTGGCAGTGATCCATAACAGTACGGTTGGTGCAACAGGATCACTTTTAATCTAATAAGCCCCATGATCCTTGTGTGTGGGACTGGATGCAGGGGCTAAGCCATGGTATCACATGGCCGGGAGTGATGGGCTTGCTGAAAAAGACCCACACAGATTTGCCAAAGCTGGTGGACTTTTACAAGTCATTTAACAAGTTGGTGTTAGCTAATCAGTGTGCTAGCCAGTTTGCTCAATGCTCTATTCACATGGCTCCATGAATTTCAGCTTTGATGCTTGCATCTTTGGCGTCAAGAGAACCTGCCATATGAAAAGAATGTGGTCCTTTTATATCATAGGAGCTGCATACGGTGCTATGAATTATACATATGTTCTGACTTGGATGGGATTGTGTGAGTTAAGAATGCTCCCTCCTAGTTAATCCGGGCTCCCAACTCCCCTGCCGGCACCTAAGCGAACGGACAAGAATTTGTTTGAGGCCAATTTTGTTAAGTTAGCCGTTGTTGATTTTTTTTTTCCCTCCTTCCCACCTACTTTTTTGTCCCTTATGCATGAAAAGATGTTTGATTTGGGGTCCTGGCCGTTGTTTGATTTGAGGTGACAGTTGGCTTGGTTGTGAATGGGCCGTGGCAAAGCCTCCATTGCGTGAGGTGCTACCATGTGGAAAGGCCTGATCTCGCTGAATGCTGTTGTGTGTGCGCGCAAGGCTCTGAGGGGGGAGTGGTCCTGGGGCAATCAAGCAGAAAGTGCCCCCGGTGACGAGTTCCATGAGTGAGAGAAGGAGAACAATCTCAGCCTTAAGGTTCTTTGCTCGGGCTCATGGTGGGGAGTAATTGGTCAATCAGATCTTCAACCTCAAGGCCTCTGATGACTGATTGAAGGTGTGATTTCTTTTCTGCCCATCAAAACTAGAGGGTCATTCCTGCTGAGAGAGGCCACTAAGGATTGTGCCCAAGGTCTCAAGGCTCTGGAGCTACCAGGCCAGCGGTGAGCTCCAGCTGTAATACAAATTCCACATGGCGGTTTGCTGTTTCAACATGGCTCAGCTGAAACATCCCCCTTGAGTTAGGATATATTCAGTTTGACATGGTACAAACTCTAAACAGTTGTACAGGGCCAAAGTGAAACTCCTAAAAGCTTGCGTGGCAACACCACCTCGCAATGTCAATCTCTTCAAGCCCTGCAGTTGTGCCTGGCTGCCGGCTGCATTGCAGGTGCTGAGTGTGACATTTGAGCTTTGGGCTCAGCCAGCAAGAGAGAGGAATGAGGGCCTTGACAGGAAGTGACAGCCGGAGATGTCACCTTCTTGGATGGCAAAGTAGTACCTGGTTCTCTCTCTATTGTTCTGCTACTGCCACTGCCAGTGTGTTTTTATTACGGTGCAGACTTGTGATCGCGACATGGCTTTGATCTGTTGTTCTAAATTATAGATAAATGATTGCACCTGACTGATATCCAATCACCTGTATATCTGCAGGTGGATTTTGCATTTGTGCATTTTAACAGTTATAAAGTACAAGGCCAGCAAATTTTGAGCAGTGTAAAGATAAGTTGCCTCCTTTTGCTTCGTTTTTGTGTCACAGTGTTACAGTTTTGGGGCTATATGGGAACTGAAGTCTTGGACAGATTGTGTTTATACCCTAAGCAGTGCCCTGGGAGAAGCATGTCATGGTGCAAATGCTTTGTGCTGGCTCTGTGTGTGGCACAGTTATATCACTAACACTTCACGCTGGGGACCCCAGGGTAGAGACTGTCTTAGCTTCTGCCTGCCTGAAAATGGCACGAAGATGGGAGAGTTCCTAAAAAACACCTTAGGGCCTTTGCTCTCTCTCATTTTTCTGTGTCCCATGGCAGAGTCTGAAATAGAATGAGAGCACGAAGAGAAAGGGTGAAGGAAAGAAGGCAGGGAAAGGAAAGAAAAGGAGGAGGAGGGTGGTGGGTTTGTCTTAGCTTTCATGCACTAGGCAAGCAGATTTAGACTCCAAGTGTCAAATAGAAAAACAGCCATTGTGGACGGGTCCTACTTGCCCCCCCACCAGTAGACTTTACAGTCAATAGAGCTAGTCCACTTGTCACCGAGGGACAATGCAACCCTTTGCCTCCCTTTCACCCCCGCCGGGTCCGAGCAGCCAGACAGTTTTCTGAATAAGGCCCAGTGATTCTTGCCCCCTTTTCTCTGCCTCTCTTTATCTTGACGGAACACACCAACAGGGTTTGCAAAATGGCTTCGCTGTTGGGCTGGAGCAGAAGGCCAGACCCTGTTATTTTCTACAACATCGGCATTCTCTCCCATATGCTCACAGAGAAATGAATGTATCGCAGACAGTTACAAAAGTCAATGGGCCTCCCCAGACAAAAGAGATTAAGTCTGGCAACTTAGCAGTAACAGGTGTACTTTGACTGTGCTCGGACCACACGGGGGGTGGCTGCTGCTGTCTGACCCGTTGCTCTATGTGCCTCCTTGTTGGTTATGAGTTCTGTTAAATATAAAGATGAAATTTGCTTTGTGTTCTCACATGACAAGAAAGCTTCAGACCTTGTCAACTTAGACGTTTTAGACGAGAGTGTGCTTGGCCTTGCTGTCGAGCACTGGCCTCTTATCACTTTTATTGCTTTTGAAAATGTAGCTCAGTTTTGCAACATTTCGCCACTGATTTGCCAAGTTTTCTCCAAAGGGATTCTGCAGATATCTTTAGATCTCGAGCTGTGCTCACCCAAGGGAGCGAGTTAAGGGTAAACAATGCGGGCACACAGAGGAAGAAAGAAATATCAGAGGGAGTGCGGCACAGCACTGAAGCATGAATACATTTTCACATTTCGAACTGAGACAGTGATGTTTTAAGAGGGGAAATATCTTTCAAAGAGAATGAGTGAAGCCTTTTCTATCCATACCTTCAGTATTTTCAACCACAATAAACTGAGCCATTCAGCAGCAGTATAAACAGAGACACTCTCGGTGCCAGAGCAAAACAGTACGTGCATTTGTTTGTTTCAGTCGTTAATAAAGCTTTTACCGAGAGCCTCGGCCCTCAGAAAAAGCCCATTCTGCTGAAATGACTTGGCAAAGCATCCGATGGAGGGTCTGTTCAGACTGAAGCTGCTCCCGCTGCCATTGTCTAGGTCTCTCTCACACACCTACGAGACCAGAGTAAGCACACAATTTCATTGTTGCGTGAGCTGTTAATATCAGAGGCTTCACAATAGAGCCCATTCGCCATATTTGCATAAGGCACTTTTCCAACAAGGACCCGGAGAGGGCTTGAAAGCTGGCCCACTCCAGTGCCAATGGCAAAAAAATGTCAAGTGCCAATTAGGAGAGGTTTGCCACCATTCAGCAGTACCCCACCCCTGTAGTCCTTCCCCTCCCTGCTTACCCACCCCAACTCTCTCACACTCTAAGTCACCCCTGTTTTTACCACCTTATTCCAATTTCAGACATAGCCTTCCCCTTCTGACACCCAGAGACAAAAGCTGGCTCCCTCCTCTGCTGGCTAATGGAGGATCCTTTCTGTTGGGCTCAGAGTATTAGGAAAATCAGACAGCGTGCTCTGTTCACCGATTAGTCAGCTTTCTTTGTTGATTTCTTTGAATAGAAGGGTTCACGAACTAAACCTGCAAGATATGGACTTCACCTGCTAGTGAATATTGAACTTGAAGGTGGCTACATTGTGCTATTCTGGATTTAGACTCAGAGGTTTGCATGTGCAGGTGTAGGTAAATGAGGGAAGGATTTTGGTAAAGAAAGATGAAGATTTCAAGCAATGAAAAATAACCGCTTTCATCTGTTTTCCCACAGTGATCAGTGTGTGTTAGTGCAAATAGCATCCAGCCACCCAATGACTTCCTTTAAGTTAGTCCTGCTTATTATTTTGCACTGATGCATGTACAAATACAGGAACATGCTATAATGCAAATGGCTGCAGCCAGAGGCTATTGGGATTGATAGCACAGGCTTTGTCACTGTTACAGCTAAAAGAAATGTACTACAGTCAGATTTACCGGAGCTACGTGAAATTCAAGTTAGCTGAGTGTCAACAGTGTTGAACAGCTGTTTGCAATCCTACCGATGCTGAAAATGCAGCATTATTTCCACTAATGCTTAACTGCGGCTGTCAGGTGCAAAGGACGTGGTGACAGGAATGTAGAGCATCATCAGTGCCCTTGAATTTAAATAACATAGTGTTTACATTAGGAAAGCCTTTGCTACAAAAGGCAGAAACATCAAATAAACAAAAACAACCTGGTATCCTGTAAAATGACGAGGATGCAGCAAATTTAATTTGAAAAATTAGGTCGCAGACACAATAAAAGCTAATCGTGTTTGTCCAATTGGGCTACTGTTGTTTTCCACAGAGCATTTACCTAACTTACCGCCTCCTGCCACTCAAAAGGATTTCTCTCTTGTCCCTTTTTCTCTTTCATTCTTTCATTCAATCTCTGTGTCGATTTTTTTTTCTTTCCCACCCTTGATTCTCAGATGGTTGGATCTGATTTGCATGCATTTGCATAATGAAAGTCATTTGCATGCTCAGGGGCAGACTGTACCATGAGAACAGACATGAAAAGGTGTGTGTGTGTGTGCATGCGTGTGTGTATACACATATTCATGTGTGTGCATGGCTTGCATTCGTATGCTCCCGTGAACTATACATGTGCGTTTTGATGGTAAACTACGTTCTTAAATTTTTTCCTCTTGCCCTCTGATTTTCCCTTCCCTGTTTTCTGTGCAGGCTACCACCATCACACCACTGAAGGAAAGCTGGCAAAAGGAGAGTGAAAAACAGAGAAGCAGGAGGAGGAGGGGTTGCTGTTGATTCTGCCCTCCCTCTCTCCTCGCCCTCCTCTGCATCGCCTCTTCCCTCCTCCTCCACTCCATCCTCAGCAGACTGCCCCTTTTTCCTGTACAGCGAGACGCAGCCCGCGCCACCATCTTAGAGCAACGCTGGCATGAAATGGAAGTGGGAAGACCAGTCAGTGCAGGTAACACACCGAACCCACTGCGCCCGCCATGCTGCATCTTTCCACTGGCGCCATCACGACCCTCCATCCTCTCTTCCGATTCCCCCAGTGCCTTCACTCCCCTTCTCCAGCGGGCTATAGCCTCCGTTTTAATCACCTCGGATATGTTTGTTAATTGCACGATTCACAAAATGCAATGATGGGTGGAGGGGAGGGCGACTTGATGTGGGCGGAGTGTGTTTTGTATGTGTGTTCACATTAAATCACTCTGCTCTCAATGCCTCTCTCAGGAGGCTTTCAGTGGGCATCTGTCCTCTGAAGCGCCATGTTTTCTTTCCCGTTTGGGAATTCTCGTGCCATCCTCGCATGTGTGCCCTGACATGGCGGCGGCTGCCATTTTGGAGGTACGATGCAAGCAGTGCCTTCTTTTGCAGTCTTCTGCAGATTAAGTCTAAAAATCACTCTCTTTCACCTTAAATCAGGTCAGCAGAAATGTCAAGGTGGGCACCATCGGTCAAGTGGAAAGTGATGATATCCATGAACCTCTATTCTTCCTACAATGACACTGCAGCATATAACACAACAAACACAAAGCAGGAGAGAGACAGAGAGAGAGATAATAGAGAAGAGGTGGTGAAGAAGTGAGAAAGTCGGACCTTGACAGGCAGAGTCTCAGTACTGGAAAGCCTCTCTTTGTGCAAGTGGCCAGTGTTGGAGGGCAGTCGGTGCTTAGACAAGTTGAGTATTGTTCTCTCTGAGCGAGCTCGTTATAGTACAGCATTATTCCAACCAGGGAGCTCCCAACTTTAAAAACCGCTTAAATCCAAAACACCAATTAGTATCAGCTGGGCTTGATTAAGTAAGGCAGCCGGAAAACAATGCGCGCTATTGTCCTTGCGACAGAGAGACCTCCCTTTGTTTGTGTCTGTGGTGTGGAGGTCAGAGACACAATGCAAATGCTAACTTACAGTAGGGTGCCAGTCTATAGGGATAACAGTGGGACTGCTGATATCCCCTGTTGCGTCAAGGTGAGAGAAGAAAAACAGCCTGTGGCTAAACACAGGAAAGCATATTGTCATCGAAGTTCCAAGGTGGCTGTCAGAGTTTATGAGATGAAGTTTGGCCAGAGTTTGATAAAAAGTGTTTCATTTAACCGAAACCTTTGTTTCTAAATTTAAACACTGATTTCCAATATTTACACAGACTAAATTTGAATTGTTCTCAAATTAGGTCATGTCAGGCTTTTAGCATTTCCATTTTTGACGACGCAGCCTTTAAAAGCGGAGGCGTCGCTTGGCTTTCCTGAGAAGTGCTGTGGTAACTGTGTCAAACCCAAAGCACACTAATCACGGCCAGGCCTCCATAAACAGGTGGTAGATTGAGCAAAGGGGGCCGGGGCCATTCTCAATTTACTGTGTAAATTATGCAGAGCCCAAAACAATACAAACAGTAGACAGTGGAGTGGCTGGCGTTGGCTAATGAGATGATGAGAAGCATGGGAGGGCTGGGAGCTAGTCGAGGTGAGGGGGCTGGCACGGCCAGCAGCTTGTGTCTGGCTCTGTGTATTCGTGTGTGTGTCTTCGTGCAAGTGTGTGTGAGGGTCTAGAGGAGCTTTGGCAGGGGAGCAGACACTGTCCCGTCTCCACAAACCCCATCGTCAGCACCCCTCCTGCCCAGACTGTGTGCTGCACAGAGAGGGGAGGGTTAGCCGGCAGCTGGGGCACCCTGCCCCCATTGCTCAAGAGCACCAGGCTTGGGAACTTCTGTGGCAGGGGTCCCCCCATCACTGGCACGTAGGGGCCCCCCAAAAGTCTGGCTGCAACCCTCCCCCCATCACCACCATCCCCTCCTCCCTCTTGTCTCCCCAACCACCACCACCCTAATGTGAGGCTGGGGGCCTGGGAAGGACTTCAAGTTCATGGCCAGACCTCCTATTGAGCTGACAGCCTGACTGTTTGCTCAATTCGGCTCCCTATTCAGAGCCGTGCTGGAGGGGGGAGTGTCGAGAAAGGGCTGGAAGAAGGGGAGGGAGCTGTAGCTAGATGGGACACCATACCACTGTGATAGCTATTCATTCAGCAGGGGGAGACAAGTAAAGAGTGAGGGTGAAGAGGGATGGGGGGGTTTAAGTCGGGGTGCATAAATAAGAAGTGAGGAATCCAGGCTCAAAGTTTGCTTTGAGCGGTGTGCGCCTCTCTCACACTCTTTTAGACTCTTAATTACCGGCGCCTTCCACTTTTCTCTCTCCCTTTCTGAAACTACACCCCCTCCCCAATCCCCATCACACACACACGCACACACACACACACACACTCCTGAGCACACACACAAAATCACAATGATTCTCATCATCCCCTCTATCCCCTGGTTTTATTAGGCCACATGCTGGGGCTGTAAATTTACCATTAACAAGCTTATTCACTGTAGTCCTCTCAACAAAACAAGACCATGATGCCAATAACTCAAAGCGACACCAATACCCCAAACTGCCTTTTATACCACCAACCTCCGCTGTTAGCCACTCCCCCCCACCCCCTTCGATCCTGGCAGACTGCACCCACTCTGAACAACGGCGTAATGCTAAATGCCAAGTCTAACGTGATGCCTGCTAATAGCTCAGGCGATGCTAATTAGCACAATGGTTGTTGATTTCTGCCACTAAGCTGGATGGCCACATTATCGGTTCGCTCTGCACTCAGTGACCCGCTGTAATATTTTAAGTTGCTTGTCTGAGCTGCTTGAAAATGTAACAAAAAAAGGGGGCTTGATAGCCTTCTGAAGTCCAACTCAGTCTAGCTTAGGGTGTGTCACATGCTTCCTCTTTGTATTAGCAGCTCGTAGCGTACCAGGCGCCTGTTAAGGCCTTTCAACTTCAGCCCCAATCCTTTCAGTTGGCACATGGAGCTTTGCTTAGCATGGCCAGATTTAGGACATGCAAGAAATGCCCCCATACGTTATTTTTCATCTTTAGAGAACGAGGACAAGCCTTCTTTTGAAACACAACAAATTGGCATTCACAGTCTTCTGTCTCAAATAATTGTTTTGACATTCACATGATTGGCCTCACAGTGTGTTTAAACTCACTCTGAGGAATTGAAGCTGTGTCTTAATGTCGCCTTTCTCTTTGCAGCAGAATGTTGTCGGCGCAGGGGGATCCGAAACGGCCAGAGCACACAATGGAGGAATAACAGGCCAACTCCTTCGGCAGCTGTTCGCCGTCTTTCAGCGTGGACTAAACGGGGATGACGACGCAGATGTCTGCACGCGACTCAGTGGCGGCAAATACCTGCCGTGACTTTGGAACATCGCCACACTGTTGATGCTGCTGTGTGATGCCTTATTTGCCCCAACAGTCAAGCTGGACTGTTTGTGAACGTGTTGGTTCACAATGGACTGTGACTGTGGGGGACAAGGCTCAGAGAGAAGATCTGCAGCTCGAGGTGTGGACAAACTAGTCCATAATTGTGACTCTTTCTTTCACTTTGAGGGTGTGACACTCTATTTTGCAATTATATATATAATTATATATATATATATATATGCCTATAAACAATATACTTAGACATGAGTTAGTATCAGCTAACATAGGCCTGACTTACTGTAGGACATATTTGATGAGTTGTAGCCCACATTTAGTTCGATTTCTGTTTTGTCATAGTTGCTAGGACTCAAAGACACGTGAATGTGAGACCCACGGCAGCAGTGAATAATACTGCACTGCGATTGGACAGCTCCGTGTGTCGGCTGACACAACGGTGAAGGAGTGAGCTGTCGTCTTTATACTCTATGCAACTGTTTTATCTGTTTTTTCATCTATAAACCCAGTTGGGCCCCTGTCATCCTCACTCTGGATATTTTTTTTTGGGCTACCACTTTATTCCTTTAGACATAATCAAGAAAAATTGTTTTTGAAGATACTACATTCCCGTTGTTAACATACTGATACAGAAATTACAGTCAGTGTGTGTGAGTGTGCGACTCAGTTCCATATTGAGTCTCATATTTGCAGCCTTAACAGACAATGATTTGACTGTGAAGTCATGAGACACAGTCTGAGTAAATGTGGAACCACACATTTAATATTCCTGATGGCAGAAGTGTGTTTGATCAGCAGGAAGTGGCTGAGCATGGCTCATGGCTGCATGTATACAGAGCACGCCACACTATTAAAACCTTCCCAGCAGGCTGTGAGACGCAGCAGTTTGGTTCATAGCAGTTACCTGCTTGGCTCTAATGATACATCTTTGGGTGAGACATGACAAATACATTGGCTTCAAACACTGCCTTAATTTCCTGTCCTTGACATTAACACACACACACACACATGCGCAAATGCAATAAAGCAAGTACTATCGCAGCCTAATTCATTCTATATTAATTTTCGGGAAGTGGCAAATTTTTTATTACGATTGATAATCTATGCAAATCTTTTAAATATTACTTTAAACAATCTATGTCTATGCAGTGCTTCTGCAATTGATTCAAGGGAGACTATCTTGGCCTAATTTAGAAAATGTATTCTTTTGATAATCATGCACATCCCAGTGCTCAAGACAATTACTTATCTGCCTGGATAAGCTTGAAATTATGTTTTTAATCTTTAGCAAAAAAAAAAAGTCACTCTTCTGATATCAGTCCAGAGGCATGAAAACCATGAATTGTGGTCTAAAATAATTAAATCGCTTGCACTAAATCTCTTTTTTCCTTAAATGCAGATCAAACATATCTATTCAGCTATGCCTACGCATAGCTTATTGTTTTATATAAGCAGCGATGGTTGTGTTATGCAATCTAATCGCTGTGAATGAGTGTTCACCACATGTGCCTTTGTATGGAAAACTGTGTTGGAATAGTAATAAAGGTTTACATTGAAAACAAGGGGGAAATGGTTGTTGTGCATGTTTTGTCAATTTGATCTGCATGTGATCAGGTGGCAGGATCAGTTAGTGATTAATGGAAAGGTCGTACATTCAGCAGCCATGTGTGCTGCTAGAGTGTCCTTGAGCAAATCACTGAGCTTTGTCACTATTCTGTAAATCAATAGTCACATAATGCGTTGAAAAACTTAAATGTAAATGTCTATCAAGGGATACAGGATGTAGATTTAAGCTTACTAAAACAAAAAGGAAATCTAAATTTACCCATTAGCTGGCAGCTTTCCTTAAATGTTTTGCTTTTTTTGTGGTAGCCACGTCTACAGAGATAATTCAGTTCCAACATAATGTTACAGCCAAATGAAAAGATTATCACAATTCCCCTGAGATCAAACAATTTTCAAAACACCATCAGGGATGTGGGTTTATTTTCTGTAGTGTTTGGCATGAAGCTACAAGGGAGAAACACAGCAGAGCTCTGTCCTGTTTAAATGTAAAATGAATCATTGCTTTCTGTAGTAGGCAGTAATTTTTGTATAGATGAGTAATAAGCCAATATGCATCTTTACACATGTCATTAACGTAGCTTTATTCCAAATTTGAGTAAGACAAAGAGCTCAGTAACGCTCATCCTGGATTGTGATGATCTGTGTGCAGTACCGGTGCAGTGCAGGCCACCGTGTGCTGTGCAGAACACTTACCCTGCGTGATTTGCTGTCTGGCACCACATATGGCAAACGTACCGACACCGACATATGGGCCCCTCACAATTCATTAGCATTGTCATGTAAAAGAGGGTAATCCCACTGTAAAACAAATGAAATGTAACCCTTTACAGTACAGGTTGATCACGCGGCTCTTTTCATTCATTCCCCTCTTTTATGAAGTCTAGTGTAATTCAATGAAAGAGGTTTTTAACGCAGCTCCAACGCACCCCCTTGGGTGTCTGCATCCACGGTGCGTAGCAGCAAAGGCTTTACAAGCCACTGTTCTCTTGTTTACAGCTGTGCTGCGCATTGAAATGAGCCGTAGTACACATAAACAGCAGCTCCATGCAAATATTACAGTGCCCTTATTAACCAGGGCAGGCTGCAATTACATTATGTCCCAGGCGTTAACATCCACAGAGCGAGCGTCGGTCCTCTGTGACAACTCCCCTTGCCCTCAGTATTTCTTGGCGCCGTTATGGCCCTCATAATCTGATTCACAGTTTTTGTCATGCTGCCAAGAGGCAAGTTGCATTAGCCGAACACTATAGGCCTTAATGAACTGAGTGTCGATGTTAAGCACACTAGAGAACGTTGGAGTGACAGCGTACAACCAGGCTGTCATTTGCAGCCATGTTAGATCACAGTCTAAGTTATAACTGTTCGCAATCAAAGGTTTGTCAGGTCTCTGAGAAAAAAACAAAAAGCCGTCCCCTCCATTATGCTTGCTGTGTTGAGCATCCTAAAGGGCAGAAAGTCTTGTGTGTAAGGAGCGGCCCTTATGGAGTTAGGGTGTGGCTTCGTTTTGACATACAGCACAAAATGGCTGTTCGCTACATCCCATCCTGAGACTGAGGGGATCAGATTCCAAGATGGCGCCGCAGTGACATTAATGTCGCTTACGTCAGATCGCATCATTAAAAAATGGAAAGGCCGCGCTGCCAGCCACAGCGATTTGATGGACAAATACAGTACACAAGAGCTGATGGTTGGGGGGGGTGTAAAGTGGAAAATGGCGGGTTTTGGTGCACGTCCAAGGTCTAGCAACTTGGGTGCTGTTCCTTTCACAAGTTCCTCAAAATCATAATGGTATGCAGGAATGCACCCCTAGTAGGCCATTCTGTGTGATTTTGGAGGGAAACATGTTTGCAAGCGCTCAGTAGGACAGAAGATGTGTGTGTCTTTGGATCCGACCATGGTCAATGCCAAGAAAAAGTGGGCATCTGTCCAGATCTCTCCACCTTTGTGAGCTGCCTCCCAGTGGTGCAGCTCGGCAATTCTGTTCAGTGAGCAAAGACAAAATGGCGTCTTTTGCTTTGAAGGGCTTGTTGTCCTGATAAATGTCCAAGTATAATAAAGAAAGACATGTGTGTGTTGAACTGGATTTTGTTGGATACAGATCATCAAGGATTTCCAGGTTCAGTCTTCGCAGTGACACCATCGCCACATTTTAGTTTACATAAAACGCCCTGCTGACCCGGGTTGTGTTTTTGTGGCGATTCCATTTTGAATCTGTTCACTGCTAAAATTTCATATTTACCCTTTGGTAATGAAGCTGAAAGAAGAGTAAAAATGAAAGGTCTGCCAGTGTGATGCATTCAGGTGTTACCCTACAGATTTGGAAAATGAAAAGAATTTCTCTATCTGAAAAACAAGCCTGAATAAATGTCACAGACTTTCTAAATGCAAGATGCTTGAGTTTGATATTCTAACAGAATGTTGTTACCTGTGATTGTTTCACTTGCTTCAGGTAAAACCCCCAATGCCTTGAACTTTCTACCTTTCATACACTTTACTTGCATGTTGCTTTAATTCCAAGTAGAGAAGATATCTGGAAATCTTTTGTGAGCTTGAGCTGATTTATAGAGATCTGCTTAAGTTACAGTTACCATTTCAACAAGTGTTCCAAAGTAACCAAGTACATTTAGTCAAGTCTTGTATGTTAGTTTCATGCGACTTTATACTTTTACTTTAGTACATCTCAGAGGAAAACATTATTTTTTTTATTTTGCAACATTTATTACAAAACTGTGGTAACAACTTAATTTGCAGATTATAATTTTACATACAAAACATGATAATTATAAGAAATACGCATGGTTGTACATTATACTACCTATGTTGTATAAATAGGTAAAATAAGCTCTACTACGACCAGTAACAACACTGAATCCTATTTTCATATTAAAGCATGAAATAATATAATAACATTACAACATTATAATGTTGATATGTTCCATTATGTTTTCTTTTTATAATGCAGGAGTTTTACTTGGTAATCTGACGCCTTTATTAGTACCGGTGTTTAATGCTTCTTCACCACTGGTTTTAGCAGCATTTAAATTACAATATTTCAATATGTAGTCAGGTCCACTTTGCATTAAAACACAGGCATTGAAGTGCTGTTGAAGCAATGATTATCTATTACATGGGCGTATAAAACCCAAATATTTCAGACATCTAAAAGTCTTTTGATCAATCAGTGCTAACAGGACACATGACATTAACATGGAAACATGTCAATCGATTTGCATGTGCAGAGGTAACTTCCACTAGAAAAGAATTCCTTACTGCAAGCATTTTCATAATTACACTTTTGTCAGGGGAAAACCTCACACTTGAAGTTCATCCAATGGGTAACAGAAGTGCCTGCAGTGCTTGAGGACCTTCAGTCTCTTAACTTAAGTCAAAACATGAAAATCACCTAAATGACACTGACAAGGTTTTCACCCGACAATGATGATATTTCAATTTCAAATTTTGTCATATGTACAGGTAGTATGTAGCTCTGACTATAACACTAAGCTTAAAATCCACTCACACCCTGAAGCAATTTCTTGGAGCTTATGTATTTATATAATGAAGGAGAAATACTCGGGGAGGTTGGCAAAACTTGCAGCTCAGGCCTGATGAGTTAGACGTCCGGATCACTGAGGATGCTTTTCTTGAAGGCGAGAGAGCCCTGTTGTGGAATGTCAAGTAGTTTGGCCGGGGCGGGTGACTGAAGCGGGAAGTGATTTGACTAATGTTTTCCCTTTCATAGCGCTCCTCTTCACCACGTCCCCCTCCATCCTCCCCAACCGCCAAAACCTCCCCAGAAAACTTTACGGTGATGTCATTCATATGCAAAACAGGCATGCTTTCAGCGGGTGAATGTGTGTGCATGCGTCTGTGAGCAAGTCTGTATGTATGTGTGTGTGTGTGTGTGTGTGCGTGTGTTGCTTGAGTGGCTGATTCCATTACTTGAAGGACCATTACACTTGCCTGTCAACAGCCAAAAGACCTGAGAAAAATTAGCAGATTAAATCATTCAGCTCCTCTCCTCCTCCTCCTCTTCTTCCTCGTCTCCCCTGCAAGCATCCAGGCTGTTGTGTCGCACCACGGAGGTGTTTTGACAAAATCAAAAATGTAATGCATCTCCTTTGAAAGTCGCATCAGTATTTGATCAGTGACAGGCCCTAATTTTGGCGACAAATCGCTCAAAAATTACAAAAAAAATCAAAACAATGATAATGGTGCAAGACACAATCAGGACAGAACTCCTGGGAAAGTGAGTAGCTAGGAGGCCAAATCCTATAAACAGGGGCAAACAGGGAGACCGAAGCTAAATGAGGTTTTACAGTCTTGTAGAATCAGAGAACTCAGCGGCATTCAGGGTTACTGTACACGTTTATTGAGACAGTTTGGGTGAAAGGTGAAATGTCGCAGAGGGTTCAGCCGAGTGGTTTGTGTTTTTTCAGTGAATTCATAAAAAACAAAAGCTCTGTGACTGTTTAAATCTCCAAAGTCGGACCACAAACACAAAATCATAATCCTACAACGGACTCCAGAGGTTGCACCTACTTATCATAGGATGACAGGAATCCAGCAGAGCTTCTCCCTTCAAAAACAAAAAGAATAAATCCCACATCGCAGAATGTGGGAATGAAACCCCCTTGGGTCAGATTAGCATTCTGAGAAAACAAAATTCCCCACTGGGGCGTTTGCTACAGACCAGATGGGTGTACCCCCAAAAAAATCAGCCACACAGGGGGAAGTGGCTGAAGAAGAAGAGGCTTGGCCCCCGGGGAAGGTGGAGGAGAGAGTGTTGAAGGAAGAGGGGGGGGGGGTTGTGAGAGAGGGGCGCGAAGAGTTAATGCCGACAGCTCAACAAAGGCCGCCACCGTCACAGAGGGCAGAGAAGAGCACGGGAAAAGAGCTAAGGTCAAGGGGACCTCAGGGGGTTCAAGTTCAAGGCGACTGTCAGTGTCTGCGTTTTAACAGCCGCGCCACACCCTCTGAGTACTTATACTTCCATTTGCAACAACAACCGCACCCCCACATCTCCATTTACTCCACAACATTAAATCTGAAGCTACACACAAACTAGCCATTGTCTCGCCGTTGCCATATCATGGCCACATTGAGGCAAAAGGTAAAAGCAACTAGGAGGGTTGCGGGTTACGTCTGGGCGGCTTTCATGGTAATGCATGAGATTTTGAACTGGTGATGGCCTCCACGGGAGAGCCGCCATCGGGGGGTTTGTGTGTTCGGTGGTGTCTGTGGGTGGTATTGTTAGAGAACAGGAAATGTTCAGTGACTTGCATGAAATGTGTTGTGTTCAGTGGTCTCAGAATCTTCCACGATGGGTCTGTCTGGTGTTTAGAGGATTTTTGTTCCATATTGAGACAACTCTGACAAAAGACACACAAATAAAGATTTTTTTTTATTTTTTGATTCAGAGAAGAGAGTTTTACCTGATAATATACTGTATAAAGTGCTTTTGAACCCTTAAAAATGTAGCTTCCCCCTTTTGTTTCACCTCAAGTAGCATCTTCAGATTCAGATCTTCGGATTCAGACTAGAAACAGCCTTGCAGACAGGATTTTCCAACTCTTCATTGAAGCTACATGATGCCCCACAAAACTCTATGTCTTGAGCGTTATTTTACACGTTTTACCAAAATTTTGCCTGACATGTTTGGCATCTTTGGACGGTTGAATCTTCACAAGAATGTGAAATAATTTTAAATAATAATGTGGGTATGAATAATATTTGGACACGTATTATTTATTTTAGTTTATAATGACCAGCTCACCTGCAGCCCGCTGCTTCTTTAGCACCTCTGCAGCGTGATTATAGTTTATTTTCATTTAATTTTTTTATTAATGAGTTTCTTCCGACTTTGACATGTCAAAATGAAACATTCAGTCATGGTTGTTGATCATTACAGTGTCACACCCGGTGTGTCCTTTGTCATCTGTTGTTGCCTCATAACAAAAAGCAGTCTGGAGAATCTATGAATGTTTCATTTTCTTTTTACATACTTTCATTCCATTGTCCTGCAATGTTTGCTTAAATGAATTAAATGTTGGCATACTAATCTCCTCTTACCTGTTTGTTATGGCGCTTTTGAACTGTATCGAAAATATGAGCACTTCTCATCCATGTTGGCTTAAATGTTTTATGTTAAATTGCTGGTGTTTTGTTCACCAATTTGTCATTTAAAAAAGGTAGATGAAGATGAGCTGTATAAACAGACTTTACCAGCATGAGAGTCAAATTCTAGGGGAGTATTTAAAGATATTGTTGGTGAAAATCTCAGTTACAGCTCAGACACTGTTTCAGTAGTTTCACAATAAGTGCACACACTTTGCAACACATGAAAAGCTTTCAAATAAACCTCCATTATAGATAAACACTTTCAGTGAAATGTGATTGCGCTATAGTCATATCTAGCCATCTTGAATATACAGTAGCCACAATGTGAGCACTGAAAGTGAGATTCTACTGGATATGCAGAACAATGGCCTAATTAGATTTTTAGAGTCAATTATATCGATTATTTCTGCCTCTCTCTTATGTCAAAGGCTACATTAGGATGCCAAAACAATTTAACATGGAAGGAGGAGATGTAATCTCAACCCTGAAATACGTTGTGTGTTATCAGATGCTGTAAGAATCACAGTTGCTAAAAAGTCATGTTGTGGTCAGGCACAGAATGAAAAGGAAACTGTATCATGATTTCTAGAATTCACAGAGGACAAAACAAGCTTCAGCTAAGAGTCACTGATGTTCCTTTTCCCCGGTCGTATGAGCACGGTACATGACAAGTGGAGCCGAACACGGCTTCACTCTACCTTTGATCTTATTATAAGAGATATTTATGACACAAGAGATGCGAGTCCGCACCTGTAGTTTCCTGCATGTCAGTGCTTAATGGTGATACTGTGTTCAGACTGTTGTCATCTGTAAAGTCAACGTGGCGGACGGTCCCCAATCACCACTGGTTTGACGATTTGTGGGTCAAACTTTGTCCACATGATTAAAAAAAACATAAATTTGATTGAAAAATGACATCTAAGTTAAATATACTGTTGCTTAAACAACATTTAGATGACTAGGATTCATATTCTGCATCCCATGTGTAAGAAAGCTTCCTCATGATGTTGATAAAAATGTAATTCAGACGGCATTATGTTCCTCTCAGACTTTGCTGTTGCAAATTGATGTAAAGAGACCGGGCTAAAACGTCCTAACTACATGTTTAAATACAATCGCTGACATACTGCTAAAATATCACGATACATGTAACCTAGATGTCTAGTTGTCTTTTGACCTACAAAGCAACAAATCAGTGCTGACTGGGTGCAGACAATCCTTTATAATTTCACTGTGTGAAAGGTTGTGCGTTTTTGTGATCAAGAAGAGCTGAATTTATGGCTGAGAGGGCTGGAAATTCTCAGTATTGTTTTCTATGGTAAGCAAAAACACAGCAGAGGCAGACTGGTTAAAGCCAGGTTTGTAAGCTGGATCAGAAAACCTGTGTCGACCTTGTTCACACTGATAGATGACCTGGGTTTCTTTCCTGGCTTGTTGCTTCAGTCTGGCAGGGGTGTGACATTACATCCGTGCTGACTAATCGATACCACAGAGCAAAAGTTCAAATCCATTTAATGAACTGGAACATCGCAAGTCGTGCCTCATGATTTAGAGCCCATTGAAAAAGAGCATATGTTTGTTTTCTTTTCTGGGACGAGGCAGAGGTCAGGGGTCAGGCAGACCACCAGAGTCACCCCATAAAACATAACATCCAAGCTGACCTCCTCATCACTTAACCAACCTCTACACAATAGAAGGTCAACAGAGTGGAAATCTGTGTCACCGCGTCTTTTTGTTGCCCTCAAATGGACTAGACGAACCACAACAAGTCCACAAGCCGACCCCTGACCCCTCAGCCTGCTGGCCGCACAACCCGAGATCTGTGGGACGTCTCAGTGAAGAGATATATATATAAAAAAATAAAGTCAAACCAAGCCTGACAACAAGGAGTGCTGGTTCTGGTAGTTTTTTTAGTAATCAGATTTTAAATTTCCCACACTTATGATGGCACAATGAAGCATACTGTTGGTGGTTGTTATAAATCTACCAACAAGATGTCAAGTTTGCACAAGAACTGAAAACCAGCTATTTTTTCGAGTACGTCTTTTTTTTTTTTTCAACAAATCGTTGTTGTGCAGAAACTATTAAAAGCACATCAGTGAGCCGCACTGCTGCACTGGGTAACATGTTCCTTTACCACCATGAACACACACACTATTTTATTTTGACTCAGTCTCACTCACATCGCCCAGCTGCCTCAAATACTTGATAAAGTACCACATTTAATTTTGGATGAATCCGCAGCTGATAATAGTCTGCAGCAAAAAAAAAACTACAATGCCCAGCTGTTTCAGGAAATGAATGAGCCTGTTAAAAACTTAAACTATATATTTGTAAGCTGAGCTCAGCAAATTATCCTTCAGGTAAAAACATTACAAATCGCTCTGTTGTTTTCACTTCATATTTCGGGATTTGTAGATTAAGTGTTGAGGATTCTTCTTTATTCTAAACTTAGCTTTAATTTAACATTTTAATAATATAACACAACGTAATAAAAAGGTAAAGCTTTATTGGCATGAATGTGTAACAATATATGTGTGTAAAAAATAACTAACCGATGCCTGTTACAGGTCTGTGAACAAAACATTGCTTCTTACTTATTTTGCTACCAGTATGCAAAAGTTCAGCTCTTTTAAAAAAATATTTGACTTTTCCACACACCTTACAGTCGTCTTACAGCCGTTAATTAGATTTTACACTATTGTACAACTAACAGATTGCAAAATGTAAAAACACAGCCTGCTCTTAGTAGAAGACAAAAGGTTTATCTGTTCAAACGTTGGCTCTTTACATTTTGCAGAACACACACACACACACACAAAGTGTCAGAGGAACAGCTGCCATGTAACAGCAAGGTTCAGTCTTTCTCTCAGGGACACTGACATGTGGGGAAAATACGGACTCGACCCATGGACCCACCTCCTGCATCGGTCGCAACCACAACAAAAGACCAGAAATTTCTTATCATTAATGGTCTGATGCAGTTGAGAGATCCTCCAGGTGAGCTTCAAACAATCCAGGCGTTTTGACTTGAGTTCAAGAGGGGATGTTAATATTTCTATCCATGTAACCAAGCATTAGTAAGTAGCTGTGCCCTGAACTAGCATGCGTGCAACAGCTGGTCACAACATTGAAATTAAGATCCTTATGTGTGCTTAAACTTTTGGTTTGCAGATCTGAATACAATGCAGGCACTGGCAGGCAAAAATAATCCGGTCCCACCTACTTTATGTACATAAAATGTATTTATTCCAGCATCCTTTGCACTATTGCTTCACTACACTATTGTCTTGCTGTCTACAAATGTTGTTGTTTTGTTTGTGGTTGTGTGTATGTGTGTAATGTACACATTCATTTGTGTGTTTTTGTTTAACTTGTCTTTTTTGTGTATGCTTGTTCTGTGTCTGTACATTGAAAGCAATGAAAGACTGGAGTCAAAACCCTCAAATGTGTTTCCATACCTGGCTATTAAAAGCATTTATGCGGAGGCACGGTGACGTTTTGATTTCTGCTTCTGTATCGTATCATGTATTTTCACTGCCTCCTTGTAGCCAAACACCCTTTGGCCTTTGACAGTACTGCCGTCAGAATTCATTCTCAGTGAGACTTCTACCGCTTCACATGAATTCAACCAGGCAAAACCAAACAAATCTCTTTGATAAAACCTGACGTGGGCTCCGGCTCATTTGGAGTCCTCAAATCAGCTTTGAAATCGTCTTGTGTGGCCGTAACTTGAATATGACAACTGTGACGATAAGGCTGTTTAGCTAACTATAACATGTGTACACTACAGGCTATATGTAAACTCATGAGAGGCTGAAAATGTTTTTCCAGCCATAAAGCGGCGTCTAATTATTCAATTTAAACAGCAAAGTGTAACTGGAAAGCAGATGACAGTTAATGGACACAGCATCTTTTGTTATTTACTCTTTCTGGCTGTTAATGTCGCCGTCCCCCTCCTCCCCTGTCTCATTATGGGTCAACACAGGAATATGCACAAACACACACATTACTGCATCACCTTCACAACACACACACACACACACACACACACACACACACGGTGGCAGTTGCTTGTCAGACTGGTGCCATGCTCCACCTCTCCTCACAGCTTTCATGCTAGCTCCTGGTTGCCTTGGCAACTGGCAGTGTGTGTGTGTGTGTGTGTATTGATGATGATGTATGTGATGTGTGTGATGATGTGTGTGTTGGCACTGTGTCGAGTACAACATGAAGAGAGAAAGGGAGAGCATGGAGAGCAGCAAATGCAGATGCACACGCAAAAATGTGTTCAGGAAGCACATGCGCACACACAAACACAAACACACACACACACACACACAAATTAATTTATGGAGATGTGAGAAGTGCAGGATTAGCATTGTGCCTGGTGTTACTACACATCCACTTTAGTGGCCTTGACGGCGAAACAGACCACAAAACCACATCGTCAAACCAAGACATGTTGGAGCTCTCGCTCTCAAAATAAAAGCATTGTTTTGTTAAAATGCATTAAAAAAAAAATAGAAACAATTAGAGCCACGAGAAATTATTGAATGACAGGAAATGCACAATCAGTGGTAATTTAAAGGTGGTAATAGAGTGTAATTGACTGTCACTGTCTGTTAAGTGCCTCTTGTAATTTATGGAGACTGATTCTTTTTGTATAATGTGTGCATATTGTTATGTAAAAATTATATGCATAGAATACCTTCTACCTATATTAGTAGTGTGTAAGGTGTGTGTTGTGTGTGTGTTCCTGGTGCCTATTGTAAAAAGGTGATATATGACTTGTGTGTTAATAATTTTATGTGGGAGATTTAATATTTAGGAAAAAATACATATGACTACATATTTACATTCATGGTTCCATTTAGCTTTGTGGTACATTTCTAAATGAAGGTGAATAATTGGCCACATATAAACACCGTGACATCAACATGTCTTCAACATGGCCCAGCGTGAAGTGGATGCTCAGATATTACACCCATTTGCTTAACATGTGATTCCACAACCATTAATATGTTGCTCTAACAGCCTCCACTCTTCTGATTTCAGTCTTTCTGACAGGTGTTGAACCTGCTGCAGGGATTTGCTCCCATTCAGACACAAGAGCATCAGTGAGGTGTCACACTGATGTTATGATTAAAGGCCTGGCTCGAGTTCATCCCAAAGGTGGGGCCCGTTCTTCGTACGTCGCTAACTCACTTAGCTGGATTTGATTGTTGGCGATTTGGCATGATCTTGGATTGTTTGGTTCTTCGACGCTCATCCTGGACTTGCTGTCATAGCAACAGGTGCGTAAGCTTGAACCTGCTCGCGAGCAGGCTTATTTCATGTCAACAGGATTAGATCCCGGCTTTATAAGCGGAGGTGATACGGGAAGTCTTTCGCAGCCATGTCTTGTGCGTTTTTACGAGAAGAACCTGTTGCTGAAGGTGGCAGAATAATTTGAAGAGCTTTTCGAATTAATCGCGTATTGTGAGATAGACAGGATCCTTTAGCGCAGCGCGATAATATTCTTATTGAGAGATAGGCTGTCGCTTTTCTCGTGGAGGGTGTCATATACATCATTAATTTGTTGGAACCACACGTTAAAAGTTCGACTTCGTCGGGAGTTTTAACAGCGGCACAAACTGTGTGCATTGCCCTGAGATTCTTTGCGAGTGGCACGTTCCTTTGCACTATTGGAGATGCGGAAAACGTGCCGTCTGTCGTGCCATTCGCAAAGTGTATCTGGCACTGAAGCAGTTTTTCGGGGGTTTTGTGGTATTTCCAAGCCA
Source organism: Lepomis macrochirus (assembly GCA_024633595.2). NCBI lineage: Eukaryota > Metazoa > Chordata > Actinopteri > Centrarchiformes > Centrarchidae > Lepomis > Lepomis macrochirus. Next base: position 4,341,522 of record JALXJV020000015.1, on the reverse strand, counting down.
CTTCAGACCACAGGTTGTTCTTGTATTTCACTTTCACTTGTTCCCATGTTCAAGTGGGTCCTGAGGTGGCTCTGACATTAAGCAATTATGAAATTATTAAAATACAAGAATATGTGATAGAACCATAACATGGAGCACTTACGCATTTAATTTGTCTGCAACTTTTTGCCAGCCCTCTCTCCTGGCTTTTGCACACTTTGAGGTGTTCCCTGGCGTTTTAATTAAGTTTTCAAATTCTGTATATCCTTCTAGTAATAACTCTTGCTCTGCTGCGGAGAAAAACTGAGCGCTCTTTGGCCATGGTGAACAGCCAATAGCAGCGTTGCTGATCAATGTTTCTACTATCGATACATGTCCCCTTTTAAACCAGTGCATGAACGCGGCAATTATCTCCGATAACTCAATCCAGCTATACTAATCATAACCGGCAGGTGCTTCGAAGAACCCAGTTAGCCAGATCATGATTAGGCCGATGATATTATCTTGGATGTCTCATTTGATCTCGGATGTTTTAAGCAACGTACGAAGAACGGGCCCGTGGTGGATGGTGTTGAAATCAGAGGGATAAACACAAACTGTTGGCACAAACATGAAAAGTACAGTATTATCTAAGATATTGTGCAACTGAATTAAGATTTAACTTCATTCCATTTCCCCAGTGAGGCCCCAATCACATTGATTGAAGGGTTAAGTGAAGGAAAAAATACAATTATATACTGTTTTGCATCAAATCAAGTTTTTGGTTTAATTGCTCATGGGTTGACTACTCGAAATCCGTGATGATTTGTGATGTATCTATAATATTTACATATTATCACAGATTTTGTATTGCTAAACTAACTGCCTCCCTTGTGGCCACACAGCAGAGAACCTACAGCTGCAGCTCCTTTTCTACAAAAGCAACAGTTAACGTAAAGTGTGATTCCTGCATTTAATAACAGGAGAAGGTTGTGTCCGTCAGATTGCGCTGTTACTGTGATTTTATAGGAATAAAAGCTGATGTTTCAGTGATCTAAGAGGTCAGCTGTAAATGTCAAGATTGCGGCGTCGCTCCCTCAGAGTCAAACCGGTTGTTTTGAGAGCTGCCATCTTCTAACAACAATTCCAAAATCATACAGGGAGAAATCTGCTGTATAAGGCAGAGAGCAGCATCTACAATAACAACTCAAGTTAATCAACCACACTGTGATGCAGCCACATGTTTGCGCCTTTGCACTTCTGTCACCAGTAACACAAGTGTGTTCTCCATGATGGCTTTGTTTAGCAGCACACTGTAAAACCACTCCATTAGAAAAACACACCATGCTATCGCTATCACTCTGCCCACAGACGCCAACAGATCTGCAGCCACAGTGCTGCTGTTTTTCTGTCTGACCAGCTAATTGCAGTTAATTGCATTCACCTGCTGGCCCTGGCGTGAATCAGTCCCTAATTAGAAGGTTAGATTGAAAAGCAGCAGGGCTCCGCAGCCTCACAACCCGGACGGGGGACCACTAACCTACACATTTAGGGTCTTTTCCTGGTCCCATTGGACAATTTTATCCAAACCTGAGCTTTGTTGCATAGGTTCTTTTTGAGTGGCAGCTGTTGTTGAATCATATGGGAAAGATTACAGAGTGGGACTACCTTTTCATTCATTTCTGTATTATTAAGTGCCAAGCTGGATTTATCAGAGCTGATGTGAGTAGCCCTGATGTGGTCCTCTGGGGTCCACACCTAATGTGAAAGCCAGTTGGTGATGGATTAACGTCATGTGTCATCACTTAGGATCCATGGTAGCCTGGCAGGTGACATTTTAAGTCAACTTACGTTTGAACAAAGGAAGCTCAATCAAAAATGGTTGCAGTTGAAATAATAAAAAATAAAAAGCACTTGTTCATGTTTACAAAAATAGTTAGTTTGACAGACAAGCGTGAAACTTGTACTGGATAATTCATCACCAATTCATCAGTGTGCCCAACATGGCTGATAGTGAGGGCGTGGAGGTATAGCTCTTTTGCCGTGACCTAACTGTATCGTAACTGCCACGCTCAGATATTGTGGAAAAGGAGTCCTGCCTGTGGAACCATCCACATCCAACCCCGTCTGCACCAAATTAGCTTTATGTGCTTATCAATTGCAAAAGCAAATACATTTTAATTGCGAGGTATGGCCATCGTGATTACGCTTTTATCAAGATAACGAGGAAACGTTTAAATAAACCTATCTGGCAAATTCAAAATGTTGACAGCTGAAAGGGTTCACTGGCAACATATTTCTTTTGTTTTCCTGACAATTTCCACTTTTAGCAACTAAAGCATGATGTTTTTATGGTTCTGTTTCGGCACTCGTACTACTTGGTACGGAAAAATCATCAACACTGAAAGAGTCAACAGTGACTTGAAGCACAAGTGTTTTTTTTTCGTTTTTACTAAAACCAGGATCTTTCAACCAACTTTAACCTGAACCTAATCACATGTGGGACTCAGGAAGGAACCCCGCTCCTGGATCGAATCTTGTCTTGACTTGTCCACATCACAGATGTAGAAAAATACACTTTTCTGAAGGATGTTGAACTGTATTTTGGGGAAATCACAAGTACTTGAGGCACACTGAGGGAAAGTGTACAAAAAATAATATTAATTTAGTTTAATTCTGCAAACAGCCTAATCTCTAAATAATAGTATTTTTTTAGTCAGGGGCCACATTGGGGCCCTGTTGGGCCTCAGGAGTGAGGCCCTGTTCCTGGGAGCGACACTCTCAATTTATTTGATCCCATAAGGTTAGTTGTTGTACACCTTAATCCACATGCACGCCTCCTCCCTCTTTCATTCATGAGCTCTGATTGGATTACACCATAACTCAGCCTGTGTGTGTGTGTGTCAGCGAGAGAGATTGCAAAGAAGGGCGTATGGAAGAGAGGAGGGAGGGCGTACACAGAATGATATGTGTGTGAGAGCTGCATTCAGCTCCTTTCACACTCATCCTTCATTCCCACCACCACTTTTTCTGCAGCTCAACTGTTTAATAGCTTTATCTTAAGCGAATCATTTGATTTAATTTAAGAATAATTATTTCAAATGTATTTAAGTTTTTGAAGAAAAATGTATTTTTCTTTTTAATAGTCAGTGCTTCCACGTTGGTGTTTTATTAAGGATTAAGTAAGTTCCCATGGACGTCCAGCTGGAGCCAAAATAAAACTCCAGACAAAAAACAAAATGCTACAGTGTCTTTCAACATAAAGACAATTTTTTTCCATATTAAAGAGTAAAAATGTATTACAATTATAGCACACAATTATTGCCTATAAAACATCCATGCATCCAAGTCCACAGCAGCATTTCAGCCCCTCTTTCTGTGCTCCTTTGAATTCAGAGAAAGATTCCATACTTCCTAATGAGCACAGAATCTTTAGTATGGAAGTAAAAAGGCATTAAGCTCATTTAATAAAAAAAAAAACACCTTGATTTCTGTATTGTTAATTGATACTACTGCCCCACAATGCAATGCACAAAGGGCATGGAGCACCTGCTCTCAGCTGGTAATAACAATGTGTTTATGTATCACCTTTCCTACATGAAATGTAGTTTAAAGTGCTTTACATAACAAAAAACGAAAAAGTTCAGTGTGTGTTGCTGCACTAACTTCATTTCCCGTTTGTACAAAATAGTTAAATACGTCCATTTCTCATAATATGGAATAATGGAATTTTAAAAATTCCTTTTAAACATCCAACCTTTTTTCATCATTGCAGCTAAATATTAAATGTCTCCATCCTAATGCCATGCTGTCAGTACAGTTTCCAAATTCCCCAAATCTGATATATTTGCACGTTTGCATTAAACAAGAAGCTTCAGTTTCTGGATCTACTCCAGAAGAGCTTTACAAACAGACAGTAAAGAGGTGGAAGGTCAGAAACAAACAAAACCCAGAGATACGGCAAATATTGTGTCCCGACGGTGATCTCAGGCACAAATAATGGCAGAAGAGAAGTTGTTTTGATGCCAGCTGAACTCCTCCGCGTCAGTGAATGCAAGTCATTACAGAAGGTTTTAGCAGTTTTGTTCGTGCTGTTTGAGTCGTGCTGTTTATCCAGTTTGAGAGTCCACAACGTATTTTTTTTTTACCAACAGAAAGCCATCACACTGCTCGCACAACTGAATTGCTGCACGTGGTTGCCTAGCGATAAGATAAAACCGAAGAAAAAAGAACGATTGTGAAGTCCATAATGCAGCATTCCTCTTTGAAAATATAAGTGAATAGGTTGTCAAAGGCATTGTACTTTACAAAGCAATACAATACAAAGTGCTCTACAGTCTGTGATTTTATTTGAGTCAAATGCTAGAAATTGTGACTGTTTATAAAAAAAAAACACTTGATGCTGAGAGGCAGCTCACACTGTTTCTTTAACAGGCTCTGCCCTCTGCACCCATGAAACGAACCATGACAACATTTCTAACTCAACATATGCAGAAGTACAGTAGCTTTAAACTTTTCTTATAATCTTTTACATTTACATAAAACTTATTCATTTGGCTGACGTTTTTATCCAAAGCGAATTACAATTGCTATGAATGTCAGAGGTCGCACGCCTCTGGAGAAACGAGGGGTTAAGTGGCTTGCTCAGGGACACATTGGTGGATGTGTCACAGTGGGGAATTGAACCCCGGTCTGTCTTATCCACTGCTCCATCACCATTATTTTTCACAGTAAAAGAAATTCTACTCCTTCTAAACAAGTCCTCCAAATTACATGACAAAATACATTTGTATCTCCAGAATGACACATACTGTATAAGCGTTTTCTGGTCTGACGCCCCTATCAGCAGGACCACGTTATTCGTCAGTGTCTTCTAAAACCATTCAATAAAACCAACCGCTATGGTTGGCGGCTCGGTTTATGGAGAATCATGGTGATGGTTAAAGAACAAACAGTGACTGTCAGTAGGAAATGGAACAGTGATCTCTCTTGTCAAACATTTTGTTGACTCATCTATCCCCTCAGCCTCCACATGGAGACTTTGTGACTCGCGTCACCTGACCTTCTGCATCGCTCCACGCAAACAAGAGGCAAAATTACTAAGGCTGCTATATGGCTTTGTCACTTGAACGCTAACGTAAGTTGTTTTGGGGACTTTCATGAGCTTAAAAACCCAACCAGTGTGGTGCCGGTTTATGCCACGTGGGCTTGGTTTTAACAAAACCTTTGCATTGTGCTTGTGTATTTAAGCCATCAGTGGACTGCCCCCTCTTTTTTCTGCCATCCCTGCTGCCACACAGTTTGCCTGAAAGCCATCCCTATCCCCAGGTAAGTACTTTAATATTGGATAATTCTGCAAACCCCAGAAGTGCAATGACAATGTTTTTAAATACTTTGTAACCTTTAGTATCTGTACAAGACACTTATGGTTTGGTTAAAATTGGGGACAGATCGTGGTTGTAATTAATAAAAGGGTGAACATTTATTGCTGGGCTGTGACTTTCTGCAGCAGGGGAAAATGACTTCCTCCATTGGCACTGAACGTTGGCACTGGACCTGGATCATTAGGTGTGGAATCGTGGATGTAATTCTTAGAGATAGTGGGCAGCTAAAAACTGTGCTGTCATTTGCTGCTGCTGTTGCTATAGCATAGAATTTTAAAAGCCAGCACAGTATCCACCTGTAGGCTCTGAAAGCTACGATCCCCCAGGGAGGAGGCTTTTCTTGTCCCCCATCCCACCTACTCCCTGCTGTGCTGAGTTTGGCATTTTCAAGGTCGGAATCTAGATTGCAAATATCAACACATTCACATAATAATCCAGTTGTCATTAGTCCACTGACAAAAAATGTTGTTACTCGATTTTTTTGTGTGTCATATATCAAGAAAATATGCAAAACATGCTGGTTCCAGATTCTCAAAAATGAGGATTAACTGCTTTTCTCTGTTTGATATACAGCATGTCTATTGAATATATTTAGGTTTCAAACTGTACATTGGATAAAACAAGCAATCTTAAGAGTAAACATGGCCCTTTTTTTCTTTTTGTAGTTTTATGGACAAACCATTAGTAGATTTATTTAAAAATATGCATCAAGAAATGAATCCAAAATAAGTCTTGTATCTCATATATGCATTAGGGTATGTTCTTTAACACCCATTGAGAAATGTTGGGCTGTAATTTGGGAAATGCAATCTGGGAATTTAGGCCTGTGCTGCTGTTGCAGGTATTGCGAGCTGCTGTGAATAACAGCCTACAACAAATGACCAAAACGCAAGAACAAATTTAGAACCCGAGGTCAAACCCACAAGGTCACTGCACCTATATTCCTTTATTCTGCTCCTTTCCTTCAAATCAGCAGACATACGTAGGAAGGGCTGAAGTGACATTTCACTTCTGGAGTCATGGCAACCATTTTACTCTAAACCCCACCATTAACTCCTGAACATATCAGGGCTGAGACACACAAAGGCAGGTGGACCTCCGAGTGTGTGTTATGTGCTTTCTTCCAACAGGAGACCTCACTAAAAACACCAGGACAGGTCAAGGCTGGCACAAATACTCCCTGACCTCGGAGAGCTAATGAGATGAAGGGGGGGCTGGCTGCTGTGAATCAAACCCTCCGGTGGGTGCAGGACGAGGAAGGAAGACAAAGTTGCAGCTCGTCACTTGACTTCTACATGTGTGACTGACTGTCTCCCTGGGAAGGAAGAAGGCAGAGGATGGGGCATTTTGATGGCCTCCTACAGCTGACTCCGGTCTTGTCCAGGACAATGAGCAATCACGAGTAAGTGTTGATGATTAGAGAGACACTCAGGGTAGACCTGGCCTCCAGTGAACCTACTGAACCTTCACAATAACATCAGGCTTCAGCAGCCTTCTCCGACTATGTCAAATCTAAAAAAGAATCTTGTTCTAAACCCAATCCTTATGTATATTAGTATTATATATTTATATTCTGTAAAACCACAAATTACATTTGATGCATTTTTGAATGTTCAGTGCCAACTTATTTTAACTTCATTATTTGTTAAACATCCATGCATGACAACTACAGTATGGTTAACTAATAAAATGCACACTACCTCGCGCATTGGCACTAAATGTTTGCACCAGTTGTAAATTGTGTGCGGCGGAATCGTTTAATATGAATGTAATGTCCTTAGGGATAACGGGCAGCTTTTTCAATTACCCAGACAAGGAAAATCGAGTCTCTCCAAAACAATAACGCATGTCTGACAGTCAGAAGTTCTATAGTGATATCAAGTTATATTATACCAAATCAAAATCAACTTTATTGTGCCCTACACAACTACACACAACATGTAAAATTCAACCCTTCCAAATTAGGGCAATAGGCAGCCACTGTACAGCCCAGGGACCAACACTAGTTCCTGGATCAAGGGAAATGACTGGAGAAATTAACCTAAACATGTTTTTATTGGTTTCAGAAACCAGAGTACCCAGAGCAAACCTATAGGTAAACAAACTCCACATAGAAAGGGTCTCCCCAGCTCGGCTGGGAATCTAACCCCAGACCTTGCTGCTGTGAGGCGACAGTGCTAACCACTAGCCCAATATCCCAAATCTGCTATACAACACACTCTATCCTTAGGTCCTCTAGTCAGATAAGGGAAAAACTTAAGTTTATTTATATGGCACATTTCAAGAGTAGTTGTCACAAAGTGCTTCAAGGATAAAGATGCGCCTTTTGAACAGCCTCTCCTCGAAGATATTCACAATGCTGAACTTTGTTGTTCACAGGAAAAGTTACAGAGGTAGTTGTGTAAAGAATGAGAGAGGAGTGCTTGATAGAAACATTCAAACCCTATCACACCTCTGCGCACACATTACAGCCGCTTTGTCTTTATGATAATTAGATTTTGCATTAAAAACAACCACATATGTGTAGGCTACGGAAATCTGAAAACAGCAATGCTGTGATCAAAAACGCCTGTGTGTTGAAAGCAGATGTGGAGATTAGCTTGGACGCCAATCGCAGCATGAAGTGGACATGACTGTTAGATGGTCCTAATACATCCGTATGGTGTGGCGTGAGGGGGCTTCAAATGTTGATGATCCAACACTAACTTATTTTGAAGCTGCCTTAACAAGTAGGATTTATGAGCTTTATGTAATCACTATTTTGTACGAGCTCAGTTGTCTACAACAAAATATAATGACTTTGTGACTTTGGTTGTATTAACACAGCATACAGTAGCTAATCATGAAGAGCAGGAATGAAAGTGATTATAAATTATTTTTTGTGACCGGTGGGAAACCCTCTGAGACAACATTTAGATCATCATGGAATTCAAATATAGACCAATGAAATTCTTTCAGGGTTAGCAGCTCTTTAAAGCTGCGTGACCCTCTGGCACACAATGGATGGAGCGATGAATGTCTGGCTGATATTTGCCAACATCTAGCCTAAGTTAGGTAAGTACTATAATTTCATCATGTACATGTGTCCAAAATAGCAAAAAAAAGGCTTAAAATATATTTTCACAGCAAAATAAGAAGCTGTTAGCAAAACACAGTTGATGCTACAGTACGACGTCTGCAAAATCTAAAACCCAAAGTTGATAAAATATCAGTCTTTGCTGCTTTAAAAATCCTCACCACTTTGTCTTTATGATAATTAGCTTTGCATTAAATACACCCTCATATCTGTAGGCTACAAAAATCTGAAAACAGCACTGTGGTAATCAAAACCGCTTTAGTGTTGAAAGCCGATGCGAGGATTAGCATATGGTAACAGCAGCGTGCACAAAGACATTCCCAGGCTTTGATGGTAAAACAGAGGACACCATTGATGCTGCTGAGAATGCGATGCACCCGTAATATGCTGCATATGTTTCTCATCCCGTTACAACTCTATGGGATAAAGCCTCCAAAGCCAGACACACACACATGCACACAGATATACACACATGCAAAGTCTACGGCCATGCAATCTCAGGGTCCCCCTAATCATGTTCCTTCCATGGGTCCCCCTCTCTTCATTAAAACTCAGACGAGAAAAGGGGGTGCAGACAGGAAGAGGGCGGCAAAGAAAGGCTGCTGAGACGGAGTCCTCCAGCCTGTCTGGTAAAGAGTGTGGGAGCGTGTGTGACGGTGTGTGTTTTTGAAGGGATGGGGGTGTATGGGAATTGACTTTGGTATTAAACGACCTGATTGAAAGACATCCACCCACTCCTCTACCCCGGCTAGAGGACGGGAGTGGCGAGCAGCAAGGGACTATTCGCTTCCACGGTAGCAATTTGCTGTCTGGGTGGCACAAAGGGGATGTCAGAGGTCAAATAAGTGCAGAGAGGGAGATGCTTTCTCATGGTAATGCCGTCACAAACAACTCTACATCATTCTAAAGCTGTTAGAGAAGCATGGCAAGTATACTGGATGGAGGCATTTATGAATATGATGCTAGGTATAATGAGCCATGAAAATTTACAGGAAGTGTTACGCAAGTAGCAACAACTGTGAATGTCAGCTACACTTGTAACACCAGGGGATCTAGTCCAGCCATTTTAAGCAGACACATTCAAAAAAAATTCGGCATCTGTGAGTCAAATTTATCATTCAACAAAAGCCTGATTCAATCCCGGAAGCAAATCTATCAGTTTGTTCTCCTGGAGGGTTTGAATTTAGCTTGATTCCTTTATTCCAGTGAGAATGACCAAACCAAAAAGCCAATGACCGGCAAAGGAGCATAAATAAACTGCGCCAATTTACTGGAAAACAGAACCATAGTTTGTTGTGGATTTTGGGAAGCTTGTTACCAGTAAGAACACAATCCAAATAGATCACACAAAATGCCCCCATAAAGCAATGCTTTATAGGATAGACAAAGACTTGTTGCCATCTGTTGTAATGACCTTTGAACAATTGCAAGCAGCCAAGCAACGCGTGGAGTTTGTTTAGAAGCAACAGGACAACATAATTTGTCTGTGCCTCCTATAAAAGGTTTGGTTATTTTTCGATACAAAATGTAATGTTAATGGTTACGTTTGGGGGACAATTGCATTAAGAGAAGCCAAAACAAAGAAGCAAGTCTTCTAAATCCCTCCTCTGGTCACAACGGACAATGATTTAAGAGTAATTCTTACATACATTACTAACACATTCTAGAATTACTGTGAAAGTCACTGAAAGGTCACCAAAACTTTATCTAACAGACAAGCTGTTTGGAAGAAGTCAAATGGCCCAAAATTGTCAACCGTGAGAACGTTCCATGGACACCTTTTTAGTAACTGAAGAACTTTACCTGCATTTCAGCCACTGGGACCTGGTTCAGTCCTGTTTACGAGGCCCTCCCAAAAAATCCCCTTCCTTGTGGCAGGAGCTTTGTGATGGCCTTCGAACTGTCAGGGTTAGGGCCGGGAATTGCAGGATACCTCGCGATACGATGCACGATACATGGTACTTGGCTCACGATAACGATAATATCACGATACAGCAATTCTGCGATAATCGATATATCCGTGGACAATCTTAAAATGATACATCACGATATCTGTCTAAGTATGAACACAAAATGCCTGTGAAAAAGTTTTCTATTTATTTGTTGCAAATACAAACTGTTACAAAACACCACAATTCTGCAGCTCACATTTTCAGTCTTGAAATAAAACTACAGTTAGCACGTTAATGGAGATTCCCATTATATGTTAGCATTAAGCTAACCGTCGAAGCGCTATTTTTTAAATAAATTTTATGTAAGATGACTGGAATATCGATACAGTGTCATGGAAAAATGTCTAACGATATATTGCTGTATTGATTTATTGGCACACCCCTGTTCAGGGTGGAGTCTGCTCTGGTCAAACAGCAGACAAATTGTACAAACATCCTTCAGACTGTGAACAAGCACAGATTGTGGCTATCATAAATATATGAGGACTTTCGATTCATAGTATTAGTAGCTCATTTTCTGACTTGTCAGTTGGTTCATTGCAGTTACATAAAAAAAGCAGGAAAACAACCGTTAAAGCAGTCAAATCAGTTGTCTTGCATATCTGATGACTTCTGTATTTCCTCCTTTCCTTTCCTTTGCTTTGTGCAAAGATTATATTTTAAACCATTGTTTGTCTCTGGTATGCCTTGATTATTGACCTAATCTTCATTGCTGTATATGTACAGTAAATGTAGAAATTAATGTGCTAAAGAAACCTTGTCTTAGTTAGTCTTAGTTTAGTGTTTGGTATACATGTGAAGCTAAAAGAGCCAAGCCCAAAGAAGCAACAAAGTCAGCTTTTTAACAACAGGAGGCGGTGGATCGCAACCTTACACTCCTTTGCATGCACACACATACACACACACACAAACACAAACTCTATTGTAGCTGGCTGTCTGCCTCTCAGGAGGAGGCTGTGGGATCAGATAAACAACGAGCCTACAGCACCTCCTTCCACTATCTTCTGAGGGGCCAGAGAGAGAGAGGCCCCTCTACATGCAGACATGAAGCATTATGTTCGCAGCCTGTCTGCTGTCTGGGAGGAGAAGCAGTTCAGATAGAAAGAAGGAGGCAGCTCAGGCCTCAGCACTGGAAAGTTCATTTAAGACATCTGAGATGTCGACTGGCTGGCAACATATAGTCCAAATCCCTGAATACTCACTGTGACTAGGTGTGTTTGTTTCTTGGCGTCTCCACTGGATGAAAGAGATGCAGTGGGAACAGACGAAACTCCGATTTCTAAATAAGAAGAGAAACTGGAAATCAATTAAAATTCAGGTGTAATGAGGGCGGTGAGCAAGGCTTCATGAAAGCAAACAAATGCAAATACTACCTTTCTTTTTTTGCAATAAAACTTTCACAAACTGTCCAAAGCCGTAGCAGCCGAGAGAGACCCTGCCATGACGGTGCTGGATGAGATTAAGGTTAGAGTAACGTGACATGACATGACAAACGCTGACCTGAAGCACATGATTTCTTCTTTTGTGTCGCCATGCGAGTTTGACTTTGCAGTTCACGGATTTTCCTTTTCTTGCAGTCTTGTTTGCAGGATTGTTGTTTCTTCCCAAACAATACCAACAGCCAAGCATTCAGATGAATTATTTTGTGTTATTGTGAGGTTATTGCCCCCTACTGGCTCGGAGTGCAAGTGCTAAAAACACAACTGCCATAATCAATTTAGGAAACACATCAATTTGATTGTGCTACTTCAAGGGATTTTCCCTCTCGGCCTCACTCTTTCCTGTTTGTATCCGGTGTGAATGAAAGATTAATCTGCCAATAACGTCTTCTCTTCATGTACTTAACTGTAAGACACTTTGTGAAATTGCCACCTGCTTCTCTTCACCATGATAAACAATACACAGTAAAGCTTCAAATTCTGTATTTGTATTTGTTTTTCTAAAGGCTTAATATGATGAAAATGTCTCCCTCAAATCCATGGCGCGGGAACTGATGTGCTTCCAGATGTTTTGATTCACCATTGTTCTCTTTGAATAGAGAATGGGATCGTGACGTCAGCCGATGAGGCATTGTGGGATTTTAGGACACGGATGCTACAGGAGAAACGTAGTTGCAGCAGCGTAGTAGTAGTAGTATTGGCGGTAGACTGTGTAGGTGGTGGTATATTTTATAAGTAATTCAATTTAGAAACAGGACAGAATGGTGAACGCGTGCTGCAATATAAATTGTCACGATCGGCGTGGAAAACGTAACACAAATGGAGTAAGATTTTTCAGCTTTCCTGCTTGGAAGCAAAGCAACGAAACTCACATTTACACCATGAAAATAGTTGTTAATTCATTGTCAAATCTCCTATATTTTTTGTAGACATTTACTTTTCATCTCTTTACTAGTTCTTTATGTTTATGTGTACGGTTAAGCACCAATAAACCAAGGTAAATTCCTCGTATGTGAAAATGTACATGGCAATAAACCTGATTCTGATTTAGTACAGAAACTAGCCTAGAACAGTGCAGAAACAACAACGTTTCGCCTGGAAATTACATTTAATAAAAGTAAACAACTTCACCAAAATGTTTCCTAAGTAAAAAGAAGAATATACTGACGCAGAGTTTAACTTGCTGTGTTTTTGTTGAGTTTAGTGTGGTGACAGAGGTGTGTCTGGTGCGTGGTGATCACCTAACGTTAGCTTTCTGGTCGTTGAGTTTGTAAATCTCCAGGTACTGAACCCAACCATTAGTACAGTGATGATGGGCCTCAAGAGATTTATAATTTCGGAACTGCTCAAATGTGAATGAGCTCACACCACAAACAAGGTAAGAAAACACGTCAGGAAATGTTGTTTGCAGTAGCTTATTCAGCTCAGTCGACCGCTCTGTGCGTTCGATGCGGATCGAGCCCGTTAATTGCCTTTATTTTCTCCAAGTAGCCTCCTTTGCTTCCTTGTTTAGCTTCTCCGGTAGATAACCTTGTGCTTTATCTTCGCGACGGTCCGTGTGTGTTTGTTAACCTTTTTCTTCTTCTCTATACAACCTCGTTTGGCAAACAAAGTACTTTACTGTACTTTAACGCCACCAATTGGCGTTACAACCGTGTCCTAAAAGATGGCCGCCGCAACCCAAAATGCACTGCGTCATGACGTAGTTGCCCATTCTCTATTGGACTCTTAGATTGACTTCACAGCACTTAAGCAATGAGTGTGGAAGGTTGACACAAAATAAAATTATGGGAGCTTATGGTAACCAAGTGATTAAGATGCATAACATGTAACAGCAACTTCCGTGGTTAAATTCCAGCCAGGAACTTTTTCTGCACATTATACGTCCCAGAATAAGGCTACTAACTCTATAAAGTATACATACACAGTATATGTATAGTTTAGTTTACCCTGCAAAACTAGTGTCCCTACCTGCTGTGAGGTTTTTGACCAAATTGAAAAATACTGTCATCCACAAATCCTAATTTCAACATGTTAAGATAACACCTGGCATATAGCATTTATTTATTTGGAATGTATGAGAAAGGAATATTTGTATGTGTCTGTATCGGACCTTCACACCTTCATCCAAAGCAGCACTTTAACTTATCCTTAGCATTTCCATGGTTTAATCCGGCACTCTCTACACAGACATGCATTTAGCATTAGTGATGTCACACACAGATTTCTGGCTTTACTGTCTGCTGACATGTTACTTAAGTGTGAAATGAAATACAGTTTGAGGCAACAGAAAAAGTTACCAGCGTCACTTTGTGATAGGCTAAGACACCTGTCAATCAGAAGAACATACATAAGATTAACATTAGACGACGTTCAAGTTTTGCAATCCCAGTTTCTTATGGAAACATGATGTAGTATCTCTACAGGGAATAGTTTTTCACAATTCACACTAGTTTTCTTGAAGCCAGCATCTAGTGGCCTTTAGTGGAACTGCATATTTACGAAATCCTGCATAGATCAGCTGTCAGTCGTGATGGTGCCTGCTCAGTTAGTCTGGATGATGAGCCGCTGTACCATGTTTTCGTTTTAAAATGGAAACCTTTGTTTGTACCTCCGGTTCAGACAAAAACAGCTAATCCGAGACATAAAACGCAGAAGTTTGAAAACGCTGTTTCGTTTTAAAATTCTGAGGTAGCGTATTCAGTGTCCATGCCAAACAATCTCTGATTTGGTTCCTTGTCTATAGTATCACTTTCTTCTTTTGCAGAATCTTCTGCAACGTCAGAGTAGAAAATCTACTTTCTGTTTACACCGGAACACACATGCCCACTGTAGTCGTTTTAATATAAATGGAGATCAACTCTAACACATAATGAAAAGGCTGGTGTGGACGGAGATCGTTTTCATTTTAAAACTCCGTTTTAAAATCAAAAAAAAATGTAGTAGTGTGGTTGTAGCCTAATTTGCTAGCTAAGTGAGGAAAATCAAGACTTTCTTTAGGAACTGAGCTCAATTACCAAACGCAAACCTGTCAGTGCTCCCTTAGAAGCTCCGCCCCCCCAAAATTAAAATCTCTGAGGTTCATTGAAACACCTTCGCTGTTGCCTGGTCATATAACTTTCTTCTCTGTTTATGTTTTGGCTTTTTCTCAGCCACCCTTTCCTTCTTCACAGTTCCTAGAGTCCAGCACGTTGGAAGGTGCCAGTGTGTAGAACTGTCTCTACACTGCCTCCCTCCCCCCATCACTCCTTATCACTAGCACTAATTCCACCTGTTGCTGATTGGCTGGAAGAATGTTGCGTGGCAAGGTCTGAACCACTTCCTTAGTTTTTTCATTGAAAGAGCCAGGGCTGTTTAGGAAAACAGCTTTTTTTACTTCTTCTTTTTACAGCGCGCACACAAAAATGTAGCAAACCCTGAGGAAATATTTGCTGAATTTAACAGAACGTGCGTTGAATCACTTACTTCACCTTTAAGCAGAATATAGCGGCAATAATTTGAAGTAGAATTGAACGAGATTTGTTTAAAAAAGTAAATCTAGTCAAGTAATAAGATAAATGTTTGCTCTGATATGTAGTGAAGTCAAACATTCATACTTTACAGTAGCAGGCTTATAAACTTTTATTTTAAAATCAATTTAATCATATATAGAGCACCAGAAATAGTTTTCTCAGGAATGAGCTAACTATAATAACTTAACTACAACAACAACAACAACAACAATAATAATAATAATAATAATAATAATAATAATAATAATAATAATAATAATAATAATAATTTGATATTTATACCCACACTATTTCCCCATCTATAAACTGTATTTCCTTCAGTACTGAAAATCTTTAACTCTTGCTTTTTGTCTCATTTTATATGGCCTATACACAAATCCATATTTTTCTGTGCTATCCTTTGTGTGTGTGTGTGTGTGTGTGTGTGTGTGTGTGTGTGTGTGTGTGTGTGTGCTCAATTGTGAGTTTATAGCATATTCTTGTAATAGCCCTGAGGTTTAGGCCCTATCCATGTGCATGCTGCTGTTATAACCCCTTTAATTAATTAAACAGTGGATGAAAATATCGGTTGCGTGTGTGTGTGCGTGCGTGCGCGTGTGTGCACTGTCACGTCACCTGTCTTTATTTTAAGGCCTGAATTTATTTCACGACAGGACATGCAGAGAAATACTTTGTTTATTTTATTATTATTATTATTATTATTATTATTATTATTATTATTATTATTATTATTATTATTATTATTACCGTAAGACCACACATATTTTCAGGTCTATCAGAACTCATGTGCAGTCATACAACAGTGTGATGGATTAAAATTATTATGGTTCATATCTGGTGAGTAATTTGAGCTTAATTGCAATTTAAACCGTGACGTAATCCAATAATAACCAGAAACGCACACGTGATGCTGAAGGACTCTTAAACAGCACATCCCGCTGCTGCTCCTGAGTCCAACCTGCAGTGTACTGGCTTCAGAGCTGCCTCATGTCAACAAAACCAAAGTAGTAAGGTCAGTTAAATTCCACATGTTGTGTGTTCAGTTCGCCATTCAGAGCTAATGGGTCGTGGGTTTGTTATGTAAAACGAAGGGAAACGAAGAACAACGTACTAAATGTTATTTCTGCTCAGAGACTGTTCCTCTTCTTTCTGCAGTTTAATATTAAACACACTGCAGCCCTCCTACAAGTTATTATCTTATGGACATTGCTAATCAAGAAAAAGTTCGTTAACTTCGTTCTATCAGAATAACGAATATTTAACCAAAGATTAATACTAGACATGTTTTCAGCCTCTCACAAATGGCATCACGCTCATGTTTGTCTCGACCTGCAGGTGTCACAACCAGTTTCAGTTCAGTACAGACGCTAAAAACCCAAATCATCAACTTATTTTTATTTTTTTCGATTCCTGTAATTGTCAGTAAAGATGTTTCTTCCTGTTTCCGTTTTTAAAAATAATTTCAGAATCAGAGGTAAGCTAACTCAAGCGCTGTCACATGATTACATAATCATATGCAAAATAATTCGTTTACAGTTGTAGTTTTGGAAATGTGGTTTTATATTTAATAACTTTACAATAATAGCGTCAGTTTGGTCATTTTGTATATTACAAACTGTGGCAGGCTGTAGGTAGCCTTTCTTAAATCAGATAGTTTAACTTCAATAAAGGGGCAGAAAGTGAAATTAAAAATCAATAACTGAAACTCATTTTCTGCCAACATTTCAGTTCATAACGGCGCGAGCTAGTAATACTTGTACTTTCATAATTTTCTTGATTGTGGCTTGGTTGGTCTATGTCATGTGAAGTTGCTTAAACCATCAGAGATTATGAAAAACACATGATTTAATCCTATAAATTATGATATAAAATGTGTAACGTTTCTACAGAGGAGTGCATAATCACCTGTGATAGGTAACAGCAAGGTAACCTATTAATGATTCTGCACGTAGGAAGAAACGTCTTAAATATCCCTTTATATTTTAATAAAGGTGGTCTAAATCCGGTCGTATATTATATGTTATGGAAGTGAAATGAAAATGATGCTAAAGGTGTTTTTAAAGGATCATAATGATCGAAACAGTAGCTTCGTTTATGGCGGTGCCCAGACAGGAGCTCTCCTCTCCGGGCCTTTTCTTTCTCCGGCCTCTCTCTCTCTCTCTCTCTCTCTCTCTCTCTCTCTCTCTCTCTCGTCTTGTCTGCTGAGGGGTGTCTAATCAGGGAAGACAAGCGGCTGACGGAATGATGATGCTTAATTGGCATGGAGTCGTGGGAACGCGTAAACAAACAGCTGCCATTTTCATTTTGCTTGTTTCCCCCTCGTCCCTCTTCCTCATGAATAAAGCCGCCGCGGAGAAGTGGAACAGCAACCTGGCAGCTGCGGGGAGGCTGAAGTGAAGGAACGAAAAGGAGAAGAGAAGAGGAGGCCCGGATTGGAGATTAGCCTCACTTTAATCCGCCCTCCTCCTCCTCCTCCAGTGATGGGAGAGAGAAAAAAAACACCACGCAGATATATACCTCCTGAACAACAGAAAAATGTCCTCATCACACAAAGGAGAACACATTTCCAAGATAAGCTGTGCATTTGATTATCCCTCTCCTATACAAGCATCTGCCCTGCAAGGGAGAAAAATCACAATAATAATCAAAGGTTTTCCTCATGCGTCCTATACTGAATATATAGTGAATACGGTGGGATATTACTGTTTTGTCTCCTGTGGTGTCATTATTTTAACAGGGTAATATTGGCCCTAGGGGGGGGCACAGGATTTAAGATTAAATTCTCTTATTTTTCTAATTGATTAAAAAAATTAAAATTTCAGGTTGGCCTCAGACAGGTTCAATACACAGGAAATGAATAAATAAAATAAAAAATATAAATGTATACAAGAAGTACAGCCTGTCAACACACATGCTCCATCCCTCTAATGTCCCTCCCCAAAAAAATTAGGAAATGTTCTTGTATCCATGCACCACACCAAGCTCAGCCTGTGTGGACGCACACTTTCAAAATACCTAATTTGAATAAAACAGACGGATGTTCTCTGTCTTGACCACCAAGACTTTTCTATAAGTACATTTATATTTATGTAGAAGCAAGATATCACACAGGGAGGACAAACAAACAGGAGCAACAAACCTTTGAATTTTTAACTGAACAGAAATCAATCCACAAAGCAAGAAAAGTGAGTCTTGAGAGTTTGTTTTTGGACATTTTAGTTCTGGAAACATCCAGATGACTTTAGCTAGCGGACATGAGAGACTTTAAGTTACAATAAAGACAAGAAATTTAGAAACATGCTAGATTCACCATGTAGGTGTGTGTTTAAACTCTATTGGCAGCCAGTAGAAAGAGGCCAAAATAAAACTCTCCTCATTAAAAAGTGATCATATTACCTTCAAATAACCCCAATCAATTAAGATTCTTCAACTAAATGTTTCTAAACAGTGGACTCATAGGTGGCTATAAATTAACAACATCAAGATGACAAAAAACATAAGCGCTGCTCTTCAGGATTACATTTATATCTGCTGCTTGCTGGATTTGTGTCCTTCATGGTTCTCAATGACATGGATATAATTTATAGTGTTTTTTCAGTCTCATATGTTCACCAATAATTCTTACTTTCTTTCTATTCTATATTTTTCTTACCCTCAGCAAATCCTGTGACAAAGAAAACATGTTTTAATACATCTCTCAATGCTTCCTGCATGACACACCGACTCGGTCGGTTTGTCAGCTCCAAGCTCATTTGTTCAAACTGAGATATACAAGAAACACTGTAAATCTAAAAAAGCATTAAAGTTTGAGTTAAAAAACAAAAAACTCTCAGTAATTTCCTAAAACTAGTCTTGTTTTTGGCAAACTTTACTAAAACAGGAACAAAATGGTGCATTTGTTTGGGGACTATTTTCAGCGGCGGATTAATCCACATTTGGAGTATTTGGGGCAGCAGCAGCAGCGTGCGAGCTGTTTGGACAAGAGAGCTCTATGGCACAGAGGAAGAAGCTATATATCAGGCTGTGATGCACACACTCACACACACACTCACACACAATACTTGTTAGTAGATACATTCCCTTTTGGTTTTAGTCTTTTCATGACATTTGTTGACTATAAGAAAGAAGAAAAATACAGAATATCTTTACGTCACCTATGGTCTTCCTGAGTTACTGGACTGTGAGAATGAATAGACTGACACGTTTCCATTTACAAATGAATAGATGCTATCAGACCATAGTGGCCCTTATTAGTGTCAAGGTGAAAGTAATGGACCTATAAAGGCTCCTGACCCTCTTTACAGGTCTATTTTATACATTGAGATTTAAATAACTCCTGTCAGTCAAAGTAGAAACATGCATTATTCATCTGAGCTGACGGCTGCTGACATGTTCTGCTTAAATTTATCAGTGTGAAACCAGCTATTGAAGAGATCTTCTCATTCAGATCTCCATTAGCAATACTATTAATTTGAGTGGGAGCTGCCATTTCTTTTTATCAGTTCTTTTGGGGTGGATCCACATTAATTTAATGAACTTTGCCAAACATGTGTAAGTTAAAAACATGTAAGCCACACATTTTAACATCCCTGTCAGGTTTTCTTGTGGCAACTGTACAGTTTTGACTCTAATTTAACGGTGAAACACGTCATTCAGCAATTACTGTAGTATGAATCTCCTTATTAGCCCCTCTCCTTCTTAATTACATTCTTATTAGCATTTCATTTTCAGCGTTTTAATCCCCGCATATGTTATATCAGACGTCCATATACTGCTGAGCAGACATTAAGATTAAGCCCTGATTAGAAATGAGAATGAATTAATTCTTTTTGAAGTTGCACGTCTCCTGATTGGCTTTCGTGGCAAAACAAAGCATATTTCTGAGAGCAGTTGATCATCTGCATTACGTGATATCTGCTCTGACAGGGTTCCTATAAGGCTGGACAAACAGGGAGGCAGAGCAAGTGTTCACGTACTGCATTTACAGAGCAAATCAATAGATATTCTCGGCCTTTTTTGGTTGACAGTAGCTTCATTTTCAAACAGCTTGTCTATCTTTGACGCTACAAACTAGTTACCTCCTGAAAAGAGCCATAAAGAAGGTGATAGGACGGTCCATCCAAGATGATCATGACTAAATACAACTTCACCCTTCATTTCCCTCTTGTCTGGAGAGGCATCTTCCTTCAGTCTGGATAGATTTCACTCTATTTTTCAGCCTAATTCCAACCTTACTTAAAGATAAAGTTAGTATAGTAGGCCTATGTGGTGAGACTGTACCTGTTAACTCTTTGATTTTATCCCTGTGTGGACAATTGAACCTTGAGGGTTCCAGGAAATTGTAGAAATTGTATTTGCTTTAAAAGATTCACTCTCCACGTCCTCCTAGATATTTGCTTTCCTTTAGTGGTGAAGAAGTGTTCAGATCTGAAAATTAAGTGCTAACAACATACTAAGTTTCCTTAATATAAGAGTGTAAAGTCCTGCATTGCTTCACATATGAAAGATTTTTTCCATATTTAGGCAAAAACAGCCAACACATCTCACATCGAGGTCCAAGGTCGCTATTCTGGAGCTTTTGATCATGTTACACCATCTCCCTTAGCAGATGGAGTTGCCCGTGAAAATCTCTTAAAGGACTGTCCTTGTTGGCTTGAAAGTTGAGATTTAAGCTTTAGAAGTTCTCAACCTTGGAATCAACAACAACAACAGTCTCGTCACGTGCAAGAGCATCGTACCACACGCTCTTCCTCAGCAGACGGAGTTTTCCCACTTGTCATTATTAAATATCCACTCAGAAACGTAGCGCTCATGGCATACTGCTCTTTGCTTCAAAGCCCAGATTGCAATGCTTTGCTTTTGCTAGAAATGTAAATTACCATCATGAGACACTACACCTGTCAGTGATGGTGCAAAATGCTGATTGATTGCAATCTGAAATCTCAGTTCGGTGATTACTACAGAGTAAAGTATTGAGAGGGTAATGAATGAGTGAACGAGGGAGTGATTTCAGACACAACATTAGCTGAAGAACATTATAATTGAAGCGAAATGTAAGCAGCTGAACAATATGATTGGATGCTGGGTAGGAACGCTACTCTGTGTGTTTGGCAGTTCACTGATTGTCCTTGAAGAAGCTTATTGGTGGACGTGAGAAATGTGTTTGAAATGGAGCCCAATCAGTGAGCGAACCCCTCCTGCTTGAAGACAATGATAGGTGGGACACACGGGAGGGGCAGCAGGCAGCGGTCTGCTGAGCTGGAGGGATTTAAGCATTTGAACTACCTTTGATATGTTTCTTTGAATGAAGGGGCGCATTTTTGTCTTTTGTTTCCCAGAGTGTTATAATTGAGTACGGCGGCAGTGAGGGGACTCCTCTCCAGCACCACACATTACATCATTTGCAAAGTTGAGTTGTATTTTCTGCTCATGAGTGGGTGGTGTTGGGAGGGAGTGGGGAAAGAAAGCAATACAGCAACAATTGGTCCAATGAAGCATATCACGTGCATTCACTTTGCATTTGCCACTTCCTTCAAGACTTTTCTTTCTTTGATTTCTTTTAGGCACTGCGGCACTCCTCACATGCTAATAATAGACTTGTCCATCAACTGTCCCCACCCTTGGAGTTAATTGGCGCTGTGCAAAGGGAGCCAGCGTCGCTCTGAAGTCGGGCCGTCATTAGATCAGTAGATGCTGACTGTCCCCATCTCGCATACACCCCTCTGATCTGCACGCACTCCCCATCTCTTTTTCAACGCCCCACCTGCTCTCACAGCACGCCCCATCCCCACAGAATGGTCCCTCCCATTCACCGCCCCGTGGCGTCTTCTCAGAAGGTCTTGAGAAGGCCGACCTGCCTCCTTTCACATCTATGCCTCAAACGCTGCTGTGATCTCACTCTAGACTAGATAGCCGGGAGTCTCTCCTCGTGCTGCAACTATGGGTTTTTTTCACCTTGATCCTGGCATCTGCTTGTAACTTTCAAGCGTGTGTTCCGTACATCCGTGTACATTCACTGCAAAAGTGCACTCTTAATGTGTTCTAAGAAAAAGTGTTTATTCGTAAAATAAATAAAAACCTCTGCCACTAATGTGGGATCATTTCAGCTTCCCACAAAAATCAACTTGTTATAACAATTTTCTGGAGTCAAGTGTCATTTTGTTTGATTCTGGTGCAGCAATCCACCTGCAATCTGCTGTCTTCTTCAAAATAAAAGCCTAAGTCTAAGTCTAAAAAAAACTTAAATCTAGTTAATTTGGAAACTAATTGAAATTATCTTACTGCACGTATATGGACAGTATGTTTTTATCTGTTCAAAACAATGCCCAAAGGACTCAATATCTCAATTACCGCGTTACCATTTTTTGCGGTTTCGATCCCCACTTGCCTGCCTCAGTGGGCAAAGAGGACCACAACAGCATCAGTTCTCAGACAAGCCCAAGATCAGGAAAAGCTCCCCGGAAAACATTCACTTGTTTTCAGACAAAATGACATCTCCTCCCTTTTCAGATGTCAAGGGTCTTAACAGGAGCCGCAGCAGAACAACACTGACTGTAAATAGGCTTCTGGTTGGTGTCTGTGTTTGTTAGACATGTGAGCCCTTTGTGCCTGCAAACACATCTACTAAGTGTGTTTGCCAGCAAGTGTGTGCACGTCTTCAAAAACGCTTCATCACATGATCTATCACATTCATAACAGCCTTTCAAATTTGGTTATGCCTTATTATAGCTATCAATATTTCTGTGCAGAAGTATTGGAGAGGCAGTGTATACACAGAAAGGTGAGGGCCGGAGCAGATTCAGGCTGTAAATCCTGCCAAACACAAATAAACACAAAACCCAAGAATGTCATTTAATAAAGTGTTTTGGTGCCCCATGTGGGGCTTAAATTACTTTCAGATTCTTTTACACTAAGACATCTTTCTTTAATTGTCAACAAATCCCATCAAAAGACCAAAACCATCGATAAATTGATCCTACTAACAAGTATTGTGTGTTTATCAGAGCCCGATACATCTTCTTCCTAGAGCTCCATTGTTGTTCGAAAACTATTAAAACACATTATTGAGCCATACTGTTGCACCGGGTGACATGTTCCGTTATTGGTCGAAAAAAGTCCTCAACAAATGCAAACGTTTGCAAAAAAAAGTAACCAGTTCCCAGCTGTTTTAAGACAGTATTTAGCCTTGAAGAAGAATATTTGGTGATGTTTAGGCAATCTTGTGAAAAAAATTGCAGAAATGTTATTTTGTGTTTCAATCCCTTGCTGAATACAGAAAACAGAGCCAAAATCTAATTCAAAGTTGTACTTGTGAAACAACAACTCAGCAATTATTAGTTGAAAATATCTAGTTTAATCTCTAAATAACTGTTCACACACACACACACACACACAGACACACAATCACTTTGTGTGCTTGAGAGAATAAATGTTTCATTTTGGGAGTTTGTGTTTGTGTATGCACAGGACTGAGTTCTGAACACAAAACGCTGCCTCATGCCCTCTTTGTCCCCCGCTCCTCTGCCCTGGCAGCTTTCCCGTGATGCCCCCTTCCCCCGGCTTCCTGCCTCTAATGGCCGTCTCTGTGTGCCATCTCGGGAAGCCTGACATCCCCTCCAGAGGCAGAGGGCCTGGCATTAATGGAAGCCATTGATGGGCAAAGAAAGGCTCCTTTGTGGCGCCGGGGGCAAGTGTGGGCACCCGTTTGCTCACACACAGCTTCCCCTCTGCACACACTGGGCCGGCCGCTCAGAACTGAGTGCCAACAGCGGAGATCGAAAGACAGGAGCAGCAAAGTGCCCCCTCACTGGGGAAATGGCAGAGAGGGATGAGTAGAGCCGAGGGAGGGAGGAAGGGGGGAGGGTTGGTGAGAATGAGAGAGGGAGGGTGAAAACGACAGAGGGGTGAGTTGGCAAGGAGAGGGGAAGCAAAGAGGAAGGGATAGGTGGGGATAGGCCACAACGAAAAGAAAGGCCGAGAAAGAGCAGGAGAGATTAACCGAATAAGACAAATTCAATTGGCACACAAGAGGAACGAATAAAAAAAAAAGTGATGTGAAGGAAATGGGGTTCAAACCTTGCAACCAAACACAGAGCGCCAGAGAAAAGAAACCCTGGAGAAAGGGAAATTGAGCAGGAAAAACAAAGAAACGGAGGTTGGGATCGTCCACGTCAATGAAGCTGGGTGGCCCCGGAGGATAAAAAAACGGTGGCAGGGTGCTGGAGGTCTCTCTCTGCCACTGTACAGCCTGTCAGCCTCTCGCTGGCTCGCTCCCCTTTTGGTGATTTATAACACCTGAATTGTTCTCTTTTAACAGAGTTGTGAATGGGAGAAAAAGAGGGGAGCTGCCGGCATGCCAAACAGTCCCGTCGTTATTGATAACCAAACAGATGTGTCCAGTTTGGAATGAACATCTGACGCTAAATCTGGGCTAACGGTTTTTGTTGTCAGGGAAATACTGTACGCCGGCAGCCGGGCGCTCAATGGAGATGTGGGGTTATTGTGTGTGATGTTGTTTTCATTCCTTCGAAACAAAAAAATCTGTTTCCTGGCGCCATGCTTTCCAGGTGACGTCCTTTTTTCTCCTTGTTGTCGGCTGTGAAAAGGCTTCATCAGAAATCCAAAACATACCTTTCTGATTACATTCATTTAATTACACTTCACATTTGGGGAAGAAAAAAAACAAAAGGAGCTTTTGTGCAGGTCTCTGCTTGCTCAACTCAACATCGCCACCTACTGGTTTGACATTCAAGCTGTCAGCCACCTCCTGTCTCCCTGCTGCGTAGCACACAGCCTCCTGCATTGTTCAGGCCGCTAATTCATCTCAGCAGCTACTGCTGCTAATTTCCAAGCACTGGCAGCGTGCCATTGCCGGAAGTTGCAGCATGCACCGCCTGTATCCATGCGCCACCGTGGGAGAGCATCAAGAAAGTAGTGCCACATTTGTCCCAGTATGTCATCTGTTTAACACGCCTGATTGGCTTTCACACCATAGCCTCCTAATTAATATGCAGTGGCCCCTCGCCCCGCCTCTCCTTGCCATGCCCTAAGACAAAAGCGTATTGTGCAAGCACCTCCTGTTTTAATTACGCTCTAAAGGGAGCCGTGTGAGGGTTTTCGTGTGTGTGTGTGTGTGTGTGTGTGTGTGTGTGTGTGTGTGCGGCACTTATGAATGCATGAGCGATGGCCGTGAGTGTATGTGGCATATGTGTGCGAGAGCACTGTACACTAACGTATGATATGTGCACTGAGGGAATCATAAAACAAGCACATTCATCGTCATGTCATCCTGCACGTATGCCCCTCTGTGTGTGTGTGTGTGTGTGTGTGTGTGTGTGTGTGTGTGTGTGTGCCCCGAAACAAGAAGAAGAATTGCGATGGCATTGCTAGGGGAGGAGCTGCTGCTGTCCTATCCCGCAGGAGAGAGAAAAAAGTGTTGTTGCTTGTTGCATTTATGCAAATTGGCATCCGATAAAGGTTTTTTGGGAGAGCCACAAAGAGGGTTTGTGATCGGAGCGCTGAGGAGAATGGGAGAGGTTAGGAGGGGTTATGGGGAAAAGACAGGGACAAAATTCCCATCGGTGTACCCACAGCCATCATGTTACATTCCTCTTTTCTCCTTTTTTCCTCTTTCCTCTCCCTCTTTTCATCCTTCTTTTCCTCACATCCATGACCCGGTTATTAATTTGGTAGAGATTAGTAGCTTGTTAATTCATGCATGCCCCCCATCTTTTCCTCTCGCTGTCTCTTTCTCTTTCGATTGTATCGGATTGTGGGTATTTTTTTTTCCCTCGCTCTTTTATCAGTAGCCTTCTTTTCTGTCTTTTTCGCTGATGAGAATGAGGTAATGAGCAGTGTGAGGGGAAGAGAAAGGATTGGGTGGGTCCCCCCCTCGATTCCCTCAGGGACCTTTTCAAACACAGATAGTGCGAGCTTAGCGACTGAATATGAACGTCTGAACAGACGAATGAATTCATAATTTTAATCCACATGCGCAGATCTCAAGATCTGGATTCAGCATCCCTCTGTAGAGCTCCTCCAAACAACCTCAGACTGATTTCAGGACTGATTTAAGTCCTCATAGTTTCAAATACTGGAGAATTTCACACAGGACAAGTTTCCATCCCTCTAATTCCTTTTGGAGGACTGGAAATGATTATCGCCTCTACACGTCTGATATGTCTTTGTTATTCGTTAGCTTAATGGTTTAGTGAAATGGAGTCGAGGGAAGGCTCATCTAATATGAAGACATACAATGCGGTGAGGTTCAATAACGAGTCTCAGCACTGCTGAGTGAATTCAAATGACAGTGTGATCTGCTGGAAGTTGATTCGACTTGGACAGTTTGATATTAGAGCTCAGAGAAAAGGGGAAGTCGATACTCACAAACAGTTGCAGCTACAAGCACGTCTGACCAGAATCTGGCTCTTGCAGATTGCGTGCAACCATAATTATGCGAAGATTATGTGAGTCTGTTTGTAGAAAGTTTAGCTAACGCTTTGCTTTATGCAAATTAAACAGCTTGGGTTGAGGTTGGTATTAACTTTTGAAAGGAACTCTCTCCCATTTATTGGCATGAGTTGGAAACTAAACGCAGGTCCCTAGAGATTAAGGTAAATGTTTCATCCAAAATCCCAACACTTGCCTCCACACAACTTCAAATTCAAACGGCTTCCTGTTTCTGGTCACATGCCGTCCTCCTAGAGTTTCCCTTGCTTTTCATGCTTATAGCAAAATTTTGTACGACTGTTATTTGGATGGCAGTTATTTTGCTGACATTTTACTTGAGTAAAAGTAAAAAATATACTGTTATTAATAAATCTGTAAAGGTTTTGAAAACCATGATCAGACTAAAAACTGAAAACAAACAATTATTTTGTTGTTTGATATTTTATGCCAGTTTTTTAGCAGTTCAATATACATTTCATTCATATTCATTACAGATATTACATACATATATATCATATTCAACTGTTTCAAGCCCTAAATATGTAGTTAGTGTTTCAACAAAACACCGGTTGGGAAACCGTTTTATGGCCTTTTTGGTATTTTATCAATAAAATACACAGAGATTAGACTTTACACTTAATTAGATAAATAAGTAACTTCTGTTACTTTGGTCTCTGGTAATGGTTAACAGACTTCGGCCAGATGACCTGAACTTGGCAGAGAGGGTTTA
This sequence comes from Lepomis macrochirus, assembly GCA_024633595.2. Lineage (NCBI taxonomy): Eukaryota > Metazoa > Chordata > Actinopteri > Centrarchiformes > Centrarchidae > Lepomis > Lepomis macrochirus. Next base: position 4,314,023 of record JALXJV020000015.1, on the reverse strand, counting down.
TATAGTAAAGGACAATCAGAGATGTATATTGAGTGATTTTTGGACAAACTTCAGTCATTTAAATCTAGGACAGAGGCCTAAAAACTGGTCTAACAGTTTTTCTGTGTCTTTGTTAGGACAGGAGCAGCAGTACTTGTAAGCTTGCATGTCATCTCATCTCCGTGTGTGTGAAGGGAAGATTCACGCTGCCAGCTCTCTCCGAGCTCCCTGCTATCCTAGCGTGACTTCGTAGCGACTCCCCTCTGTTCACAGCGCTGACTTGGCCCCCGGTGAGGCCTTGATGAACCACATGCTCCCTCAATGGGCTCACTCAATTAGCAGGCCATGAAGCCCCTGACCTCTCCCAACCTCTGCCGACCCCCCTCGAGTCACGCACTTCTACAATGCCTGGAGCTCGGAGGCATGCGTGCGGTGGAAGCGGCTGGTTTGGAGGAGTAGGTGGGCGGGTTGGAGGTGAGGGTGTGAGGGGACGGTGGTGAGGAAGGGGGGCGGTCAGTGCTCTTTTGTTCTGGTGGTGTCCAGCTTGCCCCCATTCACCCCTGGTGTCTTTCATAAGGAGTGTGTAATAACTGCCTTTGTTGGTTTTTCCTCTTGTAATGGGTCCGGTGGGAGGCCTTGTTAGTGCGCAGGGTGCTAAGCCAGGGGATCTCGCAGGAACTCTGGGATTAAAGGCTGCCCCATTCTGCCCTAAATGTGATCCTTGCCTGTCACAATGGTCATTCAGCCAGTGGATGAATATGATTTCTTCAGATCTTCCTAATTAGATCTTTCTTCCTAAGCCTTTTTGTTCTATCTAAGGGTCTTAAATTTGGGTTTGCTTAGTCATCTTCGACAGAATTAAAGGCCCAGTATGCAGTTTGAGGAAGGATAAAGAGAAGTGTGAATTACAGAGTGGCACATCAATGATATAATGACCTCAAGGAATCAAAGTAATAGAGACCCTCAGAATGAAGTCTGAGGAAAGCTGCTTATTAATGAAGAAAGTGGCAGAACTTGAGTTAATGTTGTGTGATAAGATATTGTGTTTTTATCTTTAAGACTTTAATTTAGCTTAAAAAAAAAAACGTAATCTTGGTGATAAAAGGACAAGCATTTTTCAACACATTTCTGCACCAAATTTTGGGAACAAATCACTTTTAAAATGAAAATTATTGGTGTTGGGAGGGAAGCTGAACCTTATGGCTCACTTGAAAAAAGGCCTTCCTCTGCTCTCTTACATTTTCAATTGACCCTAATACCTCAAACTACAACAGTATTGACTCAACTCTACTCCTTTCAAATAAGTAAATGGAATAATAATTTGGCAGCTCTTTGCAGCTCAAGGGAAGTCCTACCCCGCCTCGCCAAAAAAATTTTAGACTACCTTCCAAATAGCAAAATGAAGAAATCCGTAACCTTTCTCCTTCATTCTATAATTTTAAACAGTCCCTTGAGCTAATTGCATAACAGCATCAACAAAGACTTAGGCAATGTTTATTAAAACAAAAATACACAAATAACTGATAAGAAATTTAAAAAAGGCATCTCTGTGTATAATTGTGGACAAAACAGTATGTGTTCGACAAGTTGTAAATTGCCTTATACTGGTCAATGCTGGACATGAGGGGAGGTCCACACGAGGCAGGCTACGCTCTGCTTACCACAGGCGAGCAATGAAAGAGGCAAACATTTGAGGGCCCAAAATGAACACTACTTTTGTTGATTTGGCATTCACCCGGCTATCCATTTTTCAGGGAGGAAATTCAAGTGAAGCACTCCAAGTACCCGTAGAGCACTGAAGGCAATTTCCCCTCAGTCAAGTGGCTGAAACCCTCTCCAACTGAACAACTTCCTGCATTTAGTCAGCATCCCCCACTGACACCCCTGCTCAATCATCACCCTGCTTAGTTGGCATCAGTCACAACCTCTCAGCGGGTCGCCGCTCTTTCCAGAATGGTGATGAAGGGGCAACGACCACAGCTCTGTCTGGGGAAGTAATCTGGGCATAAAGGAAAAACACAGCTCTGTGCCTTTAAGTTTAGTTTTATCTTTATGTAACGTCTCACGTTCCGTTTTCTGTGCATGTAGCTGCTATCTGTGCAGCTCAAACAAGACGCCTAACATTCCCATACATTTCAATGATGGTGATTCAGAGTTGGCATGTTGATTGGAGAGTTTATGCGGCTTTTGGGATGACTGTTCAAAACTACGACGTTAAATTAACTCTGATGAGTGTGCACTTCCAGATGCACCACTAAAGTGTTGATATTTACGCTCTGAGTGCAATTTACAGGGAGGATGTTTCTGTGAAGCATCTCAGCAAAAACATAAGCACATGGAAAATCAAAATATTATCACCGTGTCTTATGTAAAAAGAGATTCCACTTTTGCAACCACACCTATTTTATTTAATTTTGGGTTTGGGTTTGAATCTACTTTGACTTTGATGTCAACTTTAAGTGTAATAAATCACCCTGGTTGCGTCTGCATAGATCACAATCATCTCCACGTGCAGTATAGTGACGAGAAGATGAATTCTTGTACATATGAGTATGAATCTTATCAGACTCTGACGTCCTGTCAGTGTGTCAGATCCCCGTGGTGGTTTTAGCTTTGGCCCATTATGGCTTCCACAGAGCTGTGAGCTGACTGAGGGGTCCCAGGGGACCATTACATCCTCAGGGAGCCTATTAACCCATTATGTTCACCTCCAGAGCAGCGTTACGGACAACAATCGCATGCAAGCTGGAGGCTGAGCCACAGGAGGCTACAGCTGCTTAGAACAACCCTGTGTAGCCCGAGGCTCTGATCAGCACCATTCCCATGCCGTGCCTTGCTTAAGGGCAGTATGTAGAGAAGTAACGTAATAAGGTCAAGTGCAAGGCACAGATTCTTGGGTGCACATGTGATATTGCACTGAAGGAAAGTGAGAAATGATTTGTAATTACAGTGTAATCAAGCAGAGTCAGAGCCAGGATATTACAAAAACTGGGGACATTTTCAGGGTGGTTTGTTTTCCTGGTTTTATAATAAACTTTACTACTGTTATCATTTATAGGGTCTTCTTTTAATCTAATGTTGCCAAAATGTGTGCGTTGAAGCAGGCCCCATAAACGATGTGATTATGTTGAAGTACTGTATGTGACACACTTTTATTCAATAACTCTTATTTCCTTTTAGCCACACTTTTAAAAAAAAGACAAAAGACAAAGTGTCATGGTGAAATATAACAAATGATATGACGAAGCCTACATTTCAAAGTAAAATTTGATGTAGTGATCAACATCCCTGCAAATCATTCCTGCACAGATTGCAAAAACATCCATATTCCCACATTAGAGAGGACACGACCTCAGTATCCTTAATCTAGAGCTCTGGTAAGAGGATTTTCATCACTCTTCTTTGTTTTTCTATAGATAATTTTCATAATAGACATGACGGTGCAACATATATTAATGAGGATTTCAGTTTTGTACTCCGTCATATTCAGTAAACTTGTTCTAATAGCTCTACCCTGAGTGATAATGTAAGTCAAACTCAAAGACAGTTTGTTCCACAGCCTTAAATTAGATGTTATTTTGCAGGTATAATACTAGCTCACAACATAATATATGTTAAACAATAAAAATTAAAACAATTAACATTTCATCTAATTTAATGATAGCTGTGGTACAGGCTTTTCAAGACAACAAAAAGATTTTTTTTTTTTTTTTCAGGGCCTTCAACATATTGCAGGTATGATGCCAAACAAGCACATCTCCGGAAGACATATTAGACAAAAGAATAATTACCATAATCATGATTATTTTTCTCTGCATTTTAATTAGCTCTATGAAGCTCAATTAAGCTCTTCAGTATGAGCGCCTATTCAGTAAACAGCTGTCCACCTGTCTTCTCGTTCCTGGGAAAAGGCTGCGTCGCCTGTTCACGCCGAGGTACCATCAGCAAATCGGGTGGGTGGGGGTGGGGGGTCAGACGAGGCCCCTGCAGCATGCAAGGGGCCCTACGTATGAGGGGCTATTAATGCCATAGAAAGGCATTCATACAGGAAGGACGTCATTAATCCATGCTAATACCTTACTTACCAAAGTTAAAACTTAACAGAGATATTAAGATAAAACAGACTGAATAAATACTCTATGATGAGAGCTGAAACATGACTAAATGTTTTAGAATGAGTACAGACCTCCCTTTGAACTAATCAAGTAATGAAATACCAGCAAAACTATCAGTTCTAAGCACAGCGTTCATTAATACTTTCACACATTCAGTGATTCCTAATTAATGTGTAGAATGATTTAAACTCAAAATGTACTTTGGTGAAGGTCGAGATATACTGATGGTTTTTATGATGACATTCAGGATGAAAATCCCACACAAAACCTCACTTTGCAGGCTCCTCTCTTCCAAGAAACAACAGCGGGCAAAAAAAACTTTGTTGTGGCGCTAACCAGGTTTTGCTTTACTAAATCAGCGGGTGGCAAACTGTCCTAAATTATCCCAGTCAGTCACTACAAGTCTAGCTAGGTGTGATACATACTGTGTATTGTTATTGTAAGCTATCATACTAAAAAACTGCATCACACTCTTTCACGTGTATGGCAGGGCATATATCTATGTCAAAAAGGACAGAAGAGAGTGTCATTGTTCCCGGATTATAAACCAACAAATCACTTGATAGGGTAAAAGAAACAAACAAGATTATCACAGTTCCTATTTCATGCGAGCTCAAAATGTAATGTTGCCGTGAGGTGAGCAAAGTAGTAGTGGCTCCAAATTTGTGTGTGTTTTAGCGAATCTTCATCGTGAATAACACGTACAGAATATCTAAGACATTGGTCAATTGGACGCTGGGGGTTAACCTGTAACATGTATATCAGTAATGATGCTGTTTTTTACAGTTGCTTTTTCACGCTTGAATCTTTTTGAGTCGTATCTGCCAACATAAGATGAAGCAATCATGAATCGCAGGAGTTATTCCTTGTAGATCTATTCAGAGGAGAAATGTTGTTGATGATGCTTCCTCCTCCTCCTCCTCTTCCTCCTCCTCCTCCTCCTCAGTGGCATTAATCACCCTTCATACTGCGGCCCCGAGGAGACCATATCTAACAAGGGCACCCGCTTTCTTCGGCTGTTTGATCCAACAAAAGTGAAACTGTGTAATTTACGTGGTGAGAGACAAACCCCATCTGGATTGGAGGCATTAACCCCTTCCACTGTGATTGCTACACAGTCATTAAGCCTTCAAGAAAAAAAAAGGGCTAATGATGACTAGCCTTCATCATAACAAGCAAAGGCTTGATTGCATAGCCACTTGCCTCTCTCTCACATTTTACAAAATTACTGAATAATGGTAATAGCCTAAACAGTAACAGACTTTCAAGGAAAAGACACATGAATTGATCAATTTCCTGAAAATGTCCTATCGATACTGATGTGAATTGTGATGATCTCTGACTGGATGTCTTTTCATCCAACCCTCATCATACATATAGAAACTTTAATATGACATATTAAATGAGAAGTGACACACTTAAACAATTTATTTCAATCCAATAATGTGTTTAAAAATATTTTCAATTCAGATACAATTGGTTCAAACAGCTATCAGCAATTATCAATCAAAAAATCTATTGATTTTTGTGTAAAGGTTGGACATAGAATTAATGTAAAGGTACATAACTGAACCAACAGGGACAGAGCAAAGATGTATAAAGTTTATATGAAAAAATAAATCACAGAAAATCCCACACAAAGTATTAGGAGATAATACAAACATAAAAATCACCATTGTGTCTGTGCGTTGTTTTGCATAAAAATCCTTTATTTAAAATAAAGAAAATCAAAACAAAATTAGTTTGCTATTAAAAATGTAACCTATTGTAAGTTGGCTCAATTCTATCGAATAGAAGATTCTGTCTCTGAAGGAATCTGCTTGTCTTTGGTTTCGAACTGGCTGCTGAAATTAAATTCTGTCCTCCATCAAATAGAAACATCATTTCCCAATGCAGCCTCTTCACAGGCCTGTAGCTCAGAGCGACATAGCTCTGGTTCGACCTCTAGTGGTCAAAGATGTCACTCACCTGTAAAAGGGAGTTTCTTTCATTTTGGCAGGAAAATAAGTACATTTTTAAGTTTTACATGTAAAAACAGACATTTGGCAGTTGACATGAGGTACATTTTTATTTTTTTACAACCTAAAGGGTGTAATACTGGAGTGCTAGGATATTAAAACCTCAGTATGTGTGTGTGTAGGATTCTAACTGTCAAGCTTCTCAGACTCTTCCGTCCTCACAGCGGTCATGTGGCCCTCGTGACCCTCCTCTTCTCCAGGCACCTGAGACAGACCGAACGAAAGAGAATGAGATAATCACGTTTCTAGACTTTTATGACCTCATCTAGTCTCAAACATCCCTCCATTTTCCAGACTAAACAGTCTAAGAAGCACGTTAGCAGCCACTTTGTGATTTTATGTCATTAATTTACTTGTGGTGTAGCATGGAGTGCATTTGTCTTTTGTTCCCCTTTTAGAAATTTACATAAAGATTGGAGTTTAGGATAGAAAACAGCGGCACTGAATTATTTATTATTGGATGTCATTTATGCAAGCAGAGAATCTAAACAAAAGACTTTTTACATCTACAAATGAGTTTCACACTGCATTTATGATTTAGCAGATAAAAAAAACATTTAAACTAATGTTGAGTAATGTTATACATTTTAATTCATTTGTGACAGAAATTAGTAAAGGCCTCTTTTTAGAAAAATCATCAACTAAACAACAAAGAGAGGCATAAATCTGCATGTAATATTAAAACGTTTACATAATACTATAGTAGCACGTGTACTTTTATAGACTACTTGTTCCCAAAATATACATAAAACAAAAGCATGATGAGCCACAGACATGTTGCACGCTGCACTGTGGGGATTGCTAAATGACATCAGCCTAAAGTGAGAAGGTGTGACATCATCCAGGAGGGCTTCTGTTCTTGTGATCCACCTGGTTGATAACACCGTGTGGTGGTTAATTTGCTCCACCTGGTGGTCAGACATCTCATCTGACAGTGAGTAGCACGTTAGTGCAAAGTCACCATCTTGTGGTCGTAAGATTTAATGCTACACTCTTCTGACCCATCTGTGTTTTTTTACTTCAGCTTGAAAGTCCAAGTAAAGCGCACAGTAAAAATAATACAAAAAAATTACAACAGGTGTAATGTTTTATTTTACAGGTCAAAAAATTCTAATTCATTTCGTAAGAAGGTTCCTTAAAATACCTTTCTCATTTAAACCCAAATAAATATTTATTCATCCTTCATTGATGATTGGGATGTTTATTTTCCATGAATGTTGAATGGTTTGCTTGCCTGTTTACAAATCTCAGAATTGTCCATGTTCAGCTGACCTGCTCAGGCCTGCTGTGCCTAAAAGACCCTCTAGGGCAACCAATTCATTGGCAATGTACCTATTCAACACTGTCTATATTTTGCCTTTAATTAATAGGTCACCAAATTGCATGCCTCTGTCCAGGAAACTAATTAGAAAACTACTGGGAAAATATAGACCAGTATAACGAAGCAGCACCAATGAGTGCAATTACAACTCTTTTGGTTAGTCCCTAATTTCATGATGATTTAATAGCGCATTTCCAGTAGAAGAATAATTAAGTATTTGGTAGTAATCATAAGGACAATTTAAATTTCATTGACAGAGTAGTTTCATTTAAACACAAATGAATACTAGCTTACAAATCTAGACAAAGCTCCCATTTGTTTTGTGTTAATTTTAACATTTGAATGTTCAGCTGACTGAAAGACAGCTAATAGAAGCACTGTCTCAGTTTTCCCTTTAGCTAGCACAAATAATAGGATTATTTCCAGGAAACTTGATGATTCAGAAACAGACTTGTAAAATAAAGGGTTACCATCTCGTGTTTTCAAACTCACCTCCCAGTAGATGTTGTCCTCAAAGCAGATGGTGTCGGGAGGAGTACCGAAGATAGGCAGCTTCAAGATGAAACCTAAAACAAGAAGGGGACCTTGTTATTTCTATGTAGGCAGAAAGACTCTGAATGTCACTTACAAGAACTGTTTACTATCTTTTTAGGAAAAGTACAACATCAGCCAGTCAGTGTTTTACTTGAAATGAGAAAGCAACTTTACGTTCACTTGTAAAATAAATGTCTTACTCCACGCAGGAATTTAAAACACCTGATCCAGTTACTGATCGTTATCTGTTATGTTTGCAGCTGCTTCTTCATCTCAAGTTACATAAGTTCATTGATGATCAACAGGCTGAAATAAGTGAAGTGAAAGTCTGATTCTGGCAAAGCAGAGATATTGCCAATCTTGTCTTCAAAAACTGGATATTAGATAGAGAAGCTGGATTTAACTATTGAGATCACTAAGGTGACAGAAACGACTGAATGATTCTGGATGTGGAAGGTGGAACCCGGTTTTGAGTCTTAATTATGCTAATGTGTACATGAACATACTCATTCTGCCTTAAACAGCTGCTGATACTATTACTATATAACTTCAGATGCCTTTCCAGCCTGACAAAAACTATAGAATTCTTCGTGTGTGTGTGTGTTTCAGTGCATATCTGAAGTTATTTTGACGACGGACAGCATATCAGGGTATATTTTTCAATGTGGTCTCATGAACTTCTGTTATGGAGATGCTGTCCAAAAAATTGTTAGGTGTACCCAAGACATGATGTGATGTTGATCTTATCCAGAAAAACTTTTAACCAAATTAAATCCCATAGTAACTCAGAAATATGGACATGTTTTGATCTGCAAATGCACTCGATGTTGTGAGTGCTCAGAATAACCGAGGAGGATGTGACACCTACCAACAATAAGCCCTCCCAGCAGGGCGAAGCCGAAGGTGACAGCAAGAGATATGGCCTGACGACCGGCCTGGTCAGACGGTGTAAAATCTCCACTTGCCACATCAGGGAACACATCTTTCATACTGAAACACACAAAGAGGTCAAAGTCAGCTGATGGCGGGGTGGCGATGGTGCAGTGGATAAGACACATGCCTTTGGTGTGAGAGACTTTGATTCCCAGCTGTGACACATCCAGCAAGACACTTAACCCCTAGTTGCTCCAGAGGCGTGCGACCTCTGACATGTGTAGCAATTGTAAGTCGCTTTGGATTAAAAGCGTCAGTTAAATTAATAAATGTAATGATATTTAACACCGCTGGATCGGTTTAACTTGTTTGAGAAATACAAAGGCTGGGAACAGTCTTTCAGTGTTGTAACATACTTCATGACTCAAATAAGAAAATCAAAGAGAAACACAACAGGTTGTTAGATTCAGTAAGCAAGACACTACACATCACTAACACCACAGATTAACTCGTCTCTTTGCAGTCTTTGCATGCTGACAAAATTAGGAATGTGAGAGCAGCCTGAAGAAAGCTGGCATCTGTCAGTGTAGTCAAAGTGATGTTATCTGTGACAATACACACTCCTCTCAGCCCACACAGGGAGATTGTCTAATTCAAACTGAAAAATGTCGAAAATCAGGACAAACCACTGCTGCTGTTTGTGGTTTTTAGTGTCATAAACTTGTGATTTTTTCCACACCTACCGCTTCTAACACTTTGTGATAAAGCTGCAGGCATCAGGTGTTTGTGGCAACAACAGCACAAATTAAATGTTTACCCATTTCCATAAACCTCCTTGCTTGCAACAGCAGCAGTGACAGCTCCCACAATAGCGCCCAGGACACCGGGCATGCCGTGCAGGTTGTGAATCCCACAGGTGTCTTGGATCTTCAGTTTTTCCTCCAGGATGGGCTAAAAGAAGGAAAAGAAGGACAGGCGATGCTGATCATGATGAAACAGGAGAAGAATTGCAACATCACTGTCTAAAAGCACTTATTTCTTTCATTTATAACATTTAAACACATTTCACACACAATTTCACGAACACTCATTTTTTATAAAGGTGGCGCTCAGTTGAAATCAAATCCCACCCAACAGCCACTTAACTGTTCTCTGCAATATTTAAATGTAATATCAGGGCAGTGAGTGGTAGATTGGGAACATTATGTTATTAGATTTGAGCATTTCACAGCAATTTGACAGCTGAAAAATTAAAAACACTAATAGTTTTTGCTGTGTGTATGGTTTAGAGGTTCTTTTTGGTCATTTCTCCGTCATAGCTCTGCCTCCAATATGTCCTCTACTGACTTGACCGCAAAACATAAAATGCAGAATCATCCTTACTGTAAGGTACTTGAAGCCCAGAACGGAGATGATGCCGGCCAAGAAACCAACAATCATGGAGCCAACAGGTGTCAGCATCATTTCACCAGCGGTTCCCGCTGCGACTCCACCGGCCAGGGCAGCATTTTGGATGTGGACCTAAAGAGTAGTAAAAGGGTGAGACTTCATTTCCTACTTCTTAAATTAATTGTATTTAAGCAATTTGCAGATGCAAAAAAAGGTTTGAGCACATTAAAGCAACAGTAATATACACTTCTTCTAGTATCCTGACGCTCATTGTCCTGCATTGCACCTATAACTACCATTGGCCTCTAAATATAACTGAGTATATTAAGGTTTTTTTGTTTGGGAATTATGTAGAATTACATATAATGTCTACTACTGGTAGACCAACAAAAAACAAATACATAAAATAATATACTACATACATACACTTTCCCCACCAGAATGTCACTCCTAGTTGTATGTAGAATGTTTTGAAACATTTAAACCTTTATGTTGACAAATAAAATGTACAGAAAGTATAATTGAATAATTAACTAAACAAAGAGTTTTAAAAATCCAGTAAATTAAGGAGATTCAGTATTTCTAAAATTCTGACAAGTGCCAATTCAGAACAGTTCAGAAAAACCAAAACACTGACAAATAAAGTATAAATTAGGCTGCTGACACTGGTGGCTTGAAGTGGACACAGTGAATAAAATGCCAGTAACTTAAAACTCAGCACTTCATTTTAAATGTTGCATGCTCCACGTGAGCTGAAAGGTTCAGAAAGGTTGCACTTCATATCTTTGATGTTGAACTCATCTAAAACCACAGACAGGTGTGGTCCCAAGTACAACAAACCACACACATCATTAATGGACAGTAGCTTTACACAACAATACATTGTGAAATGTTGGGTGTGTACAGATTCTGTAGTAACCACTAGACTGTAATCCAGGCAGGATTATTAGTGACTTTCGCTTCTAAAACCTCTATGGCGGTGCAAAAGACCCAGGTCAGAGAAAAAGAAGCTAATTTCATCTATTGCTACAAGCTGCTAACATTTAATCAATCCAAACTAAGTTAGCTAAGATAGCTAGTTAAGCCTAGCTGACCCACCACGAAAATGTTTCAATAATGTTGAAGAGAAATTATTCTCTTTGACAGGAACTTTCAAACAATGATTCTGTAACCTGTTCCAGCCGGTTTCACATCACATGCTGATGAAGCAACAAACAGGTGGAATGCATTAGAAACAAGCCGATTCCTTACACTGATTACTCTAGCTCATCTTTACTATGAACAAGCAATATATGTCTGCTTCCTTGTCAAGTTACTAAACTCAACATGATTCACTCTTCGGTCGGTTTGATCACTATCAACACAGGAATGTCCCATCTTGATTTCAGGACGATTAACTGTTGACAGCTGAGCATGACAGACATTTGACTCACATGACGCTCCATGTGACTTGACCACAACCTACATTTTTGTTTGTGGGGGGTCAGATGTCACATTCATCAGCTTTCATCTTTTGAGTTACGCTGTCATGAGTTTTAAACTCTGATAAGCTGAGGTTAACCCTGCTGACAGAAAGTCAAGATGTTTCCAAATCTTTCTAGTTCTTTCACTTTGATTCCTGTCTCCACTTTTCTGTGTGAGCAATCAAGATCAAGACGTATCACACCTGCTATCAAGCTATCATCTTCTACAGCTGTGAATTACTTTCTGAAGAGCATTTTTTCCTCAGTGCGATCCTTAAAGTTACAGATAAAATTCATGAGTGATTATTACTTTTTATTCTTGATTTGATTCGATTCTGGAAACCACAGTTTAACTCAGGAATGACAATCCTGTGCCCTCACCATGTCCAGCTTGCCATCGTGTGCTGTGAGGGCGGACATGCCGTAGGTGGCCAGAGTGCATGCTGCCAGGGAGTAGTAAGTGTTCATGGCTGTGCGGTGCTGGTCGTCTCCGTGAGCTGTGATAGCAGAGTTGAAGCTGGGCCAGAACATCCACAGGTAGATGGTACCTGAGAAGCACAACAGTTAGGACAGGATTCCAATGGTTTATTTCATTACAAGTGATTATAAAGGGTACGTTCAGTATTTCCCAGTTCAGTATTGTGTTTGTGTCTGTGTGACTAAGTGGGACTGTATATTGGTCCAGAACTGAGTCCAGTGCAGTCGGCTGCAGTGAAACAGGGTTGCAATGTTTTCCTTACAGGCAATTGCACCTTGTAAAAGTATGTGCACTAAAGTGCTTGTTTTTGCCACTGACAGGCTCAGCTTGTTATTATAAGTGTCTAACATTATTAAAGGATCCCTGAACAGGTAGCCCTTTGTTTTAAGGCTATGCTCCTTTCTGTTTAACCCAAAACAGCCACTATATTGCGTTTGCAACACCAGCAGACTCCCTTGACAAAAACTGTAATGACAATTGAATTAAACTGGAAAAAATAGTATGACAAATTTACAAAAAATAATGATTGCTTACTAAAAAAATGCATGTTTCCCTCCAGATACAACAACATGATTGCCTGTGCTAATGAGTCTTTGTCAAGTTGAATCGTATAGTCATCTGATGATGAGACAGGTCTGACTTGAGGCCAAGTCATGTGACTCAAGTCCACATTTCTTATTGGTATTTCAACAAGCATGGAAAATCTTCCAAAATTTGTATTCTGAACATGAGACCTTAAGTTTACTCCTTTCACCAAAGCAATTTTGTGAAGAGTACAACTGAATTTCAGGGGAAATTCACACTAAATGTAAGGTTTGGAGAAAAAGCACTGCTGCACTGAGGTCAATGGGTTTAATTAAAATTGTTTTGTTATATGTATGATGCTCTGGCAATATGCTACATATGAATCAATGAAGTATGTTAGTATAGTATGCATATAGCACCTATTACCACACCTGACCATGCCCACCTGTGATGTAACCTTGTACAGTAGTACTTTGTGAATATTTGCATACAAGCAGAATCTTATTAAATAAATTTAGTTAATTCAATGTGAAAAAATGCTCTTCTGACATTTTCATTTAACAGCAAAGCTACAACACTAGGCGATGATTACCGATCATGGCAAACAGGTCAGAATGGTAGACTGAGCAGTTCTTGTGTTTGCTCTTATCCAAGTGGGGCCGGTACAGGATTCTGGTCACCATAAGACCGAAATAGGCTCCGAAAGTGTGGATTGTCATGGAACCCCAGCATCCTTGGCCTGAAACAAAGTTAGCCATAACCTGGTTTTAAAAAAATAGATATACAGTTTTTCATGAACGAGTTTTCCTTTCATTGGTGCTAATCAGTTTTTGCTGTCCTGTTTTGCACTGTACTTTTCAGAGAACACACACAAAAAAAGTCACACAGAGATCTTCAGGTAATCACTGCTAGATAATTGTTTTGTGTAACTCACCCCCAAAACAGTCAGCAGGATGTACTCATTCACAGCAAACAGTGTGACCTCAAACACTGCCATGACCAGCAGCTGGACAGGGCTGGTTTTACCCAAAACTGCTCCAAATGAAATGAGCACAGAGCCGGTGCAGAAATCAGCATTGATCATACTGAAACAAATAGAGTTAAATAAAATACAATTACTACAGCAGTTTGTGCAGCGGCATGGACTAAAAGTTGTAGTGTTGTTAAGCAAAGGGTGCTCTTGTCGCCACTTTTCTGCGTTAAAGTTATCCGATGTTTGGTCATTTCTGTGACATTACCCTGCCACACAAAGTGATTTAAGATTTAATATTGATTTAAGGTACACTGATATAGTTTATATGACATACATTAGCCATAAAGACTGCAGATTAAGACTTAGTCGAGATTAAGGACTAGACTTTTCAAACATATTGTGCAATCCATTCACTTAGCTTACAGTCTTGAATGACTGTAGCTGTTGTCACTGAGTGGCAATAGCTGAAAGCAAGGATAGTGAGTTTACATATGTGTGTCTTTGTGGACTTTCCAACATACCTCAGGATGTGTGCAAGCATGCTTATATGTGTATCAGCAGTGTGTGTACATTTATACATGTACAGTATGTTTACCTCTCCACCCCGATGTGGATCTTGCCTCCATGCATACCATGGAAAAAGCCCTGCATGAGTGTGGCCCACTGTAGGGAGAAGGCCGCGATCAGGAAGTTGAAGCCCACACTGCTAAAGCCATAGCGCTGCAAGAAGGTCATGAGAAAGCCGAAACCGATGAAGATCATCACATGCACATCCTGGAAACCTGCACGATGTAGAAAACACCAGGTACGATTATGGAGATCATGAGCCTGGGAAACCAATGATTTGTGTTAGTTTTGGCAAAATAGACCCAAATGGCTGAAAGGTCCACAGCACATTGACCAAACATCAAAGAAAAAGAGTGACAGACTCATTACACAAAAAACCCTTGGGGCTGTTTTTCTGAGCAATGTATAGAAGTGAAACTACCCCAGGTGATATTGTAAATAAAGAATCATCTGTAACATTATTGCTGCTTTTGAAACTATTGAGAAACTGACAATTTCGGTGATACATTCAGCATTCAATGTGTAATTCCAGTCCAAGTCTTAGTTCTGGTTCCACTACCTTGAAATAGTACTTTCACAACAGTTTTTTTTTTTTTTACCACTAAGAAACATTTGTAAGGACCGTATTAATTTTTTCTGCTATGCAGATGACACTCATCTCTCTATAGATGATCTCAGCTCAATAATGTCTTGAAAAATGAATCAGGTATTACTGTACTCAGGACACAGATGTCAGCTCATTATGACCCCAAATATTTGGTGTTACCGTTGACTCTAGGGCTGCAACCAACAATTATAATTATCAATTCATTTTGTGAACATTATGAAAAACGGGCATTGAAGTTTTGCAGAGCCATTAAATTGCTTCTTTTGCGTGACTAACTGTCCAAAACCCAAATTTAACAATTAAAATAAAACTTAGGAAAGCATCAAATCATCTCATTTGAGAAGATGGTACAACAGAATGTTTATCAAAATGGTTTCTAAATAACTTTCTGTTGATTAATTGATCATTATTCCTCTAATTAACTTCAATGTAACTTTCCAGTTATATATTATAAACGTAACTTTTAAAATCTGATCAAAGTCTATTAACAACTGTAAACTGATTAATCATTTTAGTAATAACAGTAAAACATCTCAATTTTTATTTTTTTTAAACTTGTAGAGGAACAATTAAAGATGAAACACAAATCCACTAACTTGTTGGTGCTGACAAAGTATTGCAGCAGAGTGCCAAGAGATATAAATCATTTAGATCAACTCCACAGAAACATTCAATCACTGCCAACAACTGTTTCACTGGAGGGCTTTGTCATTGAAAGCAGCCTGAGCCATTCTCTGAGCGCAGTTACATAAGCTTTGATCAACTGGGACTTCAGGTTCAGCTGTGACTCAGGCCTGTGCAGTGTGAGTCTGGAACATTTGCTAAGTGGCCTTCCATAGTGATAATTCGTGTTTAGAAACTCTATGTTATCAAAATATAGCTGGTTAACTGTGCAAAGACTCTAAAAGCAGAATATGAACTCCCTCAACTTGTACCGTAATGTTTCCTCCCCTTCATTGTCCTGGTTCAGCACTGTTTGTTAGAACCACTTTCTAACTCTCCCTTATTTGTTCCAACCTGCCACACACAATATTGCACAGTGCTTGTGGCTGCTGTCGCCATGGTGACCATCAATTTACACAGCCAGGCGGAGGTGTTGCCACTGTCCCCATTGGCATTTTGGCCCAGATACATGCACTGACATCGAGGAGGACACCATACAATCAAAGCAACGACAGGCTCTGCTATAACTAGTGTCAAACTAACATATTGTGTTCTTTTATGCCTATGGGATTAAAATATTCTTCAGCTCATTTAGACCATATTTTAATAAATAATACATCCCAGTAAATGTAAAACTATATCAAAATACACCAATGTATAGTGTTTTTTCCCATGATATAAAACCCCAACAACTTTGGGACACGATATGTCTGTCTCTACCCTGCCCTAGGTTGACCTGTAGAGTGTGAATTTCTGTTTATTGTACATTGTTTTCCAGGCGTGCAATTACGATGGAGCATGTTGGTTGTGTATACACAGCACTGAAACGTGAAGGTGATTCTGCTCCTGTGACAGTGAAGGTGTCAATTTAAATATTATCTGCAGCCATTAAATCTAATGGACCTTTACTCTGTGCTCTTATGTTTCTAACCTCAGGCAGTCTGTCACCTTCTGTGGTTTAAAATAGTGCTGCAGAGACATGTAAATGTTCTTGTATCAAAATCATAGCAAAAGGACTGAGGCTGGATATGGGTTAGGTATAATGTTGGACTAGTACAATAACTCTTTGTACAAAAATTTGGTATACTAAATTTTGTTAGTGATTTGGATGATTTTAATAATGCAGTGCACCTGTTGTTTATTCTTTTATTATTCCCATTCATGTTCTTTCTATATTGGTTACAGGGAACCCTTCAGTGATTGACTGGATGAGGGCATGATACCATTACAGTTGGCTGCCTGCAGGAGGAAGGTTGCATGTTGGAGATTTAAACAGTGTAAAGTGAAAAGTGCCTCTTTACATTCCCATCATTGTCTTATCTTCCCTAGGACATTACACTCCATACACCTGAGACAGAGTGAGAGACTCCAAGGTAAAGTTCTCCTGAAAGTGTGACTTGCTAAGACACGTCCAACACCACTCAGTCATGTTACGTGAAAGTCCAGACAGGCAACGCTGGAGATCTAGCAAGAGACAGCAATATTCAACCAAAAAATCCTACCCTCCTTAAGGCCTCCTTCCAAAGCCACATCCCCAAAACACAAATTAATCGCTAGTGAGTGCATGGGCAGAGCTGCACTGGTAGGGTAGCCGATGATGGAATCCGCTCAAAATGAACAACATATTCATATTACACTGCTATGTATTTATTTAGGGCAGAACATGCCACCTTATGCACAATAATTGTCATTGGCTTGATAATGTGTTTTATGTAAGCAGTAGCATTTTACAGCCTGTAATCAGAGGCCTGTGTTTTACCTATAGTCTGTGAATTGAAACAAGTTTTTTTCCTACACTCATCAATCCCAATAAATCAGTAAATTAATGTATCAATGAATCTGCCTCTTTGGGACAGCAGCGGACCGGAAGACATCTCTATAAAAGGTTCACTCAGAATGAATGGGAACTGTCCAATTAGGGACTGCAGCTGAGGCACTTCTCATCCTTTGCACAAATTACAACACTTTCCTGATGACATAACGGTATTAACAGTTTGACAAAAACAAAAGCATTGTGAATATATAAATGAATCAAGGCAGCAAGCAAGAATGGCATACTTACATGTATTCAAAAAATCACTCAGAGAGCATGTAAGAGATTAGAATTTTGGTGTTAGAGAGTTGTGTTCAGCATCATTAGAAAAAAATGAGAAAAGAGAAAAAGTAAGATTACTCAAATAAATAAATAAATAACAAAGGCAACCCCACACACACACACACAATATTTGGTACTACTGCTTGAAGGTCTGCAAGTGTGAACAAGTTACCACCGCGTAATTTAAAACTGTTAAAAGCCTTTCTTTTAAATTATAACTTTTGAACATTATTTTTTAAATACTGTTCATGGCTTTAACATCTGCCATAGATTCTCTGTTAAATTTCAGGGTGACTTTTGAGACCAGTGTAAAATCTATTTAAACCTGTTTGTGAACATGCATAAGATAGTGACTTTTCCTGCTCTCTCTCACTCTGACATTTGAGAAATTTGACAGGAGAAAGTAAGTTACAAGACATGCCTCGTTAACATTTGCACTGGAGCCTAAAAGCAGAGTCTTTTGCTCCATCAACAGATAATAAATACTAAAATACTTTTTTCTTTATTTTTGATGAGTTGTATTTAAACATTTGTTAGCTTGATTATGTTCCTATGTTCTATTCTTAAATCTGAAATTGACTGTTTGTCCTTAAGAATAGAAAGTAGTGGTAAAAAGGCATCACAGCGATTTAATGTCTCTTCTCTAGTCAATATCCAAACAATTGCAAAATACAAGATACACAAGCATTAGATCCTTGTATATTTTGTTTGTTACCTATAAATTTGCAATCATTTTCTTTGTTGTTTGTTTGTTTGTTTGTTGAATTAAAGCACCCATTCCAATCAAGTTGGCAGTGTCACAGTGTGTAATGTACAAATTGTTACCTCAGATTTTAATGAAACTTTCCTAGATGCTTCATCTAAACAGAATACAGATTGGGAATTAAAGCATCTTGACCCTTTTACCCTATGACCCTGAACCTCCAGACATCCAAAGGGCACTCACTTGGGTAGCGGTAGTAGAACTCGTTTTCATAGTTCGAATGGTTGAGGTTATGAAACTTCTTTGCATCCGTATCATGGTCATACTCCACCAACACGCCGAATAGGATGATGAGGATGATCTCCAGGATGAAGCAGATGATCGGCAGCTTCAGCCGCATGTTGGTTGTTGCGCCTGTCATGGTTTCTTCCCAGTGAGGTGTGGAGGAAAGGCTAAATGTGGCTCGTTCTTTGAGTCAGGGATAATAGGTATTTAGTATCCAGCACCAAACGTTAGCTCTGTCTCTCTCACACACACCCTGGGGTGCCCTTTGTGCAGAGATGGGAGCCTGGTGTGTGTGTGAGAGGGTAGGGGAAAAGAAGCTCACCGACAGACACAAGAGCTGGTCTTGTGTGTTTTTGTTCAGTTGGGTCACACCTACCAGACCTGCCTCCCACATGAATAATGCAGGATTACTTTTAGCCCTGCCTCCTGGCTACTGTACTTTTGAAGGTGATCAGAAGATCTTAAACACACCTTAAAAATCATATTAAAGTAGTAATCCATTACTATGGGATAGAAAGTTTGTTAACTACTTCAGGGTTGTAGTCTGGACAATATTATTTTCGCTAGCTGCTCTGCTCATTACCTGCAGTAAGTTAACGCTGACGTTGCTGATGCTAAGAAATTTGACAAGACTAGCATGGTTAGTTAACAAAGATTGACTTCAGGAAATTTCTTTACATTCTTTGAATCATTACTACTAGCATAAAAAAACTTGATATCCGTCCACACCAGCATTTTAGCTCTGGATCAGAACTGATGCACAGCTAAAATGCTGGTGTGGACGCCTAATCCACATATAGTGGCCAATTATGTACACTGGGCATACATGTGCCGGTATAAACAGGAAGCAGATTGTCTAAGATCCGGCGAAAGAGCAAAGTTGGCTACTACTATAGACGATACACTGCATGCAGATAAACAAAGAAGAGCAATGGCAAATAACCACACCAGAGATTTCTTTGCATGGACTGACGTTAAGGTGAAACAAGTTTTAGGTCTTCGGATTGGTCGTTTTAGTCTGGTGCAAACGCAGCACAAGGTCTGCGTAAATGAAAATGTAGTAGTCTGGATGTGGACTGACACCCGACTTCCCACATGGCTTCAATATTGACTTAACTTACAAATGGATGCAATGTCTGCATGAGTCGGAGGGTAATAGGGTGTGGTGTATAAGTATAAAACACAAAGTAAAAAATACAACAATGTCAGTCAGCAGCCCAGGAGGAAGAGAATGGAAAGGTGTGGCTTGTGCTGTGTGTCATGTGATGAGTCCATCAACCCCACACCGCCTCCTAAAGACAGGATTCACACCCTGGACCTTCAATTGTGCATTCATCTATTTACATTATACACAAACTTGTGATGCGCTTGGCTTAAACACAACCCCTTACCAAACGCACCTTTCCTCGATACTCTCCTCTCCAGACTTGGCATCTCCAACCTTAGCAGCCTTGGAGCCTAGGAACAATTTAAGAGGAAGGGAAGGGCCACATGTCTTTAGTTAAGTTGCAAAGACTTATAAACGGTGTGCGGGAGAGAGACAAAGATGAGTGTGTTATGGACAGTAAATACTACAATTGGTACGTCTCTTTCTATCACTGAATAATTCACCTGGTAGGAGCTGAACGTCTTGGTAAAGAAGCTAATACCCTGTTTGTCATCTTGAAGGAGGATCGGTACCTGCTCCAGTATGGCTTGAATCCATCTAAAGCTTGAAATGCCGGGAGCTAACATAACTGGAAGAGAACACAACAGATTTTTAATGTTACTAAAAGCTTGTTGATATGAGGCAGACCAAAAAAAATTTTGATTTTGGCAAATGCTCAAAACCATCAATGATAAAATGTTTAAATGGGTCGTCGCTGCAGGGCTTGGCAAAGTGGGCTAGCTTTCATATACTGATTCAGCTTAGATGTTACTTGACATGTCTTTATGTACACTGCAACATTACAATTCGGATGAGGCCAAAAGAAGAAACACAAAAGGTGACAGTATGTTTTCCTAACTCGCAAATGCCGGAATAGTCATGTGAACATTTAAACACTTCATTTAAATACTTAGATGGTACCACTGTTTAGGAAAATTGGACCAGCAAATTGCAGGTTTATAACCTCCTGAGCCCAGCCTGCTCATGGGACAAAACACAGCCAACAAGGAAGAGCAAGACAGGAACAACCCTGAGGCCATCCCATATCACATGCCACTCTATGAGACTGTAGTTAAGCACAGTAGTGCTTTGAGCTAAATGCTAATATCCATATACTAACATTCACACCTTGACAACATTACAATGTTTACCTGGCAGTGCAGTCTCTTCTGTTTCATGGCGGTCCATCCAGTTGTTGCTGAAATATTTCAGTGAGAATCAAGGTAAGGTAAGGTAATAATAATGATAATCAAAGAATTTTTAATTGTGTTTTGTTTACTTCAAAGATTAGCTTCCCTTTCTATGCCTATTGGGTCAGGATTACCGTGTTTACTGGTAGAACCCACTTAATAGATGTGGAACAAGTGGAAGTTGTGGTGGTCTCTTTTAAAAGATACCTACTTTAGTTGTCCACCATTTTCTTGTTTGTAGCACAAGACTCATGAGCCTGTGGAATCCAGAGAACATAAATATCTCAACCATTTTTTGAAAAGGGTTTAGGGCAAAATAATTTTTTGTCAGTCAGTCTCCAAGCAACAGTGCTCTTACATCTTAAACCACTAAAACTGCTGAGTATATTGTGAACTCGACTTTCCATGTTGAAAATATGACCTTGTGAGCTCCGTTTGAAGACAGAAATACGGAGAGCAACATGGCCCAAAGCATAAACTTTGATCATTGCAATTACCAGGTCAGCGAAGAATTGTCAATTAGTTGACTACTTTTTACTTTTTTTCTAGTTCCTTCCGTGACCTTGTGCATAGGTTAAGCAGTTGACAACGAAAGGATGGATGGATGGATGGATGGATGGATGGATGGATGGATGTTACCTTTGGGACAGATCGTCCGTAATTCTTGCTATGCAGATGATACACAACTGCACCTGTCTTTGGTTGAAGTTCCAGAATCTCTTAAAACTAAAATCATTTCAAACAAATACCGTCACTCATTGCCCCCTCACTCCCAAAATAAAACTTAGCAAAAGCTGGGTGTTACCCTGGAAAGTAACTTATTCCTGAATCCCTTAATGCCGAAACCACTTTGTTTAACGTGAGGTCAGTGTCCAACAAAACCTTATTTTAAATGACTAAGGATAGACTAAGGTCATTGATTTTTTATTTTTCATAGAAACATGGTTAAGACCAGTTGATCACAGCCAGTTAAATTAACTCTGTCCTCCACATTTGGAATCCTTCAGCACCCCTTGGGCATGTTGCCACAGAGGAGGGTTTGCTGTAATGTTGACAGATCATTTTAAGTGTGGTCTTGTTCCTGTTAATAGGAAATCTTAGATCTTAGAAAATCACTTATGAGACCAGGTGCACCTTATATTATCCAGAAAAAAAGAAGCAATGAAGATAATCATCTCTGTACTGCTGACCATCATCAACAGCTATCTGACCTCTGTAGACATTTTGCCATACATGAACTCAGGACTCTCTCAGTCAAATTACTTTCTGCTTCTCCTGTACCGTAGCATCATTGAACCCATTCTCTTGTACGTTGCTACCTGCTAGTTCACCATGCTCTCTCACCAACAGAAACAAGCATCACATATCGCTTCCCCTAAAATAGTAGTAGTAGATATCTGTACAATGTGTGTACTATGTGTTGTATGTGTGTATTATTCATGATGTATGTGCTTTTGGTGCAATCTGTGACAACAAATTTCCTCCATTGGTAAAGAGCATATCTGAATCTGAACCTGAATCTGTGTTGTACCGTATATTTTTAAAACTGCTGGGGTTCCAGCAGACTTATAAACTATCAAAAATAATACATAAAGTAGTGTTTGACAAACTTCTAAAGGCATTTAATAACAACAATATTTTTGAGAAGTTTGAATCTGTGTTCCATAAGCTATATAGCACAGAAACCTCCCTACATACAGTCATAAATGATTTACTGATAGCTGCATTTTCTGTGTTACAATTGCATGACCTCAGTGCTGCATTTGACACCCTTGAACATGCTGCCCTTATAGACAGACTAAAACAGCAGGCGGGTATTACTGGAACTGCTCTGGACATGTTTTCCTCGTACTTAGCCAACAGGAAATGTTTTGTTTCTGTTGGTGAATTTCCCTCAGACTAAACATGGAATACTACAAGGATCAATCTTTGGACGTGCTCTGTTTACCATGTACATGCTACCCTTGGGACAGATAATCTGTCATCACAACATCTCCCTCTATAGCTACGCCGATGATACACACCTGTACCTGTCTAATAAACCTTCTCACACAAGTGATTTGGCTTCACTAAATAGCTGCCAACATGACATGAAAAGTTGGAAGTTCCAAAACATACAATGTAACCCTGACATGACAGAAGCTGTCATTACTGGCCCTGAACACATCTCAAAACAAATACAGCCAATTGTTGACCCACTCATTCCCAACGAAAGGTCAGATGCAGAGAATTTGGGATACCCTGGATGGAAACTAAATTCAAAATTTAGCAGTTAGACAATGGACAGAACAAAACAAAGCAGTTTTCACTCTTCAGTGGCCTTCAGTCTCTCAGAATCCATTTTAATTAGCTTAATCACATACACGGCTCTTCAGTCTGGGTCTTCTATCTTCTCGAGTCCAGGTTAAAACACAAGGGTGATCAAGCCTTTGCAGTGTTGGCTCCTCGGCTCTGGAAAACAAGACCTAAGTTGCCATAAACTGGAATTATCCTCTAAGGAACAAGTGTTTATTTTTTTAATAACAATTTACTTGGCTCTGTAGTTCATTCATACACTTGCTTTTTTCCTCCTTTTCCTATATGCAACACAGAATTTTATTGAAATGATCGTTCCAGACCCTTACCAGATAAATGTGTGATGGACTGGTGTGATTACAGGGATTATGTTTGTTTTTTTTGCTGAATGCTAGAGATCCAGAGATACCAAGAGCCGAGATCATTCCAGGGTTAACTCAGACATACATTTGAAGTCTGGCGAGTCTCGTGCTTGTAAAAATACAAAGTGTCCCTATTTTGACATTCATGTCAGATTTTAGATAACACTTAACAATTCATCAAATATTTTAAATTGCACCGTAAATGTTGCAATAATGTTATCCCTGTGCCATGTGTGGTAGTTACTCAGTTCTACTAAGCAACATTTTGTAGATTAAAGTCTCTTTTACCAATAAAATTCATCCACAAAAAACTTGCTCTCTTTCTATTTTTGCAAAACGGGTAAACTGGTAAAGAATGATCCAGATTTCATCAACGTATTTTTAAAATAAAGAATACACAGTGTTGAATACAACATTGAAGTTTAACCAAAGCTGAACTATATCCACATATCTCTGTCCAAAATCAAAACAAAACCATATTATTCAAACCACTCAGAAGAAACTGTTCATGGTCTGAAAACTTCTACTGTTTATTTTCCACTGGATTAAGCGAGCAACTGATAGCAGCAAAAAAGCTCCCCAATATTAGAAAAAATAACTTCCAATACCACCACTGTATAAAAAATAAGTGTTTGGGAACAGCGGGAAACATAATGACTGCGATAATTCAATGGAATGTCATGCAGTGAAGTCAGTGTTTGTAGGCACCTAAATGCCGCAGTCTTGCTAGCAGCTCTGTATGGCTGTGTTTAGGCACAGTGTGCTTTGAGCTTGATTCTAATGTCGGATTGCTAGTATGCTCACAGTGACGAGGCCAACATGACGTTTGGCAAGTAACAGAGAAAACGTCAAAGATAACCATGGCTATTAGAATTTATATTGAGGAGGACATGAATGTCTCAACAAATTTAAAAGTAATACATCCACTGGCTGTTTGAATTTCCTGGTGCTGCCAGAAGTCAGTAGGCTTCATCCTGTGGGGAACATGAGCCTGTTTAAAATTTCTTGTTAATCCATCCACAAAATTGTCGAGGTATTTCAGCCTGGACCATCGTGGTTGTAAAAAAATCAACCTGTAAAATATGACCCATTGGTATGGATTAAAAAGTCTATAAGGCAGTTAAAGATATCTCCACGACCAACACCAACAACATAAAAGACCATAATTCATCACTAGAAATTATGCAATAATAATACAATTTATATAATACCAAAACTCTGATGGGAAATTTTACTTGAAATTGAATCTTGTTATATTGCTACTCTTTACATAAGGAAAACCATAATGCTTTTTCTGCTACTTCCAGGTCATCGACTTTTGTTCATTTGGTGATAATAGAACAGTAGTAGGACATATGCTTCTTGTCACTCCATCAGGGCAGCAGGCTGGCTCCTAGGGCCCCACTGATAACACAATCTCCCAATCTACAAGAGGCTACATAAGGCTTGGCACTAGATGAAATTGAGATAAAAGCAAGACCAAACCTGCCTGTTATGTAACAGAGATATGAAGGTGTACAGGTATGTTACACTGAACTTGCTAATGCACTATAGAGCTATTATATTGGGTGCTTTTGGGGGACCTACACAATAATGCCATTGAGTATCACTGATAAACATCCACCTTAGCAAGTCATCCATGGGTCCATAATAGTATGCAAACAAATATCTGCAAAAGGAATGATCATTGCATACATTTTGCTGTCAAAATTATGCCACCCTGACAAAAAAAAAATGTTTTATATTGTTTCATAAAAAGATTTTCATCGTATCAGCTGTTTTCAAATAGCTGTCTATTAGCTATTAGCTGTTTCATTACTATGACAACAAAGGAACAAGGTAATTTCTTTATAACAAGATAACATATACACTCGCTGGCCACTTTGTTAGGTACACCTCAATTGCTTGTTAACGCAAATAGCTAAGCAGGCAATCACATGCCAGCCACGCAATGCTTTTAGGCATGTAGACGTGGTCGAGACAACTTGCTGAAGTTCAAACCGAGCATCAGAATGGGGAAGAAAGGGCACTGAAGTGACTTTGAACGTGGCATGGTTGTTGGTGCGAGATTGGCTGGTCTGAGTATTTCATAAACTGCGGCTCTACTGGGATTTTCACACACAACCATCTCTTGGGTTTACAGAGAACGGCCCGAAGAAGAGAAAATAAACTGCAGTTGTGTGGATGAAAATGCCTTGTTGTTGTCAGAGGTCAGAGGAGAACTGGCAGACTGGTTCGAGATGATAGAAAGGCAACACTTACTCCCTCTTAGAACCAACTGACCATCCTTCAAAAGTGACAGCCTAACTGAGTATTGTTGCTGACCATGTCTGTCCATTTATGACCACAGTGTACCCATCTGCTGAAGGCTACCTCCAGCAGGATAAAGCACCACGTCACCATTTCAAACTGGTTTCTTGAACATGACAGTGAGTTCACTGAACTCCAGTGGCCTCCACAGTCACCAGATCTCAATCCAGTAGAGCACCTTTGTGATGTGGTGGTACGGGAGATTTGCATCATGGATGTGCAGTCGACAAATCTGCAGCAACTACGTGATGCTATCATGTCAATATGGACCAAAGTCTCTGAGGAATGTTTCCAAAACCTTGTTGAAAGTAAAATGAGGGCGTTTTTACTTTTCGTATGGGAGAATGTAAACAGCAATAACAAGATAGTGATGATAATCGTCACAGAAAAAGTTCAAAATTTGGTTAACAGTGTTCCATCCACATTCTTGCAATCTATTGGCTTGGAACCGGACCGTGTTCCCAATCTGCCAGGTGCTTCGATTCATGATGTTGATGAAGGAGGTCTCTGTAAAAATGTGGGCACACCAGTATCTGATTTTATGTTTCTTGGCCAGCCAGTCCCATCTCATCAAGGTCCGACGAAAGCCAGGAGCAGCCTTAAATCCAAGCTGGGCAAGCCCGTACCCTGGTGTCTAGGTGTTCTGGCTGGGTGGATCATGTTAAGGTCTTCAACCTAACCCTCGGCTTCCTTTTCCAATGACTGTGTTTCTAATTCAAGCAATAAATGTTATGTTGACGCAGTTATTAAACTGTAAAGGATTAAAATAGGTAATATTCGTCTGGAAAATGTAACCCTGTTAGCACAAATGCTGTGTGTGTTGAAATCACATTAAAAATCTTATTTATGAGATAAATGGCATTTTTCTACTGAGAGATCAGTGTATCTGCATGTATATGTACAGACGTTATCATATGTTTTTTCCCCCAGGAGGACGGGAAAATTATCCTTGTTGTTCAGGGAGAGATGTAGATAATGTACATATCCATTCACATACACACACACAACACACACACACACACACTGTTGCTGAAACCCGTGTGACTATCACACAGGGCGTCGATGTGTTACAAAAATAACTGGTAAGTGATTGGTCGATGAGCCACAGGCTCAACAGTGAATCACTCTATGCGAAGGGCAACAGGTCAAATGTTTCCTGTCGAGCCATTTGTTTTCATGTTTTGCGTGGCCCATAACTGTTTTGTTAAACAGAGTTAATATTACTTCATTTACATTAATGGCAAACTGTGGAAGCATTTACAAGCAAAAAATTAAGTTAAACATTGTTAAAGTGCTACAGGCTATGGGCAGTTTTCTTTGAATGATTCATTGATGAAATACTTCACAGCACCTGGTAGAGCAGAATATCTGAGCACCAAATCAGTGAAGAGCCTGCACTGCTGCTGGGAGACTGGTGAGAGTCACATGTCGCACATGTCTCACACAATCATCAGAACACAATGCGAATCAGTAATTCTTAAAAATGCAGTGCGAGAGACCGATCACTTGATAACCATCAGCACACCACAGAAATGTGACAATACAAAAATGTAAATATGGAGAGTCACATGGCATGTCAGATGATCATAACTACAAGAACAACCATGTGACATTTTTTAAACAATATATGGAGAATCATATGACAAATCTCAGACAACTGCACTATCAGCACACCATTAAAATATGACACCACCCACATTAAAAAAACTGTCTCAGTCTGGGTATCAAAGTCATCCATGTAGATTTCTAGAAGGTTTTCTCTTTTTTCTCAGCAGCTTCTAGCGTTAGTTTTATTTAAGATCTTCTAGAAAGTCTGCAGTCACACCACATAATGTAGGGCTGAGCTAGTGAACCTAAATGTGAGACACAAGGTGCTTTCACAGTGCCCAATTTTCCGGGATTATTACGCCAATACGGGGTTCTACTATGATTAAGTAGGCTACGTACTTAAATGGTTTCTTTTTTGTCCGTTTTGACAGTGTTGATTGTAGTTTTATGATCAAAAATCTGCACAGGGTTTTATTTTGAAAATTGACCGGATGAGCTCCTACAGCTGCGGCGTAGGCGGACTCAGTGAAAGTTAAGCATAATTTCTACTTCTGCGCTGAATCAACGTCGTAGATGACGGCGTAGGCTACGGGGCTACGCAGAGGCTACACCGTCGCCTGACGTGCGCCTCCTCAAAAATGTAACTACACGTCAAGTCGACGCAGACTGTAAGCACTGTGATTGGTTGGCTGACTGTTGCAACCCGAGCGGAATGACTAGAATGTGATCCATTTGGTCTGTAGCATTTCAAAAGGCTAAACCAGCCGCACGTATACAATTTTACACTCATTTACGTTAGCGGAGGGCTAAACCAGAAGTTAGCCTGCTCGGCCGGCAAAAGTCAACACAGTGGACGCTGTAGCGCAACTGCCGACTAGCGTTTGGGGGTGTAATCGCAGAATGAGGGACACGCCCACGCAGAAGTATAAATGCATGGCTACGTAGACCCTACGCAGGAGTATAAATGGGCCTTAACCCGGAAAGCTACAGCAGATGGGTACACAGTGGTCATAAATGGCGCTACATGAAAGCACACATGGTTGCGGGATTACGCCACAACATTTTGTTCAGTATGAATGGGCGAATGCCATATCAGCGACATATTTACGCGTTTATTGCGGAATCTCTGTGTGAAAGCAACTACTGAGAGGCAGGAGACTGAGTAGCAACTTTATTGCAAGGCTTGGGGGGGAAAGCCTGAGTTGATGGTTGCAGAGCAGAACAGGAAATACACTGATGCTGAGCTGAACCCCAGTATGTAGCTGAAGCAAGCAGGGATCCTGGGCAGAGAAGATGGAATTGCAGGGGGAGGAGAAACACAGTTAGGCTGGGGTTAACAAACAAGCCAATGTCAAACAGTAGTGGCTTGAAACACAGACTGATTGAGCAGGTACTACAATCTGTCAAGGTGAGTGTGGTAGAGCTGAGTGTTTGTTGGAGACTTGACTGCAAGATGAGATGCAGGTGGTGAGGCACTGCTCGGGGCTCCGGGCACACCTGTCTCCACTTAGCAATAACAGACAGAGAGAGAGAGAGAGAGAGACTGACTTCAGGCTATGCAGAGGTGGAGGACATGACACATACTCTCATACATGTACCTGCTTCACTGATATACTGATAGTCTGAGGAAAGGAATGCAAAACTGTTTTCAGTTTGATGTTGCTTTTTTAAACATATTCATTGTTTGTTGCATAACGCAGGGTCAAAGGTCATGTTCGAGGTATGCAAAGACAACAAGGGTACCCGCAGTTACCTGCACGAATAGCGGGGGGGGGTACACATAACCCTCGGTCAGACAGGGGAGCCTCTCTGAGCTGTCAGAAACATTTAGCTTTCTCAACTGTGAAGAGAATAAATCTGTCAGTACACTGAAAAACTGTCACGAGCAGGGTCACCTGTAAAAATGTCAAAAATCAAGTATGTTCAAAAGGGCAGGCTAAAACAACAGCCCATTGGGTTTATGCTTGTATGCTGCATAAATACAAAGAGCCCATAAGTACAAAATTTCCTTCATTATTAATTTCATATAGTATAAGTACAGGCCTTTTTTCTCCGAAGCATTTTTTAAGAGTGGGAAGTAGGATAATAACTAACTAAAAACAAATATTTCAATCAATGATAAATACACAGCACATTATGTCAGTGAATAGTATTAGGAGTATGTATATATATATATATATATATATATATATATATATATATATATATATATATATATAGTAGGCCTATATGAGTTTCATCTTTAACATCATGTTTCATGGAGGAGCATATTTAACATGAATCCTCACACAGAACTTTAGAGTAACAAGGCTTCTGCTTCAAAAAAGCTGTTGTATCATGTCGACACTAAAGTCCATGCTGCGAGTCTGCATCACACTTTTTTCATTTCTTTGTGTTTTATTGTGGTTTTTATAATGTGCCATTTATGCAGCATTTAAATAACAAGGTACAAGCGCACCAGGGGCGAGTTGAATCTCAAAATGTTTTGCACCGGCTTGCAACGTTTTCGGATTGAACGACACGTTTCCTTGCAACGTTATGCAATATTCTGCTTTCCGGCTTTGAGGTATGTTGTCTTCTGTTTGGTGGGCGTGCCACAGGTGTTACCCAATAACCTGCGTTAAGTTTGTAAGCACAACGGTGTTCATAAGGCAGGAAAACACGTTGAAAAAACGTTTTGCTACGTTTTGACGGCGCTGAACTCGCCCCTGGTTTTTAAAGGGAAAGGGAGACTCTCATTGGTTTATTGCATGTTACGCCCAAAACACACCCATGACTAATTCAGAGAGCACAACCTTTTTCCACCGCTGCACTGACGATTTTTCCACCCTAAACTAGCAAATGTGGATTCGGACATGTCCTAAATGTACAGCAAGCCATATAAATGCACCCGGGCTAAAATAAATACAGCCCTATATATGGAATGCAATAATGTGTTTTTGTCACTTACATTCATCTTAATTCTTAAAATTGATTTACAGTTAGTTAAATGACCATATTTTACACCCTTCAGGGTCACGCTGATGGGTGACACCTGAAAACAGGTGGGGGTTGTCCTTTTTCAGGTTAGAGCAACAGTCCCTGAAAAGGTTTGTGCACATCAATGTAAAAATGTTTCAGGGGATAACATGTCTTTACTTGGGAAAGGGGAACCTGGTAGAAATGTTGTCAGAAAGTACATAGTTTTACCCATGAGACTGCCTTCATGACCCCGCAGCTTGTCACACCTTTCATCAAAATAGTCACGCACTAGTTCACCTTGCAAACTGATACGGTGTCAGGGCTGCAGGCAGGCTCGACCTGTTCATATCAGCGCTGTTCATAATGGCGGTTTGTGCTTTCAACAGATTTTTTGATTATGTTCCTACTGAAATAATGTGACAAGATCCTAAATAAGATAAATATTTAGTATCAACAAAGTCCGAGTGATTCCCAATCCCACTCTCTACTTTGGGAATGTAGCTCAAAAATAAGGGTTGCAAGAACAAATCCATCACTCAAATGGAAACGAAGTGTGAGAAGTAACTACTGCAGGGCCAAGAGAGTTCACCTGTCGACTGGAATAAGTTACTAAGTTACTGAGAAACTTCAACAGCTGCAGAGGTGAAAGGAAAGCAGGAGGGAGAAGAAATCAGCCAGTGAGACTGAGAGACAAGTAATGCTCATTTCTTTAAAGCAAAACAATGTTTCAAGGCTTTAAAATGTTTCTCAAGTTAGAATTCATACAAATATAACATAGAATAGAAAAAAATAAACATTTAGCATTGTGTAATTTGTGTTAAAGCTACCACGTGATGGCGTGATAAGAAAATTACACCTAAACACAAAGGTTTCTCCAGCTCAGCAGCGCTCTGTAGCATCAAAAACATCCACATGAACTGTTTTGGATACTGAACACTACGTCATGCATTACATGTGGCATTGGCATTCAATCTCAGGTCAAATGACTCGTGGGTATTTATCGGTTACCCTTTTTCTTTGGAACAACTCATTCATCTGTTTCTATCTGCAGATGTAAAAAAAACATCTCATGCATATGTTTATGTAGTATAAGTATGATAAGCTAACAGTCAGTCAGCTTTGACTTTACATGCGTGCCATGAAGCCTTTCAGAGCACACAAAGACTGCAAACACACCTGTCACCTGCCCAGAACGGAGCTATTATACAGAAACATTGCAGCTACACTTTATTTTTAAAGTCCATGGGCTACACACAGAAACCACAGTGACATGGTCACTGGCCTCAAAGTTTCTTTCTATACTGTTTACTAACCCTGTTTTCTAGTGTGGTCGTGACTACAGGCAATGTGAAAGGATTTATTCACCTATTTTTAGCAGGTTAAACTGCATTAAATAAATGTATGTACACACAAAGTTTGGTATAAAAAGAGTATTGGACAAATATTCACATGTAATAATTTCAACAAAAGCATTTGCACTTACCCCACTTGAGTTTCCTCGACATCTGCAGCAAAGACCCTCGTGTGAAATCAGTGTGCTCACCCAGGTTTCGTCCTCAGCAGAAACATAATGATACACTCTTTTTCCATTCTAATAAATGTTCCAGCTTTTGCATCAGAACTGTCTTCTCATCCTGATTCTGTTTGTTGATCATTTGCTCACTGGTCTTTCCTTTGAGTTTCAGTTAGGGCTCATCTAATTTTCTGTGTCATGCTCACTATTGTGCTTCATCTCAGTATTTTATGCCATTTCTGTTTGATTAATCATGGCCTGTTTCATTCCTGCTTGGTAAGTAAACATTTCAAAAGGGAAATATTAGTTTGTGCTTTTTGAGAGCTCCCCTTAATTTGGGTTTGGATTTAATCTTATGCATATTTAGGCCCGTAGAGTATTTCTTATACCATCCTGCCATGCCCTCTCACGCACGCTCACTTTCCTCATGTCATTATCTGGGGCTGTCGGCTGTGATATCAGCTATTCCATCAGCTGGTCACTTCCAGTCTTTGCAGTTTCATCAGCTCTGTCATTTCATCATCTTCACCACCTCTGCAGAGTCATCAGCCACAAGTGTCTGGACTCCAAACAGGAATTTATTTTGCTGCTGCTCAGGGCAGATGCCCCTTGATTACAAACAAGTTCTCTGAGTCTCAGCACCAAAGACTTATACATGGTTACTTCATTTGCCTGTTTCTTCTAATTGAATTGCTTTTATTTGCTAGTGTTTCTCTAGATAGATAGATAGATAGATAGATAGATAGATAGATAGATAGATAGATAGAATGCTGCAGAGACAGTTGGCCCTTTTCACCTAGAGGTGTTTGGGTGAATACTAATTGGAGGACAAGAAAGAGTCCCATTGATGACGGAGCACAATGGAGAAGCAACACAAGCAAAAAAACAGAAGAATCCCATTATTTCATCTTCTTTCCACATTGGACGGTGTTTGTGTAACCGCCGCCTGCTGTCACTGCATGGAGACCGTGACTGTCACAATGCGGCCCTTGTGCCCGGGGTCCACAAAACTAGAGCTCACAGAACACAGCTTCCTCTTCCACTGCCACCAGAGCAATAACAAAGATGGCTGAATGCACAGTATAGTCCTCTTTGGCAGCGGCCCTCTGGGAAAGGTTAGAATATGCAGGAAGGCTTGTTGGCCGCAGGGTTCAGTGATGGCTCATTACCATATGCACTGTAAGCTACACTATGCTGCAGCATGAGCCAACATAGTAGCTATCATGTGAACTTAAAAAAAACACACATTAGCCCTCAAGCACAATTTTACTGAACAGTTTCTCTTGTTTCAGGAATTTTAAAATGAGAGTCTGTTGCAGATAGCTGAAACAGTGGGAAAAGAATGACCCTTGATTGACTCTGCAAAACAAGCCAACTCTTATTAAACTGGTGCAAAATACTGTAAGGTTTAAGGACTAGAATAGACAAAACACTTTTTTATCACGCTCTAGTTCATGATATCACATCCGATGTTTGGCTTTTGCCAGTGGCTGAGTGTCATTGAGTTTAATTTAGTCAGAATCCTGCTCACACTTGCAATGCACGCACAGGTCATTGTCCAATCTTGTCAAATCAGCAGGAATTTCAGAGTTAACGAGCAAACTAATTAGCAAATGAGCATGCAAGGCAACCTGCTAGCAAGCAAACCCACTAACATTGAAGATAACAATTTTTGTTGCAGCTCAGTACAAGACTTTCTTTCTTTTCACTGCAAATGTGTAGGTCATGGCATCCATCCCCACAGAGACATTCAAGTATATTCTATTCTGTTCTAAACTGTGTCCAGCTAGTCTAAAGCACACCTTTATTGAAAGACAGCAAGGCAGATTTCACAAGCACATCTTAAGGATGTTTCAGGAAGTCTGTTTTGTTGGAGGAGTGAAAGCAAACAAGTTGACTTAGCTCGCTTGCTCAGTAGGTAATAAGCTTGCTCACTCTTTCTGTGACTGTGCCATCTGCACATTTTGCAAGTAGAAAATAACCAATTTTTAACCAATTTGCTGCCTAGCTAGTTAATGGTTAGGAATGAATTAAATAAAACAAAGCAAAGTGTTTGGGTCTGGGTTTCACTTGGATTCGATCAGGTCAGGTCTTGAAGATGCAGGCACGGGCCGAATTTGGATCATTAAAAAAGCTTAAAACATTCAAGCATTTGAAAGCAGTGCAACTGCTGTTTTCTACAGCACTAATTTTACAATTAAATAATTAGTCACAGGAAGGATTATTAGAGAGCACATCTGCCCATGTCACATTTCAATATTAGGTGTGTAAACTGAAAACTACTCCAACTACAATCAATTATTTCAGTTCTCTTTTCATGTTGTCTGACTTTGAATGAGCAAAACGAAGAAGAAATCTAAGAAAAATAGAAACCAAGACAGCATTCATATGGTAATCAACATCTGGAGCCGAGAGGACAACAATCCTATTAACACACTGTTGACAACAGTGAGGAAAGAGTGTCAGTGAGGAGAGAGGGGAGGTGAGAGTGAGGGAGAGATGAACTGGGTGTGAAAGCTAAACACTCAGGACTTGGACAAAGAGCCAGCAGGGATAAACAGTAGCTTCTTCTTTCAGAAGTTATGAATTATCCAGGAACTCGGACACTTTGAAAGCATCGTCGTGATGTGGGACAAACCAGGAGGATGACTGAACATCTGCAGCTTCTCGACCTCACAGGTTTGTACTGTTGTTGTTTTTTCTACCTTTACCATTGCTAAGGTCAGACTAAGGTTAAAACACAGTTTGTAAATAACATGCTGGATGTGGAATTTGCCATGCTATTCAATACTACAAGTGCATAAAACCTTGGATTATTTGATTTATTTATTTTTATTGATTTATTTACTACAATTTCTTCTTATTGATGGAAACTTGTCAGAACAAAGACAAAGTGAGATTTTATGCATCAAAGAGTGATTCTTCTCAAAAACTCTACTCTTTTTTTATTATGAACTGTAGGAGCAGGAAGAGTGACTCCCTTCATAATGAACTGTGCAGTGATTCTTCTATTAACATCAAGCTGCTTCGCCTGGTCATCAGTTATACATACCCCCAACAGAGCAGGTACAGTAATGGGAGTGAATGTGGTGATTGGGGTTTTGGTAATGCTTCCTGTCTACAGCTAATGATAGATAAGCTAGTGCACATGAAAACATCTTTCCAACAACAGAGTTGTGTCCAACAATTTTTGAAACTGAAGGTCTGAGGTTTACACAGTGATTGGCCAGGTGTGTAGATGTGTAGAGGTAGGTGGGATTTGAACTTTTATCATTTTTCACAAAACTATCTATGTATCTGTTTTTTGTCTGACACTTTCATGAGGGCAACACAATGAAGGCCTTCCGTGTTGAAACTATAAAGACATGCAAAAGGCACAGAAACTTGGAGAAAGATCAGGGCGGCGTTGGGCTGCAGATGGCATCAGCAGCAGACATTCAGGCATCGTTCAAATGTAGACTTGCTTAGAGTTTTTTTCTACTGATGCTCCATCTGATGGCGAATAGAGTTAATACATTACTTAAAAGGTCACAAGGCAGCAAAGTGTTGCTACACAGCTCTATATGCTTTGACACCAACAACTATTTTGGAAGGCTACGCTCCAAAACGGTGCTGGTATGAACCGGGTGAGAGTGGTTTACACTCCATTTCACATTTCATATCAAGCCCTCATGATGCAACATGTACCAACATCACTGTAAAGAATAAACTTTGAAACATGTATTTCATGTGGCTTTTTGCTGCTAAATCCAAAAAGAAAATGGTACTATACTAATGTGTCTGCTGACTGTCAGAAGCTGTGAGCTGTAAGTCTACCACAGCATCTCCGCTTCCTTCTGCAATTGAGTATTATTGATAAAAATTCTATGTCGTACCTGCACTCCATTTTATTGGATTTCCTCACCAGTGGTACAGTGGCATGGACAAAAGGAGACCTTCTGGTTTTCTGTGCATTTTCAATTTGTGCATAAAAAACCTGAGTGGAAACACCAAATATTTTAAATAAATCTCCAAAAAAATCAAATTTTTTTCTCTTGGCTGAGGTTGAAAATGTGGCTAATCAGTAAAGGCAAAATGCAACAAAGTGCACCGGAAACAATATTTAACAATGACTTAAACATCCTCTGAAGCTTCTGCTCCACTGAAAAGGAAGATGGTTTGACTGTGATCTTACTGTCACCAACTGTTTATCTTGATGAACCAACTCTAATTAATCATGTAACATTAGTGGATGGGAATGTGCATTAATTAGCATTTCCTTTTGCTGATTTTCTTGTAATTCAGTTCAAATGTGAGCTACATTTGGATGGTAATCTACCCACTGATTGTGGTGTGGACTGTCTAGCAGCAGTTTCTGCTTTGTGTTATTTGGGTGAATTCATCCTTGAACATACATTATTTCCTTGAATCACTTTTAATTTTGATGCTTATACCTTTTTATATATACGACTCTCTAAATTGGCACATCGTTGTATCCATACACCCATCATTTTTTCTATACTTTGCATTGTCTTCCATTAACGTCTGCATGTTCAAAAAAATGATGCAGTCTAAATAACCTACATGACATTGGGCACTGACACCCACAGGTTCTATTTCGTATAGGCTTCTCCCTCTAAAGCTATCGCTATTGGGTTTACCACTACACGCGCATGTGCGGCACTGAGTACAGCTTGTCTACGCCCACCCACAGTGTGGGTCTCAATGGTGAGACCTAGCCATCGGCTCCCATTTTTCTTCAGCACTGAGCTGCC
This sequence comes from Lepomis macrochirus, assembly GCA_024633595.2. NCBI lineage: Eukaryota > Metazoa > Chordata > Actinopteri > Centrarchiformes > Centrarchidae > Lepomis > Lepomis macrochirus. The sequence goes on along the minus strand of JALXJV020000015.1, from coordinate 4,277,355 downwards.
TAAAGAGCAAAGAAGATTCCAAAGCAACATTGTCTTCTAGCAAGCTGATCGAATCAAGGCAAGACACCACTTCGTCCGTATGGGTGTGTGGCATCTGCCACACAGGCTACATCATGCCGGGGAATCTCCATCCCCACAGCGAGGAGCATGCTAGCCCAGCGCTCACTCCCAGCTCGCACTGCCTGTTCTGTGCCCTTCTCACACTTGAAGAGTGGTAGCACCGGGTGGATGGCTTTGCCGTTCAGGAGGAGGAGGTGTGGAGGCCCACCCACTCCTTGGACAAAGCCCTCGACCTGCTGTTACCAGAACTCTGCTTCTTCTATTCACAGGTCTCCCAGCGGCTCCCTGCTTTTCCCGTGCCAAGCACCAGCGATCGGTGGCCTCGAGGTGGGCTACCCCAGCCTCAAGGTAGTACTCTACAGAGAGATTGCTGTCCTGCTATCTGCCGCCACCTCCCTGCCATACATCGGTAGCCTCGTCAGAGAGCTCCTTTCCATCATCCCAGTGTCACCTGGTTGTTCTTCCGGCCCAAGAGCTCTCTCCCCTGGACAAAATGGCTGGCATTCCTGCTCTCAGCCAGCCGGCTGAGCAGGATCCGGTCTGGACGCGTTTTCCTCCTATCCAGCGGTACCAGGAGGGTGGCGCCTTGGACCTGAAGGTTCTGCAGGCTCCCGTCTCCACCTACGTCCCGATCACCAAGGTGGAGGGCTCCCACCCACCCATGGGTCTGAGGATGAAGCTATGTCTCACCTTCTCTGCCAGGTGCATGCGCTGTCCTGCCACCTGGCGCCATTTTTGTCGCCTGTCTCACTGGCTGTGCGAGGCTATCTCACAGGCCTGTGTGTCAGCTGGTGTATCTCCCCCAGACGGTATCAGGACGCACTCCACGAGAGGTGTCTCCTCCTCAGTGGCATTGAACAGTGGAATATCAGTGGACGACATTTGCACGGCGGCCTTTGCTTTGCCTCTCACCCAATAGCGATGGCCTTAGAGGGCAAAGCCTATACGAAATAGAACGATAGTTGCATATTGTAACTGCAGATTCTATGAGTATACGCACAGCCCTCTAAATTGTGTACCTCAATGGACCTTGGTTCTCAGTGCTGAAGAAAAGGCACTATGGGAGCCAATGGCTAGGTCTCACCATTGTATACATACCAGGTGCTGACGTAGGAGAGGCGCACGTTGCAGGTGGGCGTATACAAGCTTTTCTCAGTGCCGCGCATACGGGCGTAGGGGTAAACCGAATGGCGATAGCCTAAGAGGGCTGCGCCTATACTCATAGAATCTGGAGTTACAATACATAACTATTGTTCCTGTTTCACCCACAGAACCCAGGAAACTAAAGTACCTCCTTGAGCCTCCTGTGTACGCTGAGGTTGTTGGCAGAAGGGGACAAAACGTTACCTTACCATGTATCCTGAGAATCAAACCGAGCCACTACAAAGTGAAATGGACAAAGCTGGAGCCGGAACACGTAGGGTCGGAGAACATTATCATGATTTTAAATGCACATACTTTCAAGCCATACGGCCATCTTGGACCACGGGCTTCTCTCCGGAAGGCTCACACCATGGACGCCTCGCTACAGCTCAGCCGTCTTGAGCTGGAAGATGGCGGCACGTATCGCTGCGAGCTTGTCAATGGCATCGAGGATGAGAGTGTTGTCATTACTTTGAGGATTGAAGGTAACTGAAGCAATAAGGAGCCGAATGTCTCTTCAAAATGTTAAACTGAAGGAATAGCTTCTAACTGGTGTCTGAAAATACGATACTTTTGAGTACATATCACTGGTGCAGTATAATGAAGCTTTAGATGAACTGTTACTGGTGTAAATGAAGTAAAATGTGTTAAAAATGTTCTTCCACCTACATGGATTTTATCAGGGCTCAGGATTTATGTTTGGGAAGCACATCTTTGATGAAAGACAGGATTTACATGATACAGTAGTGTCAAACATAAACACTGACACATGGCTTCTATTTCTAGGCGTGGTGTTTCCATATCAGAGTAAAAATGGCCGCTACAGATTCACTTTCCACGAGGCTAAGGAGGCTTGTGCTGAGCAAGATGGCACATTAGCCTCACTGACCCAGCTGTACATAGGTACCACATAGAGTGTTAATTTACGACCAATTGTTGTCTGCAGCTATAACAGCTCTCTTAAATCAGCATGTCTCCTCCTATAGCATGGACTGAGGGTCTGGACTGGTGTAATGCAGGCTGGCTCAATGATGGAACCGTTCATTACCCCATTATTCATCCTCGACCTGCCTGTGGAGGAGAGCTGGTCCCTGGAATACGCACTTATGGACCAAAAGATAAGAATCACGATCGGTTTGACGCTTTCTGCTTCACCTCCCAGGTGTCTGGTAAGCTTTGAGTGGCTGTGCTTGTACCAACGCTTAATCTAGCTGGAAACAAATTGGAGTTTTAGTTTGTCCAAGACTTGCTCTGGACCTTAAAGGAAAAATAAAACACACAGTAAATGTAATAAATAAAAATCTAAATATTATTTATTTATTTCAAATTGTCTCCATAGCTGAGATGTAACATAGAATTGGCTTCAGGTGAACATACTATTCCAAGTCCTTTAAATGAAATGACAAAGTAATTACCTTTCAAAACAACCTGCACCAGTTTTATTTTTTTAAATTAAACTTTATATTGTTGAGCTGTTTTTAAATATTAATGTTTTCAGTAGGAACCAAGATGGCTTGCGAGCCAAATATAGTGTAAGGACGTAAGTACTGAAAGCCATTAACATGGTTGGTATTGGCCTTTTTACGGGATTTGTTGACAGGGAAAATATAGTCTAACACTAGATATATCGTTTAAATGTTAAAAAGTAATTTTAGACCAGGCTGTAGGGTCAGCAGTGTGCTCTGTTGTACCACACACAACTGTGATGTCACAGGTCCTGGAGTACACCTGCACATCACTGCAACAAGGTGAGAATTTAAACAAGATTTTCAGGAGCATTAAGTTGATTTTTTTTTTAACGGTCAACCGCCTTGATTGATTCTCCACAAGACAGATTTTGTTTAGCTTATTCCTTAGATTTTTGAAAGTCCTCCTCTTTTGGAAAAAAACAAAAACTCTCAAATTTACAAGAATCTCCTCTCTAAAAATGTATGCTGTAATTATTTCACTGACATCGCAGGCGTAGTTTATTTATCAATTTCATAACCAGTTTTACCTTCATAGCCCACATCAGACTAAAAGCAGTGCTCATAATTTCTGGACCAGAAACAAACCCAGATTCCAGGAAAGCCATCACGCTGTGTGGTTTTTCTTGTTATGGCCAACGAAGCAGCACTGTTTAGTGTTGTGTAAAGGAAGGATTCACAAACATTTTGTAGTGTTTCACTGTAGTTATAGTGAATGTCAACTCTGTGTTGCAGCAAGGTGACCTCTTGTAGCACAGTGTGAGAGTGGAACTGATAGGAGGCTGACAGAGGACAATAATATCTGTTAGGGAGACATGGTGAAAAGTTAAAAATAATTGAAATATTAATAGTGTAGTTTGAACTGTGTTTCCATAAATTTTTCCTCTTCTCACAGGCTCTGTGTCCTACATATCGGGGGCGTTCTCTTTCGAGCAGGCAGAACATGCATGTAAACATCAGGGAGCTGAGTTGGCGTTGGTGGGCCAGCTCTACGCCGCCTGGCGTTTCCAAAACTATGACCAGTGTGACGGCGGATGGCTGAAGGATGGCAGCGTACGGTTTCCCATCAGCAGCCCTCGGGAGCGCTGTGGAGGCATTCCTGACGCAGGGGTACGCTCATTTGGATTCCCCAACAAGGCGATGCATCTTTACGGCGCCTACTGCTATAGGTAGCCCAAAATAAAACAAAAGTACAAGGCAAAGCAGGTTTTATTGTATAGCACATATCAACAACAATTCAAAGTGCTTTACATAAAACATAAAAGCAAAAATATAATATTTAAAAGAGGATACAAGATAAAACAGGATAAAATACATTTTAAAGAGTTAAATAGGAAATAGAAACAGGGTAAAACAGGACAGTAAAAGTCACAGTGCAGTGCACGACATTAATCCACAGCCTACATTTGATCTAATTAAAGGCAGTGGTAAAAATAAATGTCTAAAGGCTTGATTTAAAAGAACTGACAGTTTCAGCAGACCTGCATTTTTCTGGGAGTTTGTTCCAGATATATAGAGCATAAAAACTGAACGCTGCTTCTCCATGTTTAGTTTTGATTCAGGGGACAGAGAGCAGACCTGCTCCAGACGATGGTTCATAACAAAGCTGAAGATCAGAAATGTACTTTGGTCCTAAACCAATCACTTCTATATAAACCAACAGCAGGATTTTGAAATCAATTATTTGACATACAGGAAGCCAATGTAAAGATCTCAGAACTGGAGTGATGTGATCCATTCTTTTGGTCTTAGTGAGGACTCGGGCAGCAGCGTTCTGAATCAGCTGCAGCTGTCTGATAGATTTCTTAGGGAGCCCTGTAAGGACACTGTTACAGTATTCAAGACGACTGAAAATAAATGCATGGATAAGTTTTTCCAGGTCCTGCTGAGACATAAGTCCTCTAATCCTTGATATATTGTTCAGGTGATAATAGGCTGACTTTGTAATTGTCTAAATGTGCTGCTTAAAGTCATTTTTATCCTTGTTTAATTGAAGAAAATTCTGGCACATCCAATCATTGACCTGCTCAATACAGTCACTCAGTCTGTATGGGATCGTAGTCACCTGGTGAAATGGTTATGTAGATCTGTTTATCATTGGAATAATATATTTTCTTGTTTTTCATAATCTGAGCCATTGGAAGCATGTAGATGTTAAACCGAAGAGGACCCAGAATGGAGCCTTGGGGAACTCCACAGGTCATTTTTGTCAGCTCAGATGTGTAATTACGTATAGACACAAAGTAGTCCCTGTCATTTAAGTAGGATTCAAACCAGTTTAATACTGTGCCCGAAAGTCCAACCCAATTTTTGAGTCTGTCTAGTAATTCTGTATGTTGTGGTTGACCGTGTCGAATGCAGCACTGAGATCCAATAATACTAAGACTGAAATTCTGCTACTGTCAGTGTTTGAATGGATGTCATTGACCTTAACAAGAGCCGTCTGGGTTGTGGCATCAATAACATTTGTGATTTTAGAATTTAAATTATCTACAAGCTCATTGACTGAGACCCATGAGAGAGCGGACTCAATAAGGACAGTTGCACTGTTATCTTGGTCCAACCAAGTTTCAGTTAAAAACATGAAATTAATATTGTGAGTGATTATAAAATCATTGATTAAAAAGATTTTTCCTGCCAAAGACCATATTAAATTTATGTTTGAGTCTAATTTCTCAGACAAAAGGTCCCATTTCCACACATCTTGGTGAAGACAAACATTTTTAAGCTCAGGACTAATGTAAGAGGAGATAGAGGCTTATACAGCTCAAAACCCAACCTTTTTTCAGAATTGCAATACACATTTATCAATAAGAAAGGAGTCCGAATGATTGGGTTGGATGGCCATGGCTGGGGCTTACTTCTTCCATTTCAGATAAAAACAGCTTGTAATGTGTCTACCAGCAACCAGACACTGCTGGTAAAATTTGGTTCTGGCAGGCAAATCGTCATCTTCACTAAAGTCCATCTCATTTAAGAAATAATAGTTGGCCACTAAAACTGTTTTGTCTGTTTTGAGAGTCACAAACGGGTCTATCTAATGGAAAAAATGGTATAATGGAAGTAAATAGTGTTAAGTATGTTTTCAACACACAATCATCTTGCAATAAACCTGAAATAATGTCTTGACATTTCTGCATTGGGTTACTCGTCAATGAAGGTAAAGGCATGTGAAACATATTTGGTTAATTTTGTGGTACCTGCCAATGTGACCATTTAACAATAGACTGAACTGCTTCCTGGAAGCTTATGCAAAGAAGCTAAAACTCTGAAATGTAAATAACTCTGGCAGTTACTTCCTGGGTGAACTGGTGGATCTGTAAATGAATTACATGAAATTGAATGTATTCAATAAATAAATGTCCATGTATCAGCGTTTAGATTTACCAATGAAATGTGTGCAATATCTAAAGTTTTTTGGGGGAAAAAAAGTGACTCACATCACTCATTTAGTCAGTTTCAAGATGTCACACAAAGCGACACAGGACAGACCAAATGCAGTAAACAAACGTTAGAAGTGACAAAAGCAGAGTAGTCAGGATGCAAATGATAATAATGATGATCTGTAGTCCAGACGCCACCAGTCTGTTGGATTTTACATAAAAAACAAAAGGCGTGCGTGTTTTGACATGTATCATACGGCACCATCTACAATTCCCCATAAAAATGAATAGGGGCTAGTTTGCTTAGTGGCGCAGGAGACTGCAGTTATGCAAATGTAAGGTTTTCCTCTCTGAGTTCCTTAGCTAAACCAAAAACTTTTTTTGAGTTAAAAATAAATGTTGAGGATCTTCATTTTAAACTGTTTGAATGTTCCAAAAAGTTTCAAGAACAATGCAAAGCCATACGATCATGACATATATTACAAATAGATTTTTACAAACATTTTAATGTGTTTATTCTCATACAGTTAAATCAACGTGTGACATTAGTAAAAATTCACTACATTAAAAATTACATTTTATTTCTCCTTTTTCATTGGATCCATTTTACTATTTTATTTATACTACATACATTTACTATGTGTTCATTAGTTAGACAATTAACACCGCCTGCATTGTCACAGTGTGTATTACAGTAGTTCTTTGAAAACTAGAAACAATACATTAGACAAGATTCTGTTACATCATCAAAATATTTGTTTCCTCATCGATCTCTGAAGAGTAAAATAATCTAGATACATTTAAAATTAATCTGATTAGAATAATGTATGCTGATATACTTCTGGTCATATACAGATGCAGTACAGTTCATATTAGCAAACCATACAACAAAGTCCTAGAGACACCTGAATAAAAAGCACCAGAGGACGAGCAGAGCCGGTGATCTGCACTCTTAAGAAAGATGTCATGTGTGCACACAGATAGTCAGGTAGTTCAGCTTTGTGTTGTTGGCGTCTGATTCATTTCTGTTTGCCTGTTGAAACTTTCTCTTTATCCAGATTTAAAAAAAAAAAAAACAGAATCAAAGGTGAGGAAGCAGTCCATTTTGTCTCCATGAATTAAACAGTGGTTGAATTGTCAGCAAATCTGTGTTCTGAGACATTGATTTATCACAATATCTGCTCACATTAAAGCTGCACTTATAATTTAAAGATGTATTTGAGAATAATCTTTCATCATCATAAAACAGAGCGGGACTGCAAGCCAGGAGAAATGTATCCCATTCACATTCATGGCATGGCCTCAGTTCAGTCTAATTGCCGAAATTAACTTCAGGTGTGATCAGTGGCAGAAATCTCCTCCACATACAGGTGACTAATTAGGTGTTTCTAAAAATGGAGTGAGTGAGCCAGTGCCAGCTATTCAGACACCGATTTAACCTGGTATTAAAATATGATCTATGAATGGATATCATCCAAGACATGAGAAATATGAAAAAGTATGTCTATAATGCAAGTGTAAATGCACACAGCACACATTTCAGCTGCCTGTTAAAAAGCAAAAGACAAGCCAACACAACAGCATCAGTATGAGACTCTCAAGGGATTGCTATGATGTGCAAGACAACAGTCACATGACTGACAGGGGTAGCTGAGCTGGCACTAGTGCTAGCAAGCATCTAAACTGGCTTTGATTTCCTTCTTGCAGACGGACTCTAACCCTGTGTGAAAAAAAACAGTCCTTTCATTCATTTGAATGGAGCCCCTCAGCCAACACAGTGGGGGGTTCTTATGTAGGGCTCCGGCAAAAATACACAGGGTCATTTGGCAAAATAGTTGAACCTGAAGACATACTGTATATCACCACTTCAACTCAGAATTTCTGGTTAGTATTTCCACTTGTTTTATCATCCAGGCAGAGCGTACAGCGAGTTAGCTTCGACTTACTTGAAGTAGTCGCTCAAGACTACGTTGCATTGCTTCCTGTGGCCTCAGACGCACCATGTTTGTTGACAAGTCTGCAAGCTCTGCCCACCTCATTTGCATTTAGATGGCAACTTAAACACAATTAAATCCTAACCCTATAAAAACAAAGGTGTGTGATCACATGTTTTTGTCAAGATACAGATCGTATGTTAATATCAGGTGGGAATAAGATCTGAGATATTTATGTTAAAGTTAAAGCCTGTCGCTGCCATTAATGTCAATGAGCCTTATTTCCAGCGGCACTTTAAAGTGTACTGCACCCAGATCTTGTTAGTGGTTATTACGTTCTTTCCAGCTGTGATGTACCGTTGCACAATATTACAACAGTACACCAGTGCATTTCCTCAAGACAAAATCTGTATGGAGTTTTTCTTTTTCCTACAACATGTGTAGTCACATGTTGTCTCAAGGTTGACAGTCTGTGGGAAGTGTGACTCTCAACATTGACACACAAATCTTGACAAAAGGAAAAAAACAAAGAATCTTCCAGATTTTAAGTAGAATAGACTTTAGTCAATGTCAGACCAGCTGATGCTGAGGATTAAATCACACTTTGCTAAACTGCAAACTATCATGAACTGCGGTCTGTTACCAATGTGTTAAACTACAACGTGTGTGGCTCCAGCGGTCAAATTGAAGAATTCAACGTTGTCAGTGAACAGGCTGATGTTCATTTCCACAATCATCACTTGAAAAATAGTTATGATTAGTTACAAAATGGCTGCTGATTATGATATTAAAGCGCACTACAGGTTACTGTTACTTCTGTGAAGTAAGTATGCTGTAAAGGACAGAACCCCTTAACCCCCCACTCGCCCATAGGCTATTCGGGGCTTCCTATCCCCTACTTGATACTTGGCTTACACGATAGCCTATATTTAATTTGGTTTATTTAGTGTAATAAAGGCTGATAAAAGGTACATCTATGTAATTAACTTGCATTTTAAACTGGATCCGAATTATCTCAGTTGTAGTTTTCATGTTGATAAATGAGTCTGCGAGGAAATAAGAGAACTTAGGCTTCATATACATTTTGTAAATTAGATTTGAGATGACTTTCCATTTAAAGAATGTCCTCCTGCGTAAGACAGTTAAATGATAAGAGAGGATCTTGCCAACTATCCGGAGCTATAAGCATGAACATTGTATGAACAGAACAGAAATCCTTTCAATCCAAAGAGGAAGATGGATGTGCTGATAAAAATCTGTTTAGTGTTTTGAACAGTGTGGGAAATCTCTTGATATGACTGTTTCATAAGAAAGTTATCTTTACCAAAGATATCTAGATCTAGAAGCATTTCAGCTGGCAAAAAATTCACCTCAAACTTTCATAACATTTGTCCTCTTGTACTGAAAAACAAGTTATTTGGATTTCATGACTATAAGAGCTGTGGCCTCGAGACAACTTTAACATAAAGACTAGATTCATAAGGACTTTCCAGACACATGAAAATGGGGAAAGAGGAGATGGAATATTGTTTTTAAGAAAGGCAGGATGGCTTTAGACATTCCACTTAATGTCCCAGAACAGCGGAGCTGCTGTCTCTGTAGCTGTGGCTGTGCCCATGACCTCCATGACCTCCATGACCTCCACGGCAGCCTCATGCTGGTAAGGAAGTGAGGTAACTGAGTCTTCTTCCATCGAATGGTCTAGAGGTTGGAGAAATACAGAAGAGTAAAGGATTACAGTCTTTACTATTATTGGCAATGTTCCAGATCAGCCTGCTGTCCTGAAACATGCCTTACAAGAGCAGCCCACAGATTTAGCACTGAACTCCTATAACGCTGTCAGACTCACGATGGACTTTTTAAAATCAAGATCAATTTCAGTGCAGCAGAAACAGAGGTAACATCTTCATTCTATGTTGTCTTCTTCCCTGTCACAACTACGTTGCTCACAGTGCAACTTGACCACCGACAGTTGGGTCAGAAATTCAGGTTTGTAATGACAGAATAATGGAGCCTGCAGCAGAGATGAGGAGCTACAGAGGTCTGGTTTCTAACTCCACACTCCCAGACAAAGTCGACATGCCTTGTAGCAAATTTACTATGTAGTGATGGGCAACAATTAAAATATTTTTAATCACGATTAATCGCATTGTTACTTGCAATTTTGAATAATGAATTCTAAAGTAGTGTATTGTGCAATTTTAATTTAAATGTACTGCTATATACACAAAAGTGCAATAACCTGTGGTTTGCAAACACTTTAAACAAATAAGGTGGTTTTTCCCAGCAGTAATCCCTTTACACAGTCAAAGAGAAATTCCAAGGTCCAGTCAAGGACCGAAACGTCGTTATTTGCAAGCTAGACAGTGTGCGGGAGTTTTTCTTTGGCTACGTTTGACTTTTTTGTCCCCTCCGACGCACCTGTCTCCTGTTTAGATGTCAATTTTAGTTAATTACGGTTTTGAATCCCTTTACACAGTAGCAATAAAATATTTCTTGCAAATCTCAACTTAAACATTAATGTAATCAAATCAAATATTATCATCAGAGTCCAGTTTTTCTTGAGATTTTTTTTGAACAGGTATCAGCAGGTTGGGACAATGTCTACATGGAAACATCGAGATAAACGATGGGGGGGGGCAGCGCTCGTCTTGTGCGCATGTGTTCACTCGCACAGACTTCACTCGGTTAAAAACTTGAAACGACGTTACAAGTCGTGGTGGATATTTTACAAGCACAGTCCGTGCTGCACGGACCAGGTAACGTTAAAGCAGCATTGAACACACAGGGTGCAGATGTTGGTTTTGGTTGTTTGAGTTGTTTGACAGGCTGCGTCATTAACAAGCAAGCCGCTCACCTGCTGCCCTGATAAAGGATCGCGGAAAAATGATGCCAGCATAGTCTGCTTGTTTGGGTGGCTAATTTGCAGGCTGATCGACGTCCCACCCCTCCTGTGACCCGTTTGACTGTTTGTGTGTTCAGAGCCAGTGAGTTTGTTTTCAAACTGCGTTAACGTGCGATAAAATAATAAACAAAAGGCAACTTTTTCCACATACAGTGTGCAGTAGTTCTCCCCGACACCTATAAACAGACTGATGTGTGCAGTGGGTGGAGTTTCCTCTTTAAAGTGCGCCTACATTAGCAAAGCTGTTGAATGCATTTGCTTGCAAACTCAGGGTCCAATTAAAGTTTTTATTTGCTTTTGAGTTGTATGTTTGCTGATATGGAACATCAACCTGTTTTCTCATCTAAACCTAGCCCGAATGTTAAATGATTTAGTTCCTTAACTTCAGCAAAAATAAACTTGCATTTTTAAAAAAAAATGTGATTTGTCACATTGGCTGTCTCTACTGTGTCCCTCTCTTCAGACACGCTTCAAATCTCCCAGGGCCCTGCAGTGTTATTCTTTACATGTCCACCAGATGCCTTTTCACTCCCGTCACCCTGTTCCCCTCACCTGAGCTTCCCCACCTGCACCTCATTTCTTTATCAGCACTGCAGCGCATATACCGACCCCAAGTTTTATGAGATCTAATTCTAGTTTTGGTCATTTTGCCATGCTCTACAACTGTGGCAATATACTGTAGTCCTTGTCCATACAGGACACTTCCTAATTTGTTACATTTGTTACAGGGGAGTGGTGATGGAACAGTGGATAAGACACACGCCTTTGGTGTGAGAGACCTGGGTTCAACTCCACACTGTAACACATCCACCAATGAGTCCCTGAGCAAGACACTTAACCCCTAATTGCTCCAAACGTGTTGGACCTCTGACATATATATTTATTGTAAGTCGCTTTGGGTAAAAGCGTCAAATAGCATATATATACTGTACATGTTCCATACAGACTAGTGAGGGTGCACATTTGGCTTGTACTAGAGATTGGTTCTATATCACTGAAAAAAAATATATAAGGAATGTGTTACTGGAGCAGTTTAAGGCACAAAGTCTTCTCACTATGCCATATATTACTCTAACTCTGCTGTCATTTCACTCCCTGATGCCCTGAAGCAAACTGTTTTCCTGCCATAACCCGTCACCTGACGTCCCACGCTTAAATACATACCAATTCTCGCTTTTCCCACCAGCCCTGCAGCACATTTACCAGCCCCCGTTTCTAAACTAAATTTCCAGATATTCATTGCTTTACAGCTTTTATGAGATCTTGTTCCAGTTTTGGTCATTTTGCTGTGTTTACTACTTTGGCAGTATACAGCAGCCCTTCTCACTACAGTAAAAATGTCATACAGACCGGTGAGGGTGCATGTTTGGCTTATAGTAAAGATTGGTCACCGTGCCAGCCAACTCATAGTTGCACATGCTCATGTTTGCTTTGGTTTCCCCTCCTATATATTACAGTAACTGTTTCACATTTCAGATCCTGCCACTCCCTCCTGCCCTGCAACTTTAACTTCTTCTGTTTGCGTTGTGTGTCTGAGTTAGAACCTGTTTCTCTGCTGAGCCATTACAACCACTTGAGGTTTTGATGTTGCATTACATATTCAGGATACTCTATTTTCTCACTTTCATTTGAAAGTACCATTTAAACATTCATTAACTTATTAGCTTCCATTAGCTTGTGATTGTCTTTTTAATGACGCCTAATAAAAGTCAGACAGTTATTGAACTTACTTGGCAAGCAAGTAATCAGAGGCTCCTCCCATTGGCCCCCGGGCAGGCACTTGATTACAGGATTCAGTTTCTGCACAAAACCGTCCTCACAGTAGTACCGCAACTTGGTGTTGGTCTCATGACGCAACCGCTTCTTCCCAAACACCTTGGCATTGGGAACCTTGGGGGGCTCGCCGCAGGATGCTGTTAGATCGAAGAGAATTGAAGAGACAACTTTGCTTCTTTGATCCTGGTGGTGATTTAAAAATATGATCTTACAAAAGGAGGCCATAGAAAAAAGGTGCAGTTCAAGTAAAGTCAACTCACAGATGCCCTTCTTGCAGGTGTAGGACAGGTGGTAGTTGCAGGGCACATCACTCCATTGGCCGCCGTCGTGCCACACCATCACTGCACAGTCCTCACCGGACAGGAAGTAGCTGTCTGGCTGGCCTCTGTACCAGTTTTCATAGAGCTGATGGAGAGCGTAGCAGAGTCACATGATGGGAAAAGCTAAACTGAATACAGATTTTTAAGTGATGATTTAATAACCTGACCTAAGACGACGAAAAAAGACAGATTAGACATTCACAGGTATAGAAGCCAATTCAATCTGGAATATTACTTTTGACTTTTATACAAAATAAAAGTGAATTAATAAATACAGCTTTCAGCTACAATAGTAGGTGTGAGAGGTGTGAATATACTGAGGGATAAGAAATGTTTGTTGACTTCAGGTTTACACCCAGCCAAGTTTTGCATCTTACAAAAATTGTATGAAAAAAATTCAGCGATTGACAACTTAAAACAAATTGCTGAACTCCCATGTTTGATACTCTGAGCAGGTTAAAGACTCGGTAAAACTCACCAGAGGGTTCCCGTCCGACCAGCGGAAGTCTCCCTCAATGGTTCTGTCATTTAGTCCAATCCACTGATATTCTCTGTATTTGTCTAAAAATGAAGAGTTGTGAGGAGAGAAAATAAGAGAACGGTCACCGTATTATATAGCCACACACAGTATATAGAGTTTATTACATAAGTAAGTAAAATGTATTTATAGCAACTTTCTTTGCTTCACAGTAAAAGACAAAAGAGAGACATAAAATAGAGATGCAACATAAAAGTAATAAATAAAACAGTCCCCTTTTAGCATTTATGAACATCAAAACACACAATAATGATGAAAAAAGATATTTTTAACAGCTGTCAAAAGCTTCATTTTCTTGTGGGCAACACGGTCCGGTAATAACCTGCTTTTAAAATTCTTACAAAGGAAAGAACACAGTATCAGTCCATATCAGGGTTTCTCAAAGTCAGAGACTGTGGGCCCTCCCCCCGAGACGAAGCTTGGAAAACCCCAACCCCACTTTACTTGCTTAGTTTCCTGGATGCCTGTGGGATGAATCTGTTATCTGATTCCATAGACACTCAACAATTGATCGCTAAAAGATAGCCTTATATCGCTGTTTGACATAACGTTACACTACACCAAATACACAAAGAAGGAGATCTGTCCTAAAGCTTTTATTAGTTTCTGACTCTAAAAGTGGTAAAACAGTAAAATTCCCCCAAACACTGCGTCTCTGAACTCTCTTTAACCTAACCACACACATTTAGGCTATTCTATGTGATCTCCTGATAGCTAATGTACTACCTTTTACACTTCCATTCAACTGAGCCTCCCTTAAACACTTTGAACGCCTTTGGTCTATACGATCCATGGCAACTGCCCGCAGAGTAAAAAGCAGCCACCACAGGAATGTCAGATTAATATCTCATCACCTCAGTGCCAGACGAAAAACAGAGACATCCAGATTCAATAAGAGGGAACACATGAAAGGATGTTGTGTTGTGTCTTGTCTGTTCAATTTTGAGAGGTTTGCGTCTTTAAAACAAACTCTCCACTTTGGCTTGTTCAAGAGTCTGAATCGGAGGAATGTTGGGACGGAAGATCGCGAGTTAGATCTCTGCTGCAAGATGTATGTCTATTGTAGTTTAAGTATAGTGTCATTGAGCAGAGCACAAACCCCAGCTGCTCCAATGTCGTTCAAGGATGAACCAACACCTGAGATTTCATGGTCGTCTGGTGAGCAGCAGCCTTTCAGTTGGAAGCAACAACCAACGTCACTGCCCTATTATATCTTTATATATATTATAACAGTGACAGTATCCTTGATGATGTCTAAGCTGATTTTCTTTCTCCTGGGTTGAAGTTTCTGACAATAAAGCTCAAAAAAATCAGCACCTAACTATTATTTTTTCAATGTCAATTGAAGTTTTGACCCTCATAAAACAAGATAATGTATGTGTTTAACCTAATGGATTAAATGTGCCAAGCAAACTTTTTAAAGCTCTGTAAGCTGATTTTTCATTAGCATGGCGAAACTGGAAAATAATGTGGATCTTTAATCAACCTAAAAAAAGTGTGGCATGCATTTTGTTTAGTGGTCATAAGTAATCAAAAGTGTATGTAATTCTAAAACCTGCAAATGTTCTGGTATTGGTCGAGTTAAACATTGTGAGGTTGAACCAAAGAACTAATTGTTTACAACACACATTTAAAATGTAAATGGTCATTTTCTTCGCACATTCATTTGATATACAATGTGATAAACACATTTTACTTGTTACCTGGCTAAGATGGAGTCAAAATCTGTTTCCTGGGCTCCAATAAATCCCATCTAACTCGCGAAATCAGATTATTTTTGCCTCCTGGGCACTAAAGGGTTGAGCTAAGTGTGAAAGCAATTGTGTTTTTTACCATTGATGTAGTCCTGCTCCTCAGGGGTCATGACAGAAATGAGATGTCCACCGCACATGCGACAGTGCTGCTCTGCCGCCTCCCAGCTCTGCCTCTTGGTAAAGTGATGATAACAAAAGCCCTGAAACTTCTCCCAGCCAGGCTCACATGCCTCCAGGTCTGAACAGGACACAGACATATTATATATTAAGAAATGACAGAAGTGTGGTCTTTCTAGTATTTGGAAAATTATGTGTCGATATGCTTATGAAAAAGTTGACACTGAACCTGTCTGGCACAAGTCTCCTCCATAACCGGCCAAGCAAATGCACTTTGTTGATTCTCCGTCGACACAAGTGCCCCCATTCAAACAAGGGTTCTCCAGGCAGGAGTCTGCAGTTGTGAGGAGGAGGGTGGTACTTATTAACACAGCCCCAAACAATTCAAAGTATTATAATTATAGTTATTTAGCATCTCAGACATTCAAATGACTGTTAAAATAAAACTCCTTTAGAAGGAATTGTCTGGAGAAAGACAATAACCCAACTTTATATCCCATCCATCCGTCTGAACGGAATTAATATTCCATTTCGAGTTTGACTTTGATGCCAACAATCATTTTATTACACTTGATTATAATTCTTTTTCACCAAGTTCATGAAACCTGCACCGACACCAACAAATTCAAGTGTCCTCAAAAGATCAAAAACCTTTCACTGACAGATTTATAACCGTTTTTAACACCTAATTTTCACATGAAGGTGCTCTAAAGAGAGGCACCAGCAGAGGGAGCTGTTGCATCAGGTATGGGACCCACTACATAATTATTATTATTATATGTCCTAAAGCTTAATGTGATTTTACTTTCTAATGGTGCAATGCAGTTTTTGTTTTAGGGAATAAATAATGTTGCAATAATTAAAAAAATGTTTTATTTTGCAAAGATACAGGAAATGTGGAACATCATAGCACGTGGTGATACAGAAGGGAGAAGGGATCACAGTTAAATGGTCCAGTTTTCTAAAAATACCCAAATCAACTTAGAGTGTTTTTTGAATAGACGTGGCTATGTCCACTCTAATGTGGATAAACATTGTGACATAAACTGAAATGGCATGAGTGATCTTGATATTGTAAAAGTCAATTTATAAGCTATTAAAAGTGCAGATCACGTTTTACAGCTGCTTTTCCCCACAGTTTGATTGAGTTGAGGCTTCCATCCAAATATTGTCATTTTTCTTTTGTGTAATCCTTAAAAACTCAACATGCAAATGAAAAGAATTAAAGAAAGCCATTATAATTTGCAGCAATTTAAGACATTTTGTCTCGGCCTTTTCCAACTTGAAGAATAGAACTGGTTGTGTTTGTCAAACAACCTCAAAGTACATAATAAAAACCCTTCTTATGTAACACAGTGAGGAGCTTGCTGTGTCCTAGAATTAATTCAAAACGGGAAGCTAATCTCCTTGTCGTGCCGAGTCAGCTTGAGGTGCTAAATTGCAGCGTACAGTAAAGCTCTCTGCTGATTGGGCATTTTCATTTCCCTCCGTCTTCCCAAATCCACGATAAAGCACACCAACACCAGCTGTTATTTCCTGTTTCCTGTTATCATCAAATGCGCTGTACTCTCAGATGGAGCGTAGATACCTGAAATGCCTTCTTGTCCTGTAGCGGAAACCTTGGCGGCAGGCAGGGAGGCCGCCATGGCAGTCAGCTCCTTGCCTTCTTCTTTTTGAAAACGCTTTGGGTACCTCGGCGAGCGGTGACTCTCACGTCACTGCTGCCGGTGGTGTGAGTTGGACTTACGGTTTCCTCCTCATCCGGACGCCATGTGCATATTTTAATCGAAGGCTCATCTGTGCTGGTCTCCACCTCACCTCCGTGGGATGCATGTTCTGTTGAGACAGTTTTTTCTATGTTCACATGCTATTTCCAGATGCAGACAACTCAATTTTAGTGCTGCTTTATTAACACTTTCATGTTGATTATGCTTCAACTGAGTAAACAAAAAGCTGCCAGCTGAAACCATTTTGGTCTCTAAAATTTTAAACTAAAAGATATAAATAAGAAATAAATACATAGACATAATGATAAGAATTAAATCCACTTTTGCTGCTGGGGTGGGGGGCATGAACTTTTTTTTGGCTTCTGAAGGGAGGTGTGACAGGGAAAAAAACCACTGCTTTAAACTCACCATTGTTGCTGCTGGTGGTGATCTCGGTCATGACCTCTCGCTCCTTCGAGACATCAACAGATTCCTCAGCGGCAGGAGGCTCCACGCTGTATTCCCGATCAGAGAGAGACTCCTGCGGTGTGGGGAAAGAAGGCTCTGGTTCCCAGCCCGGTGTGAGGGTCAGATGAGGGATCAGTGTGATTTTTATATCTGACGGAGGAGGTGTGTCAGTGTCAGCCTCACTGTCGGTTACTTCAGAAGCGTGGTCCGTTGACAGAGTTGGATTTGTCAACAGGAGTCCTGTTTTCCCCTTTGGACTTTCTCCAGACGATTCACCTGATGCCTCTCTAGAATCTTGTTCCCTCCCTTCTGAATCAGTGTCTGTGATATTTTGGGATGTGCTGAGGAACACATCTGGGCTTTGTCCTAACCCCTCCTGTTCAAGTTTGTCCTGGATGTCCTCTAGAGGTTCGGCCTCAGATGAAGCATTGCTTTCGGGCATGAAGGTTATAATCTCTGGGGATCTAGCTTCAACCTCCACAGAAGGGGGGGACAGGGTTACAGATACAGGGGATGTCAACAAAGTGACCAGATCACTGTACATTACAGGGGTGTCTGCACTGGAGCCTGAGTCATCTGTGGCCCTGATGACCTCTGCTGTTTGGATTTCTGCAGGATGAACGTGTCCACTTTGGTCAAACAGATCATCTGGGGCTGCCTCCTCTGAAGTGCTATTGGATTCCTCGTCCTCATGACGGACTGGGATGGACGACTCTGCAGTTACACCCAGGGGCTCTTGAGTAGGATCATAACCTGTCAATAAAAGGGAAACCATAACAGAAGTTATCTCAGGGCACTTTTCAAATGGAGCAGGCCTACACGGTACCACCACGAGCAAGAACTTGGCAATAGTGGGAAGGAAAAACTCCTTTTTACCAGAGATTAACCTCAAGCAGAAGCCGGCAAAATGACACATATCCTTTACTGAAGCACTTTAGCTTGAAAATGGATAACTACAGCAGGAATTTAAACAAATTCAAGAATAATAATGGTCTTAGTGACAATGAAATAAGTAGAAAGAAATACACACATTATTAACCATGCCAATGACAAGGTGTTTAACATAGAATTTATATGCTGTAATTTGCAGACATTTACTTTATATACCATTTACATTGTAAATACATGATGTGAGGATATGTTTTTAGCCATGCTGGTTCTGTGTTTCTAGGTATGTCGATGTCGGTTTGTCAGTCCTTTGGTCCAGCACTTTGGTTCAAAGGGAAATATTTTGGATGCACTGCCATGAGACAATCGTAGTCCCTAAAAGGATGGATCCTAATGATGCTGAGGATCCCCTGAATTTCAATGTTGCACCATTCAACTTGTCACATTATTCACTCAGCAAAGATGACAGTGAGTTAATTCATAATAATGCATATCTATATATTGTATTAATGATCTAAATCTGTAAGGTAACTAATGCTGTCAAATATATGTAGTGGAGTAGAAGTATAAAGTAGCAGAAAATGGAAGTATTCAAGTTGAAGTACAAGCATCTCAAAATTGTACTTAAGTACAATACTTGAGTAAATGTCCGATAGTTTCCACAACTGTCCGATAGTGTCTAACATGCATTTTAACACATTAAGTGTAACTAAGATTACTTCCAACTGACCAACACCGATATGACATGAAGCCATTATTAAGTAACAATAATAATTACCTGAATCAGGTGTAGGGACCAGTTCAGAGGTGGAAGGGGTGTCCATACCAACCAAACTTTGAGTCACTGAGTTTTGTGTTTCCTCATCTAGAAGAGGATTTGCACTCTCCTCTCCAGACCCCTCTTCTGTTAGATGGTTCTCAGGCAAAGTGTTGTCAGGAGATGGAAACAAGGTGGCGGAGTGAACATATGTTTCCTCAGTGAGGGGGGGGGAAGTAATCGCCGTCGATATCTCCTCACGAGTGCCAGCGCTGCCCTCTTCTGGCTGTCCTGAAACATCATAGGAGGTGCTCGAGTAGACGAGCTCCGTTTCCGAGTGGTGATGCAAGTGGACGTCTGGGGTGTGGTCCTCTTGTACGACGGGAAGATCACCCTCCTGAGGAACCTCTAGAGAGCTGTTAAAGAGCTCATTTGCATCAGTTCCAGATGTTTCATTAACTGGTGCTGGTGTATCCAGGCTTTCATTATCAGAAATGTGGCGCTCTGAGGGCTCTACACTCTCTGAGGTTGTTGCATCAGTTGTGGGTAAAGTAGACTCTTCACCAAGGGTTACTACTCCAGTGGCCTTTGGAGAAGCTGTTGCAAGTACGTGAGACTCTTCATGATCTGTGGCTGGGCTTTCTTCAGGTGCTTCATAGGACTCTGGGTATCTGGCCTTCTCGATGAGCTCCGACGTATCCTCTGTGAACAAGTGCGCTTGATGCTCAGATGGAGGAGTAACAGACTGATGAGGGTCTGCCGTCAGCAGTGGTTCCTTGTCATAACCCATTCTCGGGGGCCGAGCCTCCTCAGGACCCTGCTTTACAGGATTGGCCGTCTGGGCACGTTGGACCTCTTCCCCCCCTTCTGCGGTCACCTCGCTCAGGCTGAACTCCTCCTGTGCAGGATTAGTTAAGAACTCAATGTCCTGCCCAATGTCCTCTGGCTCGGTGGAAAGAAAATCCTGAGGAGACTCGGTGTAAAGGCTGTTATCGCCTGGAATGAAGAGCAGGATTAGGAAATGTTATTTATTCAACTCACTGGAGCTTTCTTGGCAGGGGCAACACACGTTTACGCTGCCGACGCAAGTGTGAAACAAAAACCATGTTCATAAACAGAAGAATTGTGTAATAAAAACTAAATAAATATAAACATAAATTTTAGATTTTTTGGTAAAGTGTGGAAAGATCTGCAAATAATAGGAGTTGTGTGTATAATGGTTTTGTGCAACATTAACTACAACCTTCATTTTACCTTCAGCCAAACCAATTTGGAAAAATAGCAAACACGCAGCACATTTTCAAGTTGTTCACCTTCAGACTAATTGACACTGACCTTCGACTGAGAAATTAGAGCCCAGATGTTTTCCATTTGATTTTAGATTTATATAAATAATACACTAAGCTTTTAAACCCGTAATGTGGTCTTTTGCCCCTTGCTGAGACTGGCTGATCAAATCAATAAGTCCACTGCAAAGTATCTCAGTGGGTGTGTTATACCATTCATGATGATAGTGTTTCAGAAGTCCACAAGGACACAAGGACAGACAAGACAGACTGAGAAAGGCCTCATAAGTTGTGAACATTTCCACTTCAGAAAGATTTTCAGATTTGGCAGATTTTCCCTTCTAACCTGCTCAGAAAGTTTAAATTGAATATTTTTAAGATCAATTTCAGAAGAAAGAAGAGAAAGTAATTTAAAAATAACTTTCTTATCCTGTTAACTCTCTTGCAACCCCTTGGAAGGGTCCTGATCCCCAGACTGGGGAACCACTGGCTCAGAGAACATTGCAGGACTGCAGGTTAACTCTTAGGATGCAGAAAATAAAGACACTTATTGAACCAAAGATTGTTCTCTTACTTCTAAAGCAGTAGACATCGTGTCGGGTGTGAACCTCGGGGAAGCCCGTCTGGTTGCTGTAGCGGTAGACAGTTCTGACCCCGGGGTCACCACCTCCGCAGCGCTCCCTCGGGGTAACGATGGGGTAGCGCACACTCCCATCCGCCAGCCATCCCGGGCTGCAGTGGTTCAGTCCATCATTCCAGGCTGCGTATAGCTGAGCTGTGGTGGCCAGCTCGGCCCCGTGACTCAGACAGTGGGTCTTGGCCTCCAAGAAGGTGAAACGCTGGGGGGCGGAGCCATGGAACACTTCACCTTTACGCAAGGAGACAGGTGTTAGGATTTGATGATCTTATGTTACTTCGCTGTGATTTTTGAGCTGAGGTGCAGCAGCAATCAAAATCAGCGGTGGGAGATGATTGCATAATTTAAAACTGTTTTTGCAACCTTGGGTTTTATTTGGGCAATGTGGGCCATTATTCCTCTTTTATTTTACACACATGCGACATGCATCAAGTTCAGCAGGGCAGCAGAATGAGTAGTTAGACACACGAACTGTTGACAATGCACACTAGTGTCAAAAGTATCATTGTATGTTGTAGCATTAAGGTTTTCAGTCATTGAAACTAAGGGTGCCCAAATCTTCATGCTTTTGGCCTTACAGTGAGAAAAAATAATTTTCACTGCCTTACCCTGAATATTCTCCACGTAGCAGTAGACGTCATACAGCTCATCAGGCTCTAACAGTCCATAGTTCCTCACTCCCGGCAACCCATCCATGTCCCCAAAACAGCCCTCTCTTGGCATCTGAATGGGATATCTGTGGAGGTGAAATATTGCACGGCACTGAAACACTAAGTACCTCTTCTTTCATAATGGCAGCTCTCCAAACATCACACTTGTTTGAGCTCTTCTCTGAGTGAGTGTTGAAGTGGGGAGAAATGTACAGTTTGAGATCAGATGAGTGCCTCTCAGCTACTTGATGATCTGCGCGTCCTGATGTGCGGATGTAGAGAGCATATCAAATGTTAGCTGGCTGAGTAGCCCACTTTCAGCCCTCCAAACTGACCTCCCTTCTGGATGCTGTTGACTGACATGCAACACGGCAGTCCAGCAGTTTAGTGCTGTTGTTTTTGTTGAGGCGCATCAAGGATTTGGGCCGTTGCCAAATGTACACTGAACATCTGAGTGTCTCAAATAATTCTACATAACACGAAATGCAGAATTGTCAAGCTAAGAGGCCACTTGATCCGAACGTTGAGTGATGTGTCGTGTTTGACAATGGACCATTTTCCCTCGGGTGCTCACCTCACAGAGTGGTCTGAGAGCCAGCCTGCATCACACTGCTCGTATCCGCTGTGGTAGGCGGCCAGGAGCTGCTCTGGAGTGGCAATTTCAGCCCCGATCTCGCTGCAGGCCTCTCTGGCCCGCTCAAAGGTAAAGGCGTACCGGCTGGATGCATCACGGTAATGGAACACCACCCCTGTAAGACCCCAAACAACAGCTTTAGAAAGTCCTGTCGGGTTTTATCATTCTGCAAAGAATGGAAAGGAGCTGTCAGTGAGGTTTCCATCAAAATGTTACACAACATTAAAGCAACTTTCTGAAATTCTGGCAAATTAAAAGGTGAGTCAGCGTGTTTTTATCAACCAGGACAAGATTACATAATTTAGTTTGTAATTTCATTTAATTTATTTTACATATACTGTTTACTTAAACCACATTTTAGAGGGAAATATTTGACTTTTTACTCCAATAACAGCTGTACTTATTAGTTACTTTGGTGATTCATGTATTATGCATATGTTATGGTGCAGTGGATAAGACACTGCACCAATGCACCAATGTTAATGCTATAGTTGCACCTGATGCTGGGTACACACCAAAGGATTTTTCTTATCTTATAAGATTTTCAAAATGTGATAGACCACAAACACGAGGAGAAAAAATCCTAGATGTAACCGTTTTGCTCCTGTAGTGTGTGGTGTGCCACGATGTGACAAAGACAGCACACCACATACAAACAGATTTTCAGCCCAGAGTCCAGACCGTGAACACAGGAAATCTCGCAAAATCTGCACCATGACTGCGTTTCTTATGCTTCCGTCTTCAATCATCTCGCTTTCTGATTGCATATTGTTTCGTTTCACGTGATAATCTACAAATTACCCCATCAGGATTTCTGACATGTTGGATATTTACGATTCGCGATCGGGGCGCCTCCGACGTTCTTCCGATCAGGTTCGGACACTCTTAACACACCTCACACCGAGGGAGAATCTGATGAGATCATCTGTAGAACCATCAAGATAATCGGGACATAGCCAGGATTGTCGGAAGGGGGGAAACCGGCCCAAAATCAGCCCGATTATCTTCTGGTGTGTACCCAGCATGAGGCATGCGAACTTTGACATACTGTATATAGCAATTGTAAGTCTCCTTGGATAAAAATGTCAGCTAAATGAGTAATTATTACGCACATTGGGTTCATAGAATATGATGGATTTTTAACGAGCAATATTTAAATTAGTCCAAAACAGCTCATCCCCAGCCAGACATTAAATAATCACTTACACATCAATGCATCAATAATAATAACACAGTTTTGATACTTTAAGTACATTTTGCTGATTGTGCTTTAAAGATTTTGAAAGCCGGACTTTTACACATATAGTCAAACTTAAATTAAACAAAGTTCTTCTTCCACCTCTGAACAGGCACGCGTTCTTGTCTGGGCTCAAATCGGGGTTCATTCATCTCGTTCTTTTTACTCTTTACTTATGTGAAGGAAAAAAAACTTTTTAAAGTTGAAACGGGACATAACTATGATCAACTTCAGAGGACATTGCCCGCTGAGATCAAATAAGAATTAAAAACCATCACTGTTTCTCTGAATGTGAGGTTCTGATTTAAAATTGCTGCCCACAGACAAAGTTCTATCTCAGTATAAAAACCATGTAGTATGACTAATAATAAATGACTCCCTGGTGCCTGATATATTGGCTCACAAATGACTGTGGTCAGAGAATCCATAATTTACAACTTGGTGGGGGCTGAATGAGACGACCATTCATCACACATGCTCAGCGTGTTTTGTTTGATAAAGATACAGAAATGTGAGAAACAGCGAAGCCTTTTCTATTATCCAGGAGACACTATGTTTGACCTTGAAACTTTTCATGTCGCCCACTGAATTCCTTTTCATCGACTTTTACAATAAATACTAGCTTGATGTGTTGTGTAATATTTAGATATGTATATAAATGTAAATAGTGCGAAATGTAAAATGTATAAACAGTGAATTTTAGTTTAATGCCGATGACAAAAAACACTGCATTTTCATTAAACTTAGTGTTAACGTCCAACCATTTCTTTTGCATCCAATTTTGCGTCCAATCCAGCTCAATTTATCTTAAACATTGTTTATATGAAGTGAAATTATTTTGATATATACGGAGATCAAAATTGTTGTGGAATTTGCATGTTGAAACGGCCACACCTCACTGGCAGATTTGTGTGTATTTGTTCAAACTTTGATATTGTGTATAAGTTCTGAAACACCTCAGACAGATGTTTGCTTAGAGTGCACATTCATTTTCCCTCAGAAGTAAAAACGATATGTGTTTTCACCAGTTTTGCAGATGTACCATATGTGTTGTGGACAAAATAGCAGCAGAAATTTGCTGTTTAATTCAAAACTGTACAACAGCCTGCAATAAAAACACATTTTAAAGCTTTATATTTTTGTGGGAAATGTGTTAGAAGTGTTTGGATTCAACCATGTGTTCAATTTTGAGAATTACAGGTGTTCTTGTTATTTTTGTTCAACCCAGTGTTTTCATACATAAAGCATATAAATAGTAACTTTTATATTCATATAATTTCCTTTAAATATTTCACTTTGTACATTTAGCTGACAGTTTTATCCAAAGTAACTTACAATTGCAAATTATGTCAGAGGTCGCACACCTCTGGAGCAACTAAGGGTTAAGTGTCTTGCTCAGAGACACACTGGTGGATGTGTTACAGTGGGGAATTGAACCCTGGTCTCTCACACCAAAGATATGTGTCTTATCCACTGCGCCAACACCACCACCACTTTTTCAGCATCTCTCTCACCTTTGACCTTGACCTGAGCGACATCATCAGCATCCTCCAGACCCTGCTGCACCTCGCAGCGGTAGAAGCCGGTGTCGTTGTGCCTCAGGTTCTCCAGCCGCAGGGTGAGGTCGTCGGGGGAGTAGGCGTAATTGAGCAGCGAGGCTCGGTCTTTGTAGGCCTCGCTGACTCTCACCCTGTCGCCGCGCGCCACCAGGATCTCCGTCTCCAGGCCTTGAGTCAGAACGCTCCATTTGACCCGGGGGAGAGAGAGCACGGCGTGGCGGCCGTTGGTGGAGGGGGATGGCGGCGGGTGAGTCAGAGACACCAGGCAGGGTAATGTCAGAGATCCGCCAAGCACAGCCAACACAGGCGGGGAGGTGGGGATGGTCACCTGGAGAAGCTTGGAGTCATCTGTGGAGAGGCAAGCTTTAAAGTAATAGGTGACATTTTCAGAAATATACCTTTTCTTGATACTGCTCTCATGTCTGGGTGTTACATACAGAGCTGGGGCCACCAGGGGACGGCATACAGACTGGAAGCAGGGGGAAACAGCTAGTCTAGCTCTGTATCTACATTAGTCAAGCTTATTAAATAACATGATGTGTCATGTTTGTTGAATCACTAAACAAACAGAAATGTAAAAGCTTGACTTTTAATGACTCTCTGCAAACTAAACATCCAAGATATTATTATTATTATAGACATTTTAAAACCATTTTTAGTGCCATTAGTGACGTACATAAAGCTATACATACTATACATTTATTAAACAAAGTAAACCAAGATTAAGCCGCACACTACAGCTATACGCCGCTCTGTGAGGCTCATAGAGCTAATGAAAATAATGTTTTATTTTAGTTTAGCATGTGGTCGGTTTGGTGGTGTGTGGACTTTGCATGTTCTCCCCATGTTTGCGTGGGTTCTCTCCAGGTGCTCCGGCTTCCTCCCACCATCCAAAGACATGCAGGTTGACGGGTTAATTGTCCTTAGGTGTGAGTTTTTGTCTATGTGTGGCCCTGCGATGGACTGGCGACCTGTCCAGGGTATACCCCGACTTTCGCCTATTGTAAGCTGGGACTGGCTCCAGCCCCCCGCGACCCTGTACGCAGGATAAGCGGTTGACGATGGATGTCCTAATTAGCACTAAACACAGCTGTACTGAGTGCAGCTGATGGCAGTATCATTCATTTTGAAAGTATTTGGTCATAAACCAAAGTATTGGATGAGTCAAGAGATGAAAAGAGGATCACCAACGTTATTAGAATTCCTCCTGAGGATGACATGGATATCTGAACCAAATGTCGTAGCAATACAAACAGATGTTGCAATTTCTCTCAAGACCAAAAAGCTCCTAGAGCCTGAGAAAATGTTACGGCATCGGCTCTCTCATTAGGATTTATCATAGGACCAAGAATACCAATGGCAATCCATCCAACAGTACGTTGAGATAATTGAGTCAGGACCAAAGCAGTAGGCCGATCTTGCCGTCCCTAAAATCCACACAGCTGAATAAAAACAATACACCATAACAAAATACTGACAAAACATAGAGGTGTAGGAAGCAAGAAGAAGAAAGATGGGTCAGAGCATCGCTGAGAGCATCATTAAACCACATCGAATCAATCATATTTACAGTGCGAAAGAGTTCCAGATTTTCCAAAAATAATTCTGTTAGGCAGCTTAAACTGAGACACTTATAAGAAGCTATTTAAGTTATTTCATCCATTCATTCCCCTGAAATACAAACCTCCTTTGCTTTTCCAGTTTTGTACCAAAACCCTGCAACCAGTTATTCGAGCCACAGCTTGACGTTTAAAATCAGTGTTGGATTACAGGACAAAAATGTTAATTGGACAGAGGTGAGTGATTAGTCACTAGTATAACTATAGTCATATATATATATATATATAATATAATAATATATATAATATGTGTTTTTTTGCTGCTTCATTGCACAAAATGTCAGTATTATATGAGCAGGTTTGTCAGCTAAGGGGACGTTAAGGTGCATCTCCTACTGGTCACCAGCAGAGGTCAGTAATTTTGAATTACAGCTCATTTGATCCCCAAATGATTTTGCCCTGTGTTCCATATGTTATACTGTCAGCAGTTTGTGACATTTGTCAATACTTGCTTTCATTGTGCTTCTGACACAACAAGGAAAATTCATTCAGTCGTCTCCAACAGCCCATCAGTTAACCTTGACTTTCTGCTGGGACACACAGACACCCTTGAAAACGGCCTCCATACCGTGCATGTCAGCAAAAACAATGAACGACAGGAAATGATTAAAGACAACCCCCCCCGCCCTTAAAAGTCAGAGATCATGTATGATTTAATGGAGTCGAGGACGCCAGCAGCGGATGGGAACGGAGAGGGTGCGTACCTGACTCGTGGTGGGGTGTAGAGGACGACGGCAGGACGAGGAGACAGATGGCACACAGCAGCGCAGGTAGAAGCACATTCAGTCTGTGGGGGAAAGACAAGACAGGGGGGGAAGGGACAAAATGTTTGAACTTGAATTGGCAATAACCTCTGGACTGCCGAGTTTGAGCAAGAGTTTGGTTTACAGCACATACTTACATTTACTCCCTGTTTCACTTTCCGTCATAACGAACATAACCTGCGTATGAATACTGTTCCGTTGCTGAAATTTGACTTAGACAGAAGATAAAAAGGGCAGCACACCTTGTCGTCAGGCATGCCTGATGAAGATCTATGACCAGAATTTTGCTTCTTTAAATGATAAGTCTGGTGATATTCTAGATTTTTTTATTGTCAACAAATCAAAGTGACTAAAAACTATTCTTATCCCTATTAAAGTCTTTTGTTTGAGTGGCTCATGTTTCTTTTATAGTTGTGTGGATATTGAGGAGACTGAGAAAACATGTGCATGTTCGTTTGGTTTTCTATGTATCAAACCCACTTCTATACACGAGCTGGATCAACCAGTCGGTCTGCTTAACCCGCAGGTCCGCACAATGCATTACAGAGATTTTGGAGTTGCGTCAGTTTGTCAATTTACTTTGTAAAAGTGATCAATGTTTTTCACTTTGTAGATGTTCAAGAAACCAGTGAAATCAGAGCCTGAGGTGTCGTTTTGTCTTTTTCTGATTGTTCAAAATTCCCCGAACAGCTGGCGAACACAAAGTGATTTATCAAAAATGTCAAATATTCCAGATTGAGACACTGATTGATTAGTCTCGACTCCCCTCCCTCGCTGAACAAAAAAAGTGAGTTTAAATGCTTTCTGACACAAAAAAGAAAACACATTGACACAATATACTCTCGAGTCATTCATCAAACTCAGAGCAGAAAGGTGGTAAGTGGCAGCGAGCAGATATCATATCTCTGCTGGAAAAAAGATAGAAGGACGACTTTATCATCATCAGACGCTGCATTCGTACTGATTTTAAAATTCAATAGGCCTATGAGTTGTTTCTGAGGTCTCATTTTTTTGACAGTTTTATTTGTTTAAGTTGTCTCCTAAAATAATTTATCAGCTTGTATTAGAAATTTGATTACATTTTAAAATCCCATTTCGCTTTACTTGTGATTGGTGTCATATTTTTTATGCCTGTCTTACATCTATAACTCACTTTTACTGCTGACTATCTTGGTGGAGACACTCTTGAAAAAGAGATTTCTAATGTCAGCGAGGCTACAGGTTAAATAAAGGTTAAATACATCATCATACATCAAAATGTTGACTTTTTAGTGTCCGTCTGTCTGTGACAAAACGTAGTTAATTGACACAAAAGGTATCCTTCGGCGTCTGCAGGAGACGCTCCGGGTGCTTTATATGAGACACCTTCAGGAGCAACTATACATGACTCCCTGGGGTGACCGAAAGTGCTAGTAGCGCTTCCGGTCTAATTAGCTAATTAGCTAGCTAGCTAGCGAAGTTTGTGTTTTAAGGTGTTGACAGCCCCCCGAAGCAACTTACCCTAACCTTAACCATCACATAAGCATGTGCCTAAACCTAAGCTATTAAATATATATGCATGTCGACCGGTTAACCCTACAGCCGATTTGCTAGCAGGTAGGGTTAGCCTCCTCTATATTGCGACGCACTAGCAAACTGCGGCGTTTCACAGGAACGCTGAAGGGTACATTTTGCATGATGTAACTTGGTTTTGTCAAGCTGTCTCAAAGCGTCTGTATTTGACGCCCTGAAATGAGAATGTGTTAGTATTTTATTTATATTATTTACATGTATGTCAGTGGGGATTTCAACCTGAATGCAAAGTGACCCATTGGGACTCATGTCTCAGAGGTCCCCACAGTTAGAGACGGCTTTTGGAGGGTTAAGCCTTGGGTTTAGGGTTCAGGTTATTAGGTTAAGCTTAGGGTTAGAGGTAAGGGGTGAGGTTAGACATGTAGTTGTGATGGTTAAGGTTAGGATAAGGGGCTAGGGAATGCATTATGTCAATGAGATGTCCCCATGGGGATAGTGGAACAAATGTTTGTGTGCGTGCGTGCATGTGTGTGTGTGTGTGTGTGTGTGAAGCAGACAGACAGACTCAGACAGACAGAGGCACTGCCTGTGTGTCCTTGGAGCTTTCTAGCTGCTGTGAGTCAGACTTCAGGAGCTGCAGAGTGTGAGCTGAATTCTGATTCCCTCAAAACTCCCTGGAGGCTCGGACAGACGCCCAACCTCCAACTTAACTAGATTTACCATTATCACCACTCCTTTTATTCTCCAGTATATTCACTTTTTACTGCTTTTTTTATGTCCTGCTTTTCTTTGTTGTATTGTAATCCTGTTTTTTGTCTCTCTGTTCAGCTTTGGGATAGCTAACGTTTTCTCTTCTTCCCAGAACAGAGGCTGACAAAAGTGCTGATCAACCACCTAAAACTGTGTAAAGAAATGCTTTGGTGCAACGGGAGAAGGGTGAGAGGTCAAATTGTTATAACCTGATTGGCACTCATTGACCAAAAGTTAAAGCCAGTGCACCACGAAACATGCTGCCTCCAAGAAATCTCCCTACAATTATGTTCAACCAGCCCCAAACTCAACAGCTAATTTCCCTTCTTCTACTGTGAGTCCCGTAACTGTCACAGTACATGTATGCTCTATTTCAGCTTAAAAGAAAAGCATTATTTGTGCGTGTTTGCTTGATTGACAGATGTCTCGTCCTGTCCTGGGTCATTGATACTTCAGCTCAACTCAGGCTACATCCCTTTTGTTTGAATTTGGATTCTTTGGTTAAATAATAACCCCTTTGTTTCCACCAGTAACTAGGAAATTTAAAAAGTGTGTGACATCATGCTATATGCATAAATACAATTCAAAATCCTAAAGGCAATGTGAGGTTTTAGACCAAAAGAACCCAAAACATGGACTTCTGTGGCGTGTTCGCAACCTCCTTGAGGCGGCCAGTGAAAGTAAGTCATTTACAGGTGAAACCATGATTGTTCAGAACATACTGAGTGTACTGGACAGTGGAGAAGATGATCATCCTGCAGGATAACTTTTCTTTAATGACGTGCATGACATTAAAAATAAATTTCTGTCTGTGAAGAACAAAAAATGAACTCCAATTCCAGAGTGACATCTGTGTTTGCAGCCTGTGATTGAGTTTTCCTCAAGCTATTTCACATTCCACTGCCTGACCCCAAAAGAGCTGTGTTAATTTCAAGTTCTGCCTGTCCCTGCGTGTGACTTAATAAATCTGCATTTTCAGAAGTGAATAAATGATCAGAGGCTCCATCTGGAGAAATAAGAAATAAATAAGTTGAGCTGCAACTTGTAAGAAAAAAACAACTCCACAGTTTTTGTCGTTTGCAGATGAAACACTGTTTGTCAGTTCATCCAGGCTCAAACAAGCCAAAACAAATAGAAAACAGCTGGTGACCTCCAACACCTCACTGGCTGAATTATTAACATGCAGTCCACCCGGAGGAAGTAAATGAGGTTGAATGAGTTTACACAGGAGAGCAGAGAGGAAGAGGCTGCCTCAACAGAGGCTGAACGTGGGAATATATGTGGAAAATCACAGACACTTACAATTACTACATGCCAGTGACTGCTTCCCTTTGACTGAAAGGAGTATTAAACTTGAAATGACGCAGGAAATTAAAGTTTGTTTTGTGGGTCTCAGCAGAGACACATTTCTAATCAAAACAGGATTAATAAATAATCACTCAAAGGTTTTTTTTAATGCCTAAATTTGGCTCTGTCCTTCCAAACTGAAAGCTTTGAAGACAGAAATGCAACTTGGAATGAAGGTGGCAGATCAAATCATTCCACTGAACAGAGCTGCTGTGAAAAGGCTATGAGAAATCAATGCCAGACACAATACAGTAAAATAAATGTATTTTTTGAATGAGTAATGAATTGCATTTGACTACTGAATTGCAATTACTGAATTGTAATTACAGTAGCTGTCATACACTGCCCTGAGAATCATTCACATTCAACATACCGATTATAAATTAGAACTCCACATTATATCCCAACTAATAGTGGATTTTTGAGGCCGATGCCGATATTAATATTTAAAAGTTTAAAGGTCAGCACACAACAGGTCAATACTCATATTCATTTAAACGTAAATGCACCACACAAACCGGTTTGGATCCCTTATGTTTGGTTGTTAAAGATGTGTCACCTAGATCCAGTTTGTGGTGTGCGGGACATTTTCTAACATATCTTTGACATTTCTGTACCGACATGTCTTGTTATATCGATGACCATGAGATACGTGGTCGATCATGTCATCCTGGCAAATCTTTCAGTCGGGCTGTACTTTAAACAAAGACAGCACCACTAACAAATAAAAGCTGACACTTCCAAATAAAAAGTAAGTCAGTAAAACAGGAGTCAACTTCTCATGCAGGCCATTGTTTCTTATTTGAGGTTTAAACTTTTCTTTATGGTCAGAACATGACAAACACTTGATTCCAAACAGTGGATCACTTCATAAATCTGAGGGAGAACATTCAAAACATTTATGATAAAATCTTTTTTCAACAAATATGCACAAGTGAAATTAAGTAAAAGCTTATTTTCTGTCCTTTTCCCTCTAACATAATAAACATCTTGGTAAAAAAATCAGTCCTAATTCTTGTGTGATTCAAGTGAATCAAATCAAACATTTATTGAACATTTGTTATATTGTTATTGAAAGAAATGATATTGCGATAATTATTGTTATTATTTTATTGTCCAGCCCTATGTTGGGGGTAAACTTTGTAGCTCTGTTGCCTTTCTTCTGTTGCTATTTCTCTTTATTGTGGCTCAGTTGTTAGCTATACATTTTCCTTATCTCTAATGTCTCTAAGGCAGATTTAACCGACTGAAACAGCCGTCACTGAGCACACCTACTGAATCTACTGATCTACTTGAATCGCTGAACAAATCAAAAACGTAGGGAACAAATCAGATGTCAGGAACCAGGCTGGGAAAAAAAAGTACTATTACAAAGAGTTTAAAAAATCAAAGAAAATGCACCCAGATTGGGGTTCTTTTAAAGTGGATGTAAGATGAACTTTGGCCAGAATTCACCTCCATATCAGTCTGGAAAGTTAGAATAAAGGAGGCAATAAATGGATAAATGAGCAAACTAACTGTCAAACTGTCATCCTCCTGTCATACTGGTTTCAGTTTCTCTCTACATCAAATGGACATAATTCCTCCTGACAATCTTCCACCAATGTCTGACTATTCAAAGCCCTTCATTTCAAACTCACCAACTATCTGTCTGACTCACTTCTTTCTCTTTCTAAGAAACACACACTGTCTTGCAGAGGTGGGTGTATGACCTCGGTGAGGAGAGGAGAGAGAGAGAGAAGAGGTTTTCCTACGGGGAGGCAGAGCAGGCAACATCAGAAATGCAAAGACAAGTGGCTGAATAGTCAATGACTTCACCTTGAGGGAAACGGCAGTGGGGGCCAAGAGAGAGGATGTTTGACCGCTCAATTTGCCAGGAAAGGTCATTTGAGGCTGGAAGGGAGGAGGGGGGAGGGAGGTGAGGAGAAGGAAGGAGGTGAACTTAAAGGACTGCACCAGCTTTGTGAGAGTTTGGCCCATTTGTCACTTTACCCAGTGTGTGATGAGAGGGCTGGTGCTCCTGTATGTAGTCCGGTGTAGCAAACACACATTTCAGCATACGGCCCAACACGTCCTCACGCCTGAACAACAGAACAGACCTTTTCCAAGTTGTAGGTTTAGGCTTCTAAACTTAAACAAGCGTTTGCAATTCCACCTGTATTTGTTTTTCTTAATGTGAAACTAATGTGAAACTGTGTGAGTATAAATGTATATTCTTATGCTTAACTCTCTCTTGAAAAAGAGATAGTGATCTCTGTAGCCTCTTTTCCACCAAAGCATTTTGACAGCCGGTTCGGGGCCGGTGCCTACTCGCGAACCAGTTCTTTGTGTTTCGACAGCCAAAGAACCGGTTCTCGGCCAGGAAAACTGGTTCCAAAGCGGCAACAACTCTATGCTGGACTAGAACGGTTCTTTTACCACGTTTCTGGGAAGGCGAAGACGTATGGCGACGTACACAGTGACGTAATGACTTTGTTCATTGGGCTCTCTAGTCAGTGGAAAAACAAACAGGTTCTGAGAAGGTTCGCAAATTGAACCAACTGTGAACCAGCACCAGTTCCGAACCAGTTCTTTTTTGGTGGAAAAGGGGTATGTGAGACCACTTGTAAAAATGTTGGTGTAAAAATAAATAAATTTAAGACTATTCAGTCAAATTGAGTGTCAAATTTTAGTCTTGACTCAATGTTCACTTACTAGCTTTTTTGACACGATAAAGAATGAAACATCGGTCATGTGATCACAGGTGGACACGTTTTTTTAGGTACACATCGCTAGTACCAAGTTGGACCCCCTTTTGCCTTTAGAACTGCCTTAATTCTTTCTGTCATACTTTCAACAAGGTGTTGGGAACATTCCTCAGAGACTTTGGTCCATATTGACAAGACAGCGTCATGCAGTTGCTGCAGATTCGTTGGGGATTCAGTTCATAAACAGTCCTGTGTTAAAACAATGCACAGAGGTAAGTTGGTGGGGGCCAAGAGCCAAAATATCCCAGTAGTGATAGTGTTACGCTGGGGACCCCGGGGATATGTCCCCACCACTTTTTTGATACGGCTGATTTTGTCCCCATCACTTTTTAAAAGCATAATTTGTGAAAATGCTTTGAGAAAGGTTTATTTGCGCAGTAAGAAACATGGAATGCAATTTAAATATTTAAGAGAGAAATGTACATTGTCCAGAAAAGTAACCTAAGCTGAAAAAAAACAAGCTACTGATTGAAGAATTATATTCCATTATATTTTTATATATTGAATTGTCACCTGACACACCTCAGTTTTGTTTCCCTTTATATAATTAAAGACATTTCCACCATAATTACAGAAAACAGAATATTAAATATTTAATTCTCAAAATCTTCTTGATCTAGTGACCCCATTATTGTGCATCGTCACATCTCTTAAGCCCACTTTTCAACACAAAGTGACGCCCTTGGTCCTGCCCATAGACCCAGTCACATGCAGGGCTTAACTGTCAATCATGATGTGAAACCTTCTTTTTGTAGCATCTATTAACTAATTAAAACCAGACTCTTCAGAAAAACAGTTGAACATACGCCAGGGTTATAATATCTATCTAAAAAGACAGAAACATGTTTGGGAAAATTGTTTTTGATGTGTAGTTTGTCATTTTAGCACATAACATGGAGGGTCGGGGTTTATTACAACAGACACCAGGGGCAAGTCAAGATGTTTTGGCTTCACTTCACTGCTGCAACTATCTTAATCTTATCTCGTTAACTGCACATTAATGTTAAAAAGTAATCTACCAGGAAAGTGTGATTGGCCAATAACCAGATGATGTCACGCAGCGTTGCACACAAAAGTCGAGCCCAGTTCAACTTTCCAGCCAGACGACCCAAGGTTTGCGTCAAAGGAATGAGAGTCAGCACTCGTTCTGAATGGGGCATCATAACATGCTTAAAGGTCGCGGGTTCAGGTTATGATGCACCGATCAGACATTTTCTCTCCTGATACCAACTGTAGCACGTAAACTCTGATGAGTACCGATCCAATGCCTCAAAATAAAATCAGTCAGCAAACTGGCTTCTCATTCCTAGCTGGCAGCCACCGTTGTTATCGCTGGTTTAAATGACAAACACTGCCAACAGCAGATTACTCCCGGCTTATTAACGTTAATTCCTTAAATAAACTGCCAAAATAACACATGGCTGTTGCTGACACACATATGTTCTACAGGTTGTGAACGTCAATTGGACCATCACTCAAAAATGCTCTTGCATTCATAGATAAATCAAGGTGATTCCAGGTGTAGTAAAGTTTATTCACCTCCTTTACCTGACATCCTTTTATTTCTCATCACTGATTGGCTGTTGCTTTCACCTTTCATCCCTCCTCGTTTACCTGATTGAGTTTACCGCACTCCGTTTGACTCACTCTTTGACTTTCACATGGGGCGGCAGTTCTGATTGAACAGCCTACGTGTGTCTTTTATTATATGTTGATCAATGCAACCTCTGAGTTTAAAGGAATATAACTTTGTTCAGAGGATTTTCAAAGTTTCCTGGCTTACTTCCATGCATTCTGCCCCAATGATGAACCTTTTTTGAACCTCCTACTTTACAACAGGTCTTTAGTTATAACTTTAGTCACTTAGTTTCAATATGGGATTCAAAAAGGACTCAGATTTGATAAACAGATTCAAAATGAGATTATAAATTACTGAATGCAGAGAAACCTGCTGACCTGTACCATCTAGACTCTCAGAGTCTTTCACACAGACATACACAAAGCCTCTCTCTTTACTTCTGTCTTTCAGGTTTCGGAATTGGACGTAAAACCACTTGCTAAGCCATCGTTGGATCAACCTGACGCCACTACTACCCCTGCACCGTCCCCCTCTGCTTTCTCATGGCAAGAACCACCACCCCTGCCCTTTGGCCCCTCGGCAGCTCCTCCATCACGCC
Organism: Lepomis macrochirus; assembly: GCA_024633595.2. NCBI lineage: Eukaryota > Metazoa > Chordata > Actinopteri > Centrarchiformes > Centrarchidae > Lepomis > Lepomis macrochirus. The sequence goes on along the minus strand of JALXJV020000015.1, from coordinate 4,241,221 downwards.
TGCCCACCAGTCCCACATCACGCCACCTCGAATGACTCGGTCTGCCCATCTCCAGGGGCAACCCGAACCCCCCTGACAGACACAATCTGACAGGAAGCAAGGAGCAGCCGGGGAGGGCTGGAAGCAACGGAGACCTCTGAGAGAAAAGAAGTTGCAGAGAGGAAGAAAGGGACTCCGTACAGCATGACTGAGTGCTGAGAGAGACGTTAAGTTCACAGCAATGATTTGAAACGATTCACCAGTCAGGCTCAAGCAGCAGCCATGTCTTATTAGCTGTCAGCTGCTGAGTCTGTGTGCCGGAGGGCAAAACCTTTAAAGAAGTGACAAAAGCCATAAGCTACAAGACTGTAGACTTGGCTGTAGACTTGTGCATGTATATATGTGTGTGTGTGTGTGTGTGTGTGTGTGTGTGTGTGTGTGTGTTGTAGTCTGTGCCACAAGCTGATTAGGCAGAATTGCTGAGTTTTAAGGGGCTTATACGTCAGACAAAAAAACAACAGCAAACACAGCACTTGTCTGCACTCATTATTTAGTGTGTGTCACATTTCCGCGGTGCTGCAGGAAGCTACAAACTACACCTTCTGAAGTTATAAACTAATTAGAGTTTAAAACTAAAACACACTGCCTGAAAAACCTTCTTTGCATGTGTAAAAGGAACAGTCCTTATATTATTATTTCTGCAAGATAAATCGATATTCTTATTTAGCAACAAGAAGGAAGGACTCAATGTTTCAATGCTCAGCTTGATTCCTGTAAAGACAAACGCTAAATTTAGAAATTTTGCCATTTTAATAAACTCCAATCTGAGCATCCGCAGCCACATCACACACAAAACCAGTATTTTATTATCTCAAACAATTATCAAGAATTACTGGTTCCTGACATTTAGAAAAACTCATTGTGCCTTCATTTCCAGCCGGGTGAACTGTTGTAACTGTGTCTTGTCTGGTCTTCCCCAGAGTTGCAGGAGCCAAAAGAAATAAACCGATTACTTCTGTTCTTAAATCTTTACAACACACATCATCGGGCCAAGAGACATTTCTGATCAGCTTGAAGAACATAAACCCAGCAGGTTTATTAGATCTTTAGCTGACAGAGCGAGTCAGAACCAAACAGGCTTAAGCTGCTTTTAGCTACGATGCTGCACACAGATGGAACCAACTTAAATGGTGCGCTTCGAGAGGGAACGTTTTGGGCTAGACAGCTAAACAAGGAGCAGAAATTCACTATAAAGCCCAGTGAGGACTAGAAAATATAGATTATAACCTCATGTAAAGCACTTTGAACTGCCCGCTTCTTTTAAAGAGCTTTACAGAAAAAGTTGTCCTAATTTCTCAAAACTCAGCGAATGTTTTAGAGGAAGATTTTATACCTTTGCATCTGTTCACAGGTATTAATAAGTACTGTATATGTGAAAACTGTCATCGACATTAATAAACGGTTGCAAAGTGATAATCTCAACTCCAGGTTTATCGGCCTGACATTAAAGTTGAATATCCATTTTTAATATTTATGGATACACACCTCCCCTGTTTAATTGAAACCAGCAAAGTGACCAGTTTAGGATCCTCCTCTGGTGTTTTTCAGTCAAATGTCTCTCCATAATATTCCTATTGGGATAATGGTTATGGCAGGAAATGAGCTTTATGTTATTTTTTTTATGTAGGCTACTTTTGTATACTAATACTAATGATCAGTTGATCATTAATGATCAGACAAAGTCAGTTTAAATAAGCTCATCTATGGAAGACTTAATGCTGTTATTAAAGAACTCAAACAAAGGCTATCAGTTAAATATATTTTAAGATGACTTGATGCGGCCTATACTTCAGCAAAATCTTCCTAGAGACAGTCTGAAGTTATATAAATTTTAATTTTCATTGTGATAGTTCCAGAATACGTTTTCAGAACTGTGGTTCTCTTGTAAAAACTGAATATTCCCATGTGCAGTGGTGGAAAGTATCTAAAGTAGTGGCAAATATTGTACTTTTTTTTTACATGTATATGAGACTTATACTGCAGGAAGCCTTACTGTGCAGATTAACACTTTGTATACAAAATATTGACAAAGGTAGGATTATGATAGGACTACTATTAATGAAAAAAAATATAATGCACTGTTATATAGTAACCTACCCAACAGTAGAAAACTGTCGAAAACTTTATGTTTGCTGATACTTAAGATTTTTTATTTGTGTTGATTATAATCTGCTATCCACTTTCACTGACTTCACTGCACGTGGTTATACAAACACTGGAGAATCCCTGTGGAAACATACGGTGATGCTGCAGCAGGTGACCACTGATGCTTTCATCCTAATCGCATCCTAAATTTCTTTTCATTTATGATTAAATTGGGACAAACGATTCCGAACGACTAATAAATAAATGCATAACAAAGGATAAAGACAAACTGAAGGACAAAATAGGTGAATAACAAGAACTCGAAGAACTAAAAAAAAAAGTATAATTTAAAAGTCAGGTTTTGTCTAATTATGTGAAACAGATTAAATGGACTTACTTCATTTTAATCAGGCTCAGCTGTCCGTCTAGACCTTCGGATGCTGTTCGTGTCGCCCCGGGGCGTCCGGACAGGTGCAGGTCGATCTTCGTGTCTGTTTTCCGACCTCAAGTCCTTCAGCAGCCTCTCAGTGCTGAAGCGAGCAGCGAGGCAGAGACGACCGCCACGAGGAGAGGAGGTGAAGAGAGGAGAAAACGGGATGAAGGCTGTGTTAAAAGACCAACCCCTCCTACTCTTCCTCCTCCTCCTGTCTGGCAAATCATAATCCCTGTTGAAGGACAGACTGAGAGGTGAACAAATGAGGAATAAGGGCTATCAATTATTTTTCACTTTTCTGTTAATGAGCAAATTAGGGCTTTACTCTCAAGGTCTGCAGAGTTCTTCAAATTGGTATAATTTCATATAGTGAGAGTTTAGTGCATTGCCCTTGAACTGCCCTTTTAGTCCAAAAAATAAATCCCTATTAAAGCTGCAAACGATGGCTTTTTTACGGCCACTAGGGGGCAGAAGAGCCCCGTGACCTCAGAGATCAAGGGCTCCTAAAAGTTGACATGGCTAATGTGTTTGCAAACTTACAACCCCAAAACACACAAAGCCACTTAGCTTTTATTTGCACTGTTTCTGTCCACTTGAAAAACATAAACACTAACAACTTGAAATAATATTGTCGTGTAATAACAACGTCTTTGTGGTTACCTGACTTCGTTTTACTTCCTCCTTTATTTGATGCTTTAGACACTGACTGAGGTCAGTGTCATGCCAATTTCAGTGTACAGCTCCCTAACACATTTAACATGCAACATCCGTCCATACAGCTACCTCGATTTGGCAGTCTGTGGATTTCAAACATAATAAATAATGAATTAGGAGATAAGGTAAATTAATTTTTCCTTCAGTGAATGCAGTGCCCTTCCGCAGGTCTCTCCTGCAGGAAAAAAATCTTTCTTTTTAGCTTCTTTTTCAAAATCTAGTCTGCTGTTTGCTGCTGAGCAGGTCGTGTACTCTGTCCATATCAAAAAATAAGAGCCGTGAGACTGATCCAAAATGGTAAATGTGCCGCAAAACCAAACCAATGCTCTCTAAAAGAGGCTGAAAGCTAAAGAGCTGCAGAGTGGTTGATGATGCTGGGTCCTGAGAACACTGTTGCAGGGTGACTGACAATGAAAATGGATGGCATCTCGTTCCATTTTCAAAAATAGTTATAATGCGATTTTGTTTTCTGCATTTCAGTGTCGTAGGAAGAAAACGGAAGTAGACAATAACAGTGACCAAAAAATAATTTTCATGGGATTTCCTATATAAAAAAGCATCACAAACTGCAAACTCAGTGGTTTTCCAATAATTTCCATGTGCAAACCAACATCAGCAGGTTATTGAAGTCACAACCCTGCCTGAAGACCCAATAACCTCAGAGTGTGTCACTATACAAGCGACCCCATTCACATTACACCTATAAAATATTGATTAGTGGAGCTTAGTGGAGTAAGTTAATCTATGAGCCATATAAATCCTTTATAGTGGGGCTGCGATTGAGAACAGCGTTAAGTCAGATTGCGGGTGGAAAATAAATGTTGAAACATGTTTGAGTTAATCCAGCTTGAAACTTCTGTCCAAGCTAACTTGTGGAAAGACAGAAGGACAACTTTATTTGTTCCAAACACTTCTATCATGGCTCGGTCACTTCCCTTAAATAGAATAGAATAGTCTTTATTGTCATTGCACTGTGAAGTTCGTACAATGAAATTTAGGGTTTCGTTGGCACATTTATTGGCATTGAAAGATTGAGCCCTAATCCAAGAGGTGGTGAATATACTTAACCAACTTTTGAGAAGGGAAGCTTTTTGAATTCAAGAATTGAACACCATTGAACCTTTTGGATTGAATGAGACATTAGATTTGAGCCCATTTTTGCAATGATGATTGTTGTGTCTGTCTCTGGTGTGGGGTTCCTTTCCTTCTTAGGTACTATCCTCACCTGCCCCTTGAGGGATATTTTTCCTGATGATATTCATGAGGTCTGGTAATGTTGTAATTTTTGTATTTAATGTATATTATAAATATATATATATATATATATGTGTGAGAGTCAGGTAATACAGCGATCGTGCTGGTCACATGATCTGCACAGGATCTACTTAACACACCTGTAAATGCTTTTGTAATTTCACTGTGAGCCTGAACAAGCAATGAGCGAAACGCGTTGCTCACAAATAAATATAGCAAGTCGAATCTGTGTGCGGTGGTTTGTTTGTGATTTTTCATAGATTTATCCTTCTATCTACCAACACCTCAGTTATTTCCTCCTCGGCAGCTTTCATCCATGACAGTTAAGACCCTTTATGCTTCCACATCTGCTGATCCTGCTGTGGTAAATGGACTGTTCTTACAGAGCGTCTTTCTAATCTTCTGACCGCTCAAAGCACATTACCGTACAACCCCATTCACACGGGTGTCTGCACAAACGCCAGGCACAGCCTTCAGGAGCAATTTGGGGTTCAGTATCTCGCCCAAGGACAATTTGACATGCAGACTTGAGGAGCTGGGGATCGAAGCACCGGCCTTCTGATTAGTGGACGACCTTTCTACCTCCTGAGTCACAGCTGCCCCATAGTGGGTTGATACCAACTCCCCGCTGGATTTACTGTATGTGTAAGGTTAACCTGGCAATGTGCAAAATGGACAAATTCCTGATGGCTTGGCAGTGAGTAATAAAAAACGAATTATACACGTGTGCTTGATGCAGGGCCATGACTAATATCTGTGGTGTGTGATGTGTGTGTGGAAAGGGTAATCTGCAGAGTCTACCGTCCAATAACTTGACCCAGGGGGTAATAAATCCATGAAATCCATATTGCATTGCCTAATGAGACCGACGGTGCTCTTTCATGTATTTCAAGGCCTTATTAATACAGCAGGTGAACACTTAATCTCCTTTAATATAAAATGTTGAGCATATTTCAATCAATAATATGGAAGTACATTTAACAAAAATCTAAATTACAAAAAGGATCAGCGAGCTGAAATATGTTTATCATATTCATCTGTTATTCAGCCTCAAATGTGAAGGAGAAAATCTTGTTTTTAACATATTAAACACACCCACAGAAGAAAAATCCAAAGCCTCTTTTGATTTTAAAGCTCTGGCTTTTACTTATTGAGCTAATAACAGGGCATAAAATCTAATTATTCACATTACTGCCCATGCACAAGGAGATTTAGGAGGGATAATCTAGACTAGGGAATGGATTAAATCACATGTTGCTTTGCAATACCTTTTTGTCTGTAACCCAGAAGTTAAAGAAGTCCAGGGTTACTTGTAACTGAGGGGCTTCACATGATGCCTTAAGGCCTTAGTTGCTTCAAATGATGTCTGTCTGATCGTCTATCAGCAACCGAACCCCCTTTCTGAAGGATGAATTGGGAGGTTTGTTTGTTTGACAGTCAGGTCCACTTTATGCAGAAGTTAGTCAACTGTGCAGAGGTGTGAGAGACATTGGTGTTTAATCGTCTGGGTTTTTTTCCATGCTGTGATGCTCACTGCACTTGCTCACCAGGCTGTTGGCACGTTAACATCATGCACATGAATGTAGATTTTCTATTATCTGAGAAAGCTTTCCAAATCTAAAACATTCTATTTACAGAACAAAGATTAATAACTGACCTCATCTGCAGCTGGAGGTGTCCTGTCAACAGTCTTTTCTGATGGTGGTCTACGGGGAAAATGATTGTGGGATGTTTCATTAGAGAGAAAATGTTCTTTTGTATTGTCTTTTTTTTTTTTTACTGCATTCAAGACACAGCAGCCCATAAATAGGGGAGATAATCTGTGCATTCAGTAGATTCAAGCCTTTAATAACTTGGCCTGTCCGTGTTAACTGAGGCTTTTAATTATCTTAAGCAGACTCTACTTTCGACTGCGGTTCCAGATTTCTACTGTGTCTCCCATTGAGTCCCTAAAACACTGTGGAGTTCACAGCTAAAGAATTTCTAGCACAGGAGATTCCACTGCTGCCTTTGCCAGCTACTTAAGACTGTGACCATCAGATGCTTTGGCGTCCTCTGTGCTGATACTGTGGGGTTTTTCAGCTGCCTGGTTGTTCGGCAGACAAAGAACAGACACAGGACTTGTCTTTACCTCAGGACACCTCTCACTTGCTCCATTACAGAGACTTTGGCAGGAGGTTGTTGAATTTTCTAACAAAGATCAAGCCTGCACAGATGCACTTTAAATCTCACAGAAACATAACTCACAGTTGCTTTTAAGTCTTGCCGCTAAGCCTTAGTCCGTCTCTTTGCTTTTTAATTCTCTGTGCCAGCAGTTGTGTCTGGTGTGGCTTTTTTTTTTAGGAAGGATGGCATGCTGTATAATTAATGAGCTGGTGTTGAATTCACAGCAGGGAAATCGTGCTGATCGCTCACCTTTAAGGACAAACACTTGCCAGAGGACACAGAAAGTGGAGCAGGGTGAGACTGTGGAAGTACAGCTGTTAGGTGTCGTTTAAAGGGAAGCAATACTAGTGCATAATTTTTTTTTTCAGTCCAACACTTTGATCCTGACTGAAATATCTCAACGATCAAGTTTGCATAAAATTTTGTAGACATTCATGATCCTCTGGGGATGCGTCCTAACGACTCCGGTGATCCTCTGAGCTTCACTCATGTCAAAGTTTTCACTTATCTTAAAAACATTTCCTTCAGCCTCAGCTGTTCTTTGAGTTTAGTGCTAATGTTAGCATGCTAATGTGTTACACTAAGATGGTGAACATGTTAAATCATTATAACTCATCAGTATGTTACCACTGTTCATTGTGAGCATGTCAGCAGTTAGCTCAAGTTCAGCCGCACAGAGCTGCCATAGCTGTAGACTCCTGTTTCTACAGAAGGAGAACTTCTCAAATGTTAAATGAAACCAGCCGTGCAAGAACATTGTCTAAAAATAGTCTGGAACTGGCTGATTTAAACCGATTTATGAAAATAAAGATTTCAGTACAGTTTCTCCAGACACATTTCAGGTACAGAAAAAGTATTGAGGATAGTTAGACACTGCTACTATGGAATATTTTCATACTCAAAATATCAGTCAATCATCGACGACAATGCTGATTGTAGGCACGTAAAAAATTATTTTTTTTTTGGGTACTCCGATGATAAATGCAACATCCTTCACCTTAAAGCAATTTGCACACAAGATCATTTTCAAGAACAAAAAAAAAGGTCTTTACTTATGTGGTATACGATTGACGACCAAACACAAGTATTCACTGTTCATTTCACTCAGCTGAGACATTCAGATTCATCGCAACAATATCCAGCCTCCAACAAAAACAAAACACAAATTTGAACTTCAAACCAAAGTGCAATAAATCCATGAAGGCTGTAATGTTCAGTTTGTGTTGAAACTATATCAGAGAGGTGATGATGGTCATACTTGAGGCTGTGGTTTGCGGCGCTGTGGACCGTTTTACTGACAGGTGTTTCTAATATTAGGTCGGCCGTCACTGATATAAATGGGGAGGACAAAGTATGAGAAACACCTCTCAGTACAATAAACTGAGTATTGTCTCGCTTTGAGCTAATGTGACATGATGATGAAACGCACCATAAACAGAAGACCTGAATTAAGTTGCAGAGTTAAAAGTTAAATGCTTACAGCTTTTGTGAACTTAAGCATTAGACCAGATTACCTCAGTGTAAATGTAGTCTAAAGGAGCTGAAGGTTATCTCAATGATGTCAACTTCATTAGAGGTGGTGCGCTTTTTAGCTTTTTCCCGCTCCTTTATTGAGTTATATATCATTTGTACATGTAACAGGTTTGCAAAGTGAAAAAGCCCAAAGGGAGTTCCCATCCCACAGAAAACTCGCTCAGAACCGCTTGAAAACAGCTCATTTGTAGTCCAGCCGCTTCCCTTTCATCCCTGTGCTGTCACTTCAACAGCAATATGTAGTACGACCAAAATATGGTGTTATTTGAAAATAAAACCATGTAAACCTGTTCTGGTACAACTAAACTAAATAAGATTTTGAACCTGAAAATGAGCATAATACCGCCTCTTTAATTATTTAGAAATCCCAGAATGTTGAGATGATGATTTAAAGTACCAAGCTGATTCAACAGCAGGTAACTGAACTCGCCTCGCATTGCATAGAAAACTGTATGAACTCTGGACCCAAACCGTCTGTATTCCACAAACAAAAACCTGACAGGAAAGAAATCAGATAAAATAACTGGACATTGAGCATGCCAGCTGCTGCAACAGGTAGTTTTATGAAGACAGTATGTGCAAGGAAATGAGAAGAACACGAGGGCTGTAGCTACCACTGAGGACACGTCCCCCATTATCAGGTCAATCTGAGTGGGAATCAGGTGTTTAAATATTTTTCCATCAATTGTTATTTTGAAATTTGGGCCTCCTTCTAATACTAGATCCTGTGGGTTTTATGAGTTCATATATTCATGTTTTCTTTATTTGTTTTGGCCGGTCCAACCTTTTTAAACATAAAAAATAATTAAGTATTTTATTCCCATTTCAAAATATGAGTGTGGAAATGATAATATAGTTCTCAACTGTAAGGCTGCTGGTTAGTCTGAAATAAGTTCTCATCCATAAAAGCCACATACAAGACCTCATTATTTCTAAAACCCTGGCTTCCTTTTACCTGAAGGACATGATTGGTTGATTGAAGATGAACAATAGGAGAGTATTTTATCTCAATTTCTTACCTAAAAATAATTAATAATCTAAAAATTTTAAACTGTCAGTTGACGGAGCTTAATGGTCAGACTTAAAATGTCTATCATCCATGCTCAACTGGCGAGAGGAGGAGTTTACACCACAGCATGAGTGAGTTGAATGCTGTCCTGAAACACTTCACCTTAACACAAGTTCTTTGCACATCACTTAAGCACAGTTTCAACAAGGTACAGCTGTTGCTTGAATAATTACACGACTGCCCCCTTGTGGCAGGAGCACCTTTTAAACACAAACCCTGAGAAAGAATGAAACTGAAGGTCTGACCCGACAGTTATCATATTCTTCTCCCATGATAACAGTTTTAAATTTCAGGCAGCTGGTCGAAGCTTATCCAGTACACTGAATGAGCTGGTAGTTTCCTGGTGTCTTCGTTCACATGTCGACAGGACAGCAGAAGTTACCTGTAACAAGGTAGTGAGTCCAAACCACATACCTGCCACACCAAATGTCAACTTAAACTGAAAAGTTTATTTCCATGTTGCTTCTTCAAATCTGGCACTAAGTGGCCTGTGCTTTGGAGGCCAGTGTCCTCTCCCACTCCTCCTCCACCACTTTGTAAAGCTCCATCGTGGCCCTGGCATCCTCCACAGAAGAGTGTCCCTTCCTCCCGGTCTGAGGACACAAGAGAGGACGAGTTTGACGTCACTTTGGAGACATTTTTAAATCATGGTGACATTAACGCTTCAGCTAAAGCATTCTCACAACTCCACAGGGCTCATTTAAGCTGCAGTTTATATCTGCCATTGAGCGCTGACTTCTGTAATGACTGCAGTGGATTTCAGACACTTGTTTGTTTGTCTTCAGGAAAACTTCAAACCTAATGTTTGGTGTGATTAATGTTTGTGCTGGGCAAACAGACTCTGAAGTACAAAACCAATAACACTTCTGTGGTAGGCGTGGGAATCTCTGGGCACCTCACGATAACTCCGGATAATTACTAACCATTAAATTAGCACAATAAAAACCAAAAGAAACATCTCCTAATTAGCTTAAAATGACTAGTTTGCATCACTAATTTACTTTATTAACCTCAGCTCCATGGTCAACAACCAGTCAGACTCTTGAAAACTGAAATATAAAGTTAATTACCAGGATGTACAGTATGAGTACAGGAGATAGCCTGTACCTGATGTTCTTGACCCTTGACAAGTAACATTAGGTAAGTTAGCACTGACACACAGCTGAGTTAATTAATATTACTGTGTATATTACATAACAGCCAAAAAACATGCTGTACAGGGGAGACAGCACTAACCGCCTTCACTTTTCCAGCACTGGAAACTACAGACTTTATTAACGGACACACTGCGACCTACGCTGCTCGTTTACTGCCAAACTGAAACTTACTGCTAACATTTTTGTCCGCTAACTTTCACAGTCATGTTCTGCCTCTCGCTCTCTCAGTCGCTCGGCCACACACACCACATACAGGGAGCTCCCCAGGCGTTCAATGTCACCATGCTCACACAGTTAGAATCGTTACTTTCCCATTGATATTAATGACTGTGTGACATTTAAGTAGGGTGGTATTCATTCTGCAGCGGTGATGCGCCAAATACAGGAGGGAACACTGGTCTCTCGGTCATGTGAGTGCCACAGGCGGTTTTGCGTTCCGTCAACATTACATTATTAATTAACATTTAAATAATCGTTTTTTAATTTGTTAATCGGGTCAGAATCTTCCACGTCCGCTTCGCGATGCATCTAAAAATCGATTTCTTTTTCTCCCGCCTCTCTTCTGTGGCCCACAAATATCCCCACTAACAAAAAGCCCTTTCAGACTTAGAACACACTGCAGGCTTCAGCTCTCTGCTAAGGTAATGGCTCTTTGTCATTCAGACAGAGGCGGCCATTATGTAAATGTTCATTATTGCTTTAGAACATCAAGGAAAGAGCTGCGATGCATTCTGTGGGTTTCTCCCGAGCTGCATCAGTGATGGATTTTAAAACTTTTTTGCTGCTGAATGTTGTCAGTCAGTGCAAACAGCATACAAGACATTGAGTTGGGACATGCTGTAGCCTGTGTAGGGCTTTCACTCATTTGTCGATGAATGAATGAAAACGTACAGAATGAGTGAAGATCTGATTATTATGGTTTCGTACTTTTCGCCATCTATTGCCACAACAGAAAAGGTTTTACAGGCTGATATATGAGAAGAATCTCCACACCAACTTAAAATTGGTTCACTAAACTTATTTTTCTTTGTGCATGTGAGGATAATTAAGTAATAAATGTATTATTGTGATCTTAATAACGTGCAAGATGTGCATTCGGTCTCTATCTGGTTGTATTAAATGTTGTGCTGTGTTGACTTCAGTAGCACAACATTTAATTGACTTTTATTAAGTCCGAAACATAGACTGTATGTAAAACATGGACGTAGTCTCTGTTACATCACCATAGGTTTCTGAAGAGTGAGTGCGAAGCTCAGTGTGGCGGCGGCACAGGCCTCACTCACCTAATCCTCACTGATTCAAAGGTGCGAAAGGGGGTGGAGCTTCAGGGGAGCTGAGGCAGGCTGAAAGAAGCCTGGCTGCTGTGACAGCACTGATGTTTCACCCAAACTCACCTTAATTATGCACAACTTTATGCCTTAATATAATTTTAAAAAGTCAGTTAGATTAAAAAAAATAAGAGGCTGTCTGAACCTGTTAAACTGCTGTTAACTTTTCCATTAAGGTCATGCTTATTCAGACATGAGACCAACATGTTTAATTGCCATCACATTTTGGGTAACGCGGTGCACATATGAAAGATGCTAGTCTACACTGGGTGACTTCAATTTGTTTCCATGACTGTGTGAAATCTGCTGTGACGATTGGGTGGAATAATAACGCTCAAAATCCTTTTTTTTTTTTTTTAAAGTGTGTTCTTCTAGCTCAGGGACGTTTGCACCGTGAAACTCCCCCCTACCTGGATGTCACGGTTGAAGATGGCCTTTGTGAGTCTCTTCAGTGAGGCACAATCGTTAACGGCAAAGCCGGCCTTCAGGTTGAGCAGAGGGATTCGAGACGTGTCTCTGGTCAAGACACCAGGGTGAGAGTAACTGAGGACCTTGAAGTCATTGTGGATGGCGTGGCCAATCACCACCTTCCCCATGAGCAGCCTCAGTATCTGCCAACAGAGAAGACTTTCACTCACCGACCTTTATTTAGTTTACAGTACAAACTGCCAACTTCTAATTCTGAAATCAAATTACCAGACTATAAATGCTTACTAGTGTTAAGTGTAAATTGTGATTTTAAAGACTTGCAACTATTATTGAACTGTGACAGATGGACATATTTCCCGAAGACAGTTAGCCAAGCCAAAGGGCTGATTCAGCCAACTGAACCCACAGATTTAATTATTTTTCATATTAAAATAGACGGTTGATGCATTTGATCTATTCAGCCATAAATAAAATCAAAAACTGCCTGTAAATAGAGAATTCAAACACAAATGAACAATAATTTCACTTTTACTTTGGTGGTTTTAGACTAGTCCACTATACTTAATGCAGCACAATGCTACATAAAACATGATGAAGCTTGTACCACAAAAACACAGAAGCAAAGTTCAACAGATAAACACAGAGAAAGAAACAACAGCGCCGAGAGAAATACGTGTTACACGTATGTTTCTGCAGAGCAAAAGGGCTGAGACACTTTAGAAAAATAACACTTTTTACAATCAAACCATTACCTGTTGGTGATGATTGCCTTACCTCCTTCCTGGCCACGGCATACGGCGTGGCATTGGTGAGGTCACTGCGCCGTATGCCGCTCCATCGGGTGCGGTAGTCAGTAACAGGCACGGCGGGGTTGATGAATTTGTCGTAAACCACGTCCCCTTCATAGGACACGATGCTGCAGCGTGCGAGCTGGCTGACGCTCCCCTTTGGTCCCGTACCCACCATCTCACAGTCGATAGCGAGGTACTTTGTGGGGATTCCCGTCGATGTGCCAGAGGGTTTATGGCTGCTTGACACTGAGGGTGCGGCGGATGTCGACTCTGCGTTCACTGGTCCCTTTGGCTTTTCTTGGTGGCCTTTTCTGTCCACAGTGGCAGTAAAGGAAGGCATGCTGTGTGTGGATGTTGAAGGCTTGGAGCTACGGTGTGAGGCGCCGGCTGTGCCGCTCGGATGAGGTAAACTTTTGTTGTGTGTGGAAGTGGGAAGTGATGGGCGCCGTGCGGCTGCTCCATTTGGGCGTGGTGGACCTTGGTCATGTCTGTACTGTCCCGTTCTGTGGTTGTAGTTATGTTTACCTTCCGTGTAGCCCTTGCGCTCTAAATACTGCATCTTCCTACGGTGCCAGATGTTTTTCCTCTTTCGGTTTCCCGCTGGAGTTCTTCTCTGTGATGCGTCATCAGAAGAGCACAAGTTGATCGTAATGTCCGACATGGTTATGGTCGCAGCCCGGCAGACGTCGATAATAATGTTTAATCAATGCACAATGGTGTAATTTGCTTATTTTGAGGTCCTCAATAGGTCTTCACATTTTGCAGTCCAGTTTGTATCAGCTGAAACACATTTAAATGCAGCATCCTGCAAGACAACAATATCAAACTTTATTTGCAGGACTTTGATGCATAACATCTATATAACAATTAACAATCTTTATCTGTTTGTAAATTACTTTTATCGTATATTGATTGTATACAGTGAGTATATATTTACACATCTATGAAGAATGTTAATGATTCTTTTATTGAATCTGTTCTTTTACATTCCTCTGTGCTGCTGTGTCAACCTGAATATCTCCTAGAAGCGATTTATAAAAAGGTTTATCTTATCTCATCTTATCTTATCTTATATGCACCGACCTGCAAGCTAAAGTAACAATTTAAGAGGGAAACTTCAGGGTATATTTATTTGTCATTGTAATGAAATGAATTGATTGTTGTAACCCGCCTCATGATAGACACACAGAACATACAATATATGCAAATATTTAGTTTTTTAAAATAAAGGTATCATAAGAAATGATGTAGATTTCTGAAAAAGGGACACCCTGGTAAGCTATCCGAGCCTTGCATGCAGGGGCCCAAACACCAAGCAATAGTAAAAATAGTTTGAAGTAGAATATATTGTCTAAATAAATACTACAAATAAATATAGCACATGCAATCTACAGTATGATACATACAGAAACCCCTAACTAAACGTACCTAATTCCAACTATCCAGTGGTCCCAAGAAATCCATTACATCAGTCTAGCATTGGTTAAAAAGGTGAAAAACAATAAATGGAAATAACAGTACAATTTAAACGGATTTCAAAATGGAAAGACTCGTACCCAGCCGTATGGGGGCTCAAGCTTGAGTCGAAAATGCTTAAGCTCTTTATGAAAGCTGACACAGAAAACAGACATTTTTATAGTTTAATCAATTTCATTCAATAACATTGTGTGCGGACCTCTGCAAACCACACTTAAGCTTACGGTTTGTACCCGTTATAACAGGCTTTTTACTCGTCTTAACATATAAACTTTAAAAAAAAACGATATGTAAAGCTACAATTAACTCGCATAGGCCTGTGTCATACCTGTGCGCGCAGAACGTAACTGTTGGGTGTAACGTTACTACTTCCGTTTCCTTAATTTGTGGTTTTAACGTAATTAATTTAGCTGTGACATTAAAAAGTTGGCTTTTTCTTCCGCACTACTGTACAAGGTGTTTACAAGCTGCTGACAGAAGGAAATAAACAAACACCCGCCATAATGTCCACATTAACCGCCAGCTCGCTAACGCTATCTGAGCTGTGCTATGCTAGTTCCGTAGCTGCATATGTTTGTCTCTTAGCGGGAGACTCGGCTACCCGTGTTTGTGAACATGTGTAGGTTTATACGGACAGATTCCATATCAGGAAATATCTGAAAATACCTTTTTATGACATATAAACCAGACCTGCTGCACACTGTGGACCGCACCACACGCGTCGTCTCACGCACAACAAACCATCAATATCCGGGTCATGTTGCATTCGAGTCCAGCCAGAAAAATCTGATAAATGAACAGTTCTAGTAAAGAGTATCGAAGCAACGTTAGCGCATTATCTTACTGGTTCACATGACAGAATGTTGACTTAATTTCGTGAGACGTATATCAATAACGTCTAATGGTGAATATTACATTGCAATTTCAAACTGACACATTCATCAATTGAGTAATAACCAAAATAAAACATAATTCGCGCATTTTCTGTTATTCAAAACATCCCTATAAAGAGCCAACAAAGACAATTTGGCTATATAGCTTCTTAATTTGTAAGGCTTGTTTGTATGTAGCCTTTACTTTAGCGTTATTTCTTGGTAACGTTTGGGCGCCGACCTGCCGATCCACAAGTTACAAGGAACACTTGAACGCATCGCCATTCTACATGTGTGAGCTACAGTTAGCTAGCTAGCTTAGTGGCTAAACGCCGGAGGTTGTGCATTATAAATGTCAATTTTGAGTGTTGTGCTGGTTAGTAACATCTAGGAATTTAAGACACACCTCGTGTTAAATAACGCAGCATCACCGAGCTCACCTATGTTAGCATCAGCTCGCCTTCCAGGCCCATGTCAGTCAACCTGTCACAAGATGTGGAGATGTTTACATCAAGCCTTTCAGCAGAACAACAGAGACAGCTGGCCAAAAGACTCACCACTTTCCTGTCTCAGTACAGCCACGTATCCGACTCCTACATAATCGTGCGTATTGGTAATATGTTACCAGTTTGCAGCCTTTCCAGTTTAACGTTAGCTGGGCAACAGGAGTTAATAGAAACAGAGTTTTTTAAATATCACCCTGCACATGGCAACTGATGTTTCCCTGACAACAACGTCTCAATGCGAACTTGCTTGTGTACACACGTGGCTAGATTATGTGCCTTTATGACATGCAAGATTTACACACAACCAGCTTAGTTCACTGTCTCTCTGTTTCAGCTCCAACTGTAAATTAAATCATACTTATTATTTAGCTGATAATTACTGTATGGAAAGACTTAAATGTCTTATTAATCAAATAGTTTTATATTCACAGTTGCAAGGTAATTCGTTATTTATCATTATGCAACAAGTCTATTCAAGCTACACACACACACATCTTAACAGATAATTAATATATAAAACAATACTGCAGTTATTTATCTACATATATAGGCCTACATGTATACACCCAGAACATCCCCAGTGCATTTTTTAAATCTGCACCTGGGATGAAT
Organism: Lepomis macrochirus; assembly: GCA_024633595.2. Classification (NCBI taxonomy): domain Eukaryota; kingdom Metazoa; phylum Chordata; class Actinopteri; order Centrarchiformes; family Centrarchidae; genus Lepomis; species Lepomis macrochirus. The sequence goes on along the minus strand of JALXJV020000015.1, from coordinate 4,224,757 downwards.
GAAAGCAGCAGCAACAACATGATAATATGGTTTCATCTTCACATAAAAAAGTCAGATATTTGGGAAACAGCGTCCATCTTGACTGTGTTTGAGCACCAAGTATCATCGATGTAAAGTCCACTTACTCTCTTGCGCTGACAGCTCAGGACACGGACCCGCCAAGTGCTTGATCCGGGACGTTAATGGGGCAGGTCTCTGTAAAGATGTGGGCACAAGTCTCTTATTTTCATTGCTTAGCCAACCTGAGTCTCGTGTTGTCCCGACCGGACCTTTAGTAGCAGCCTCAAGTCCAAGCTGGGCCAATATGGCCCCTTTCCTAGCTCTCTTTCCTCTCCTAGACGATCACTGCACCCGCTATGGTACCTGGTCCAGTTGATCTAGATGGGTGGATCGTCTTAAGTTCCACTGCTCTTTAATCCAAAACCCAGCTTCCTTTTCCAATGACTGTGTTTCTGTCAGAGGTAACACGTGTTTCAGCGATTTGTTTTTCCCCCTACAGGAGTTCTTCACTGAAGATCTCTGGCACACATTACCCATCAGCTGGCAGCCTGTGCTGCAGGACCTGTCATATCCGCAGATTGCAGACCTATTACTAGATGCTACACATGGTGACAGGAGGTACTGTTGGAAAGTAACCAAGCATTTTACAAGTACACCACAGCAATATAAAAAAAAAAAGTAATAAAGGTATAAAAAACAACTACAGTAAGGTACGACACCTCAACATAAGACAATAAACTGAAGCACAAAACAGTATTGTATTCGTATAGAAATGTTGCTTAAATCTGGTCAGGAAGTAGGAAAAGTTTTTTTAGACTAGACTTAACAGGATCTCAAGTTCGCTGTTGATTTGATATTGAATCAAAAATAACTTTGAACTCTAGCAGTAGAGATGCTAAAAGCACAGGGATCTTCTCTAACTCACTGATTATTTTCTGTTAATGTAATTAGTTTGTAGTTTGGCAGCATGGACCCTGTGTGGGATTTGTTGACAGTGAGAAACATTAAATACTGCCAGCCTTATGATCTAAATATTAATGACCATAGGGACTTTATCCTCACAGATATCCTTCGGTGTGGCCTCTGTCGCTCTTGGCGTTCCGTGCCACAGCTCACGCTCTGGCATTTCCCAGAGAGTGCAGGCGGGAGCGAGGCCGGGCAGCTGGCTCGGTGAAGCCTGAGGAGTTCCTGGAAAACCAAAGTCAGAGCTCACTGCTGGGACACATATTCAGGAAACACGTCAAACCCAAGAAACAGCATGAGATCCGCAAGCTGGGCACGGTACAGGACGGCATATTTGCTTTGGTCACTGATTTTTATGTTTTTATGTTTATGTTTTTCTGTTAACAGTGTTTCTAATCAGTTTCTTTTTTTTAAAATCCCAGCTGGTTAAACAGATTTGTGACCAGACTGACTGCAACAGAGTGGTGGATGTGGGCTCTGGACAGGTATCATTCTAACCCTAAGATATAACGGTGATATTCTGCAAAACCCTGGATTAGTTTCAGTGCCAATTGATATCTGCAATATCTGTGCATTGCAACCACAACCTGTGTGTTGAACGCTCTGTTTTAGCTACATAGTGAAGCATCTCAGTTCTATTCAATCTTTGTTGGGAGTTGCACAGGCGCCGTACCTAGGTAAGGACTACTAGCCAATTAGAAGCAGAGTAGGGTGGGTCCTGGCAAACAATGTAATGTGATCCACAAACAAAGCCGCCTCAGTCGGTAACCAGAAGAACATTTTTGAGCCTGAGTCTGATCCCAAAACACAAGCAGAGCAACCTAGACTGGAGCATTTCAGAGTGAAAATGCTCCAGTCTATGTGGATGTTTCAGAGTGGTACGTTTTATCTAAAACAAATTTATTGTTCATACGTAAAGTTTTATCTGTGCACTGTCTCTACATCGCAATAGCAACTTTAAATCCACTGACTTCCTGGAGGGAGCTATAGTTTAATTTCATATTTAAGTGTAGCTTGGTTTGGGGGTGTGCCACACTAGCAGCTAGGTGAGCATTGTAATGCGTGTGACATAGTGACGCAGATAGGTTACAGAAGTAAAGGCTGGACTTATACTGAGCTTTCAGGTAGTTCAGGAGCAGTGTTTTCAGTGGGAGATGGGAACTCCATGCATCCAAAAAGCATAATATGACCTCTTTAAGACCTCACATGCTTATATTTTAACATCACATTAAAAGGCAGTAAATCCTCACACACTAAACACTGAGGGGGGTTTCCATGGTTTCCTCCTCTCTGCTCTGAACAGGGTCACCTGACACGTTTCCTGTCCTTTGGGCTCGGTCTGTCAGTGACGGCAATTGAGGCTGATCTCGCCCTGGTTGCTATGGCGTCCAAGTTTGACGAACAGTTACTGTGGGCCTTAGAGAAGGAGAAGCAGAAAAAGGTTGGTGCTTCGTTGGACTTATTACACAATATTAGTCCAAGAGCTTTGTATTTCTTCACTCAAAGCTTCCTGAAAGCCAAACATTGAAGCTTTTTGCAGCATGGCTTCTTAGTTTTACTTATTAATTAACATTTTCACTGCCATTCTGTGACAGTTCATGAACCAGATTTAGTTTTTAAATTTCAAGTGTATCACCATTCTCAAAGGGGTGTCAAAAAAGTTTACTGCAGAGGTGGGTATGTAAGAATTTGTAGGTTTCTCAATGTGAGGGACACCTTAAACACACAAGTAGTAATTTAATACATTGTTAATATAAGAAATTCATTATAGCAGCTTTAAAGTGGAGTTTTTCCTTTGATTTCTATCTCTGGCTGATGATAATTTCAAAACATCAACACCAAAATGAATAAACATCTTTCTTCCTAGAACTGCTCCTATCCAGTCCCAGTGTCACAGTGCTCTCCCCGCCATGTGGCTGGTTGGTTAAACCCCAAGGCATCATGGGAGACCTTCATCAAGCAGCTGAGTACTGCAGATTGTGTCAGTGAAGGTCCCCCAACTCCATCTGGCCCCAGCAAAAAGAGACCGCGGGGCTGTGAGCATCAGGGATGTTCTCCTGATGTCCAGACTTCATCTTCTCGTGGTTCCACAGACTCACAACACCAGTCAAGCAGAAACGAGTCCGAAGAGGAGTCACCTGCTGAAAACCGCTGCTCGTGTGTCCTGCCTGTTTGTCAGAAGTGTGCAGGTCCTGAGGAAAACAGCCGGTGCAGCTATCCAGACTTTGTCCTGACCGGCCTCCACGCCTGCGGTGACCTAAGCGCCACCCTCCTCCGCCACTTCGTCAATTGCCCACATGTACGCGGCATCACCTCAGTGGCGTGTTGCTACATGAAAATCACAACTAAAGAAAACCCAACCCCTCCAGGACTGGTAGAATGTCCCGCTCCCCCAACACCAGACCAGGAATCTGTTTCCTCAGAGTTCGGCTACCCGATGAGCTCCTGCGTGCGGGGGTTGCCGGGACATCAGCTGTCCTATAAGGCGCGGGAGGGGTCGTGCCATGCTATTGAGGACTATATACGCAGGCTTCGGGAGGAAAGTGAGTTACTGAGGACACACTGCTACCGGGCGACGCTGGAGACCTTTATTAGGGATACAAGGCCCGGATCTGCGCAGGGCAGGAATCCAGACCATAAAGAAGGCCCACTTATTACCCTTTACAGAGTGAGTGAACGCTGAAGCCTCCAGGCCAGCAGGTCTCATGTTACATCATGTTGTGCTGAAGCTGCGCTGCCCACAAGAAGAAATTTACAAAAGAACAAAGATGTCCAGAAATGTGTGATTCTCTTGTGCTTGTTGTGTTATTTCCACAGTTTTAACTAAAACAGTTTAGTCGATTAATTTATATAAATATATAGTAAGAATAGAAAATAATCACCAACCATTTTGATAATCACTTGTTTAAGTTTGTGGTCCCAGCTTCTGAAATGTGAGGGTTTTGTTCTTTTCTATGTTTTGTATCTTTGTAAATTTAATATCTTTTGAGTTTGGACTGTTGGTCGGACAAAAGGGGTCAATTTAGAGACATCCCCCTGGAGCTCTGGGACATTTTTCAGCGTTTTTCGACATTATTTTACAGACTAAACCATCAACCAATTAACAGCAAAAAATATTAGTTATTTATTAATTTTTAAAATTAAATAATTAACAGGTTTTATTGCATCATTATCATTTAATTTCAAATTAAGTTTATAATTAAGTGTATTTAAATCCATTTTAAGTTGATCAATTCATTTAATTCATTATAATTAAACACTTGAAAAGTTTGGGAACCAGTGGACCTGATGACCTGATGTAGTTAACACACAGTTGAACCAGCAGCTAAAAGCGAAGAGCCACTTCATAAAGCCACTGTGGATCAGTGTTCAGCATCTTTAAACTTAAATGTTTTTTGTTGCAAACATGTCAAATGAACGGGATAAATGATGCCCTTTGAGCCACTGGAGGATTTTCTAGTCCTTATTAAATAGGAAACCTTTCGGTAAAAAATGCCTGTTTGAAATAAACATGTGGTTTAAATCAGTGGTTCTCAAAGTGGGGACTCCCAGGGGTCCTTGAGGGGGTTCCAGGGGGTCCCCAGCAAAAAGGGAAATCATATATTTTCACTATAATTCCATTCATAAGTAACATAGTGACTGAATTCATGACTATTTTGGTGACGGATCATCTAAAAGCCAAAATCCTATCAGACGGGCGATCCTGGGACAAAATCTTATCAAATGGGGTCAGTTTAAGGGTCCTAGACATGAAAAAAGTTTGAGAACCGCTGGTTTAAATACCACAATTGAAGAATTAATTATAATGCCCTCCTTCTTCTACATCTGTGTTCCCTCCCAGGTACGCCCGTCTGGGTCTGGCTCGGGTAGGCCTGCCTCCTGAGTTGCCTCTGGACCCGGAGCGGGTGGAGGCCATGTTGAAGCAGCAGGGCAGGGTGGTGGTTTACTTCAGCCTGGCCCTGCTGCTGGCTCCTGTGGTGGAGACGCTGGTGCTCCTGGACAGGATCATCTACCTACAGGAGAACGGTGAGCGTCTGCCTGCCGTGACACAATTTTTTAAGATACTGCTGCTACTCTCTCTGTACTAAAGACTCATCTTTGCGCAGGTGTGGACAGTCGGCTAGTTCCTCTCTTCGACCCAAACTTTTCTCCAAGAAACTTTGTGCTGGTGGCTCTGAAGGCTCGTGGAAGTCCCAAGTCAAACTACACCAGTCGTTGTTCGGTGGGAAAAGTCACGCCTACTTTTGGAGAATGAAGTTTAGTTCTCATTTAAACAGAACAAGAAACGCTAAGTCTTATTTTGATTCAGCCTCTGTTCTTAGAGATATTAAATTATGAACATAAAGGGAAGTGCTCTGACATTTTTCTACCCTAAGTAACCCTTCAGATTTTTTGCTTCATTGAAATCTAAAGCTCTGGCATCTCAAAACAGACACTCACACAGTCCAAACAGTTTTGTTGACATCACGCATGTCACTCTGTGTCATCATGATAGCACAGAAGCATTTGTGTGGTTTCACAAACATACAGTATGTGTTTCTTGTTGTGTTTTCTTATTTTATTGACTCTCATTTTTTTGTGAAGCACCAAGTTTTAGTCATGATGACATCTGTAATGCAAATCAATAAACAAAACCAGTGCTTTTCATTTTAGTTGCAGAAGCTTGGGAACTTATTGTACAAGTATATGGCCATCTTTGTTGCAGCATAACAGCAAGAAGGTTGTGGGTTTGAACCCTGATTGTCCCAGGCCTTTCAGCGTGGAGTAAATCTGCTGCCCTACTTGTAACCTGTCCTGGTTGTACTCTTCCTTTTCTCAGTGTTTATTAACATGGCAATTTTTATTCAGTTTTGATGTATTTCATAACATAGAATAATAGAATAACAGTAACCGTAAATGTTGCCTTAGTTTTAATGTGATGAAACTAAAAAGTGTCACCCACCTTGTTTCCACCGGATGAGAGGCACCTCTACTGTTAATACCCCTGCAATTTTCAGTGTAATTTAATTTTTTGTAACAGGTACCAGGGCTGGACGGTAATCTGGCATACTGGGCCAATTCCCAGGTGGGCCAAAGCACCTTTGGGTGTGACGTAAATTATTTATTTATATGACTGTTTTTTAAAAATGGGCCAGCGATTGGCTCATAAAGCAATCGCCCAGCCCAATCACATCTCTTACTGGCCCCCACCCCCTCTGCTCATCCTCTTCAAGCCAAAGAAAAGACAGAGGAAGCCAAATAACTGATCTGTTTGCTACTGGGGCTGCAGCAGCTTCAACATCAGCTGCAGAGGCAGCGAAGCAGAGGGACAAAGTGACAGAGCCAACGGAGAGAGAGAGAGAGCAGGGAGGAGCTCAACCTGTAGGGAGGGAGCAGGGAGTGAGGGTCATTTACACTGGGGACTCTGGGGACATGTAGGCTACCCACCACTTTTTGAAAGCATCTGTTAAAAATGTTCTGAATAATGGCTTGCACCAGGAAATAAAATGCCATGAGAAAGACTTATTTGCACAATAAACCTGCGGTGCAATGTAAATATAGACGAGACCTCTGTCTATAGTTGTCTAAAGTAATACTGCAATATATTCTATTATATACTTTTTTATATTCTGAATTGTCATATTTTGTGCTTCCCTTTATAAAAATAAAGACATTTCCACCATAAATTGGTGCAGAAAATGCAGGAAATTAAACACTAAAAATCTTCTGCCGGAGGACCCCCAGACCCCCCTATCGAATGTTCCATCAATAAATATATTTCCTACCTAACAAGCCTATATTAAAATATTCTTGTCATGTAGTCATGCCCACCAATCTTGTGCAATGGCATGTCTCAGTGTTTCATCACATTTCTAATCTGACCGCCTAAATGGTGGAGGATGGTGAATTGGTGAGGGGTGTCAGCCAAAAATGCCTGACAGGTAGCCGACTAATAAAATACTTACTGGATCCTACGAGTCTGTACTGTGGAAGAAAACAAGCTTATGGGAAACAAGGGAGTAACAATTCAGAATTTTAGAGGAAAAGTATGTTGTAACCGGTGGGGCACAGTACTGGGAAGCAAAACTGATGTTTGGGGGGAAATGGTCCCCATTTCATATTACTGGCTTGAGCTGTAAAGAGTACAAAAACAGCCAGCTGAGAAATCGGTATTTGACTCAAAGCATTGACTTTCAGGGGTCTTTAAAAAGAGGAGAATCTGGTATCTAACTGAAAGGAAGTCAACCACCTTCTCTTGCACTGCTGTTTTTTAGGTCAGCTTGACCAAATGAATCAAGTCTCTTTACGGTAAAACGACGTGATGCCACATGGTGGACATGTAATTCTAGAAGTCTTTATTTTCGGAAATCAATCCTCCGGAGATTGTTTTTTGAGAACATGTGAACACTTTATTGTCTCCGTCCTAGTAAATGCTTTCCATTCAGGTTTATTGTGCCAGCTTTTTATGCAACATACCCCCCCAGGTTACACACTAAGCACGCAATCAGAACCAGATGTTGAGCTTCTTACCAAGCTCTCGACCCCTTGGATTGAATTTCTCAGAATGGGGCTGCTGCTCTGGGACCAGTTTGGCACTCATTTAGTGTTGAGCATCTTATTGATATGTGACCTTACCAGTGGTCCTAAATCAGTGCCTTGTTTTGTAGACACTCCATTTGTGGACTCCTACCCCACCTCCTAAGCAGAGCAGCAGAGACGCACTTGGTCTCAAGCCTCCCAAAAACTTTAACTGCACGGGACAGTTTTTTAGATTACTTAAAGCCATGAAGAATTCGGTCTTGGTGTTTTTGGGATTGCTTCTCTTTCCTCAGCAGGGACATAGCAGGGCGAATTGCAAGCCAGTAACTGCCAGCTTTTGTCAAAGTGTGGGTTACACCACCACCCTCCATCCGAGCGGAGTTACAGGCTTCAGCCTGCAGCAGACTGCTCAGATTGTGGAGACTGCTTGTTCACCGGAGGTCGCCACACTCATGTGTCGTGTTGTTGTGCCTGAATGCGGCTCGGAGGAGGACAGCCGGATGAAGCCGTGCCGAGCTCTCTGTGAGAAGGTCAAGAGAGACTGCGATCCTGCCCTCAAAGCCAAACGCTTGTTCTGGCCAATGAGGCTCCGATGTGAAACTTTACCAGAGTCTAACTGTGTAGGCCTACAGGTCAGTGTGAAACGATATCATCTCTTGTTTTGAAATTTGTTTTGTTGTTTTTGTTTTCACAATATAGAATAGAGTGAGAAACTTGTACACACTCTTTAAAGAACTATAAAGAATATTAAATACACTTACTTACTTTCTTGCTTTTTAAAGTTTTAAAACACCCACCGCAGTGCACAGGGTTGCAGTTTGGGTTAATTGTTGTTGCAAAGTGACGCCGCAGAGGCATCTTAAGTGGTCATATGGACACATGGACTAACAACAGGTCCACTGTGGCCAACCACACAGGAAAAAGGTGCAGAGACACTAAAATAACACTACAGAATTAAAAAGGTTTTTTCCACAGCAACACTGATTTATGTTTCTGTTCATCCAGAGTCAACAAAGATCTGTCCCTCCAACACCCCCTGCGGCATGTCAGCCAATCACGGTCCCTCTCTGCAAAAACCTGCCTTACACTGACACTGTGCTGCCCAACATTCTGCGCCACAAAACTCAAGACGAAGCAGGGGCGGACATACAACGGTTTGAAGCACTTGTAAAAGTGGAGTGCTCCCTTCAACTGAAGCCGTTCTTGTGCTCCGTCTACACTCCTGAGTGTGCGTCAGGGAAACCTCGGCCGCCCTGCAGGACGACCTGTGAGCATGCGAGGTCCGGCTGTGAATCACTGATGAACAAGCTTGGCCTTCAGTGGCCTGAAGCCTTCAGGTGTGAAGCATTTACCACGGAGTCCTGTGAACAAGTAAGTCTGTTTTTTTTTACTCCAACATGAAGATGAACAGATGTTTACAAGGATGTTTATGTTCTAAAAGCCTCTACATGTGGAGATTTTAATAATAATACCTATAATTTTAGAGCACATTAAGTTACACAACAAGGCAACACTTTAAAAACCAGAACCAGCAAATAGCAAATGGTCTCACCAGGAAGGCTTCTGAAGTGGCCAACATACAACTCCACCAGAACGGCTTGTCAGATGGTCAAATAGCCCCCCCGCCCCAACACCTTTCTGACTGCGTCCAACAAGCTCTGTAACTTTCTGAAACCAACCACCTGACATTCATACAGTTTGAACTTCTTCAGGGAGGCTGTCTGAAACAGTTTCAACACTTTCCTTCTGACGAGATCAGACAACACGTCGTATGAACTAGTTCTTTCTAAGCATTTCCCAACCCTCGCGTAGGGGTACTTGGTGCTCCCCATGAGCCTTCTCGTGTGAAATCACTTGCAAGTTTCCCAAAGACAAATCCTGAACCGACAAATCAGTGTTGAATAAAGGCACTTTTTTGAAAGGCACTTTGGCACAATGAGTAAAAGAGGCAGGTGTATGTGTAGTAGATGAAAACCGCAGGCAGCGGTGCCACCAGACATTAAACATCATGTGGCCAGAGGGTGCCGCTGATAATCCTGGGGCGGCACACCAAAAGCAAAAAGCCATGGCTGTATTTCAGTTCAAGGAGCTGGCTCTTTGAAGTGAACAGTGGAAGCCGATTCCAGTCTGAGAGGCGATTTTTGTTTCTTTGTTACAAACAACTAGGACAGTTATTCTTGACATATCCCACTTTTTAACCATCAATATGACGAAATATTTCAACATATTACAGATAAAGAATCTTGCGTATTCATCTCCTGCAACAAATAAGAATTTAACTCAGGCAGTGATCAGCAGAAGTTGTATTAAATCAAGAGCCTTTGAAAAATAAAGCCTACATAATTCATTTAAATTAATATCTAGCACTTGGCACTCCTTGACCACAGGAGAAGAAATATTATTTGTTCAGACATCGCTGATTTATGCTTCTGTATTCTGTTCTTCCAGGTTCAAGAGACCAGTTTTGCTCTAACATCCCCTGCAGCATGTCAGCCAATCACGGTCCCTCTCTGCAAAGACCTGCCTTACACTGAGACTGTGCTGCCCAACATTCTGCACCACAAAACTCAGGAGGACGCAGGGCTGGAGCTGCATCAGTTTGCACCACTTATACAAGTGGGGTGCTCCTCTCATCTGAAGCCGTTCTTGTGCTCCGTCTACACTCCTGAGTGTGTGTCAGGGAAACCTCGGCCGCCCTGCAGAACGATCTGTGAGCATGCGAGGTCCGGCTGTGAATCACTGATGAACAGGTTTGGCCTTCAGTGGCCTGAAGCCCTCAGGTGTGAAGCATTTACCACGGAGTCCTGTGAACACGTAAGTCTGTTTTTTTTTTACTCCAACATGAAGATGAACAGATGTTTACAAGGATGTTTATGTTCTAAAAGCCTCTACATGTGGAGTTTTTTTGTAGAGTGAGTTTTTAAAAAAAATCTTTTATTTATTCAGCTTTGTTTTTATGGGACAGTATTTTCAGTGCACCTGTGAACCTTCGTGCAATGAGCCCCTCAGCAAAAGAAAGGCCACACAAGCCTGGCCGGAGAGTATTAAACTTGTAACAGTGTGCACTTGTGTCTTGTTCCAGTATGGAGTGAGCAGCAGTGGGGGGGTCTGCGAGCCCATCACCATACCGATTTGCCAGGGTCTGTCCTACAACCAGACGATCACTCCAAATCTTCTGGGACACACGAGTCAAAGAGAAGCAGTAGGGAAGATGTCCTTTTTCAACTCGATCGTGCAAACTGTGTGCTCAGTGGACATACGCCTCTTCCTGTGCATGGTGTACGCCCCCCAGTGCGTGGCGGGGGAAGTGCAGCGGCCCTGCAGGTCATTCTGTGAGAGGGCCAAACAGGGCTGTGAGGGTTTGATGGCCAGTTTTGGCGTTTTCTGGCCAGATGAGCTGCAATGTAACGCATTCCCAGAAGAAATGTGTATATCAGTAAGTCATGGAAGCCTTGTTGGTGAAAAAGGGATTAGACAAATTCAGTTTGGTGATGAAATCAGAATATTTTCTGACTTCTTTCTTTTCCTTTTCTTTTACAGGAAGACAGCAGACCTGAGGTATTTCGAGTGTTTTCAGAATTTTAATGTTAACTTTATACTAAAACATCAGCTTGGTTGTGCGTTTAAACAAACAAAGTTGGCCATGTTTACAAGTCAAGCCATTGAGTGATCATTGCTGCACAAATGACATATATGGAGGGTGTTGATCTGTCGTAGAAATCTCACTCCTGACAGACTAAGAAGAATCTCATTGGTGCAATCTGTGTACCTACTCCCAGTGGCTAAAAGAACCAAGAACCACGGTGCAGAGGAATTGGACAGTCCAAGTTGGGGAGTAAATAGAATAACTTACAAAAAAAGATCTTAACTTAAAGGTAGCCTGTGGAATTTCAAATCACTGGTACTGCAAACGTCTGGGCTCACATTTCACACTATTTCCCTGATCAACACGTAGCAATAATGTGCTAAGAAGAATGGTAGGATGTAAAAAAAGGCAGGTTTCAAACTCAAATTTGCAAATACTGAATGTAAAAACAGGTAAAAACAGTGCTCCTAGTGATCAAAAACCCCACATGTTCGCTTCTTAATTCACTAAAGACTTGATTTTGCGGGGGATTCCTGCTAATATTGCTAATGTAATGTAACGCTTTATGTTGTGATTATATTGTATTTCGCATCAGAGTTACATGTTGTGTGAAGCAGGAAAATGAGATCTAATTGTATTTGTCCTTGTTTCCAACAGATGTTGAGAGCTGAAGGCATTCTTGCTAGGCTGAACGCCGGTGGCTACTCTGTTCGTGGCAAATGTCTGTTTATTTCCCCCCCCAAAAATTGTTTACTCTAACAATCTGAATGAGACGTTTTCGTGATCATATTTATTCTTCCCAATTTAGCCCTGAGTCTCAAGACAGCCCGCCTACTGTTGACTCTCGTGGATGTATCCTTTGGCACTCACACTTAAGCCATATTTAGTTATCACACCAGGAAGAACTGTTTAATGCATCATGTTGACACTGAAGAAATCTGTACTTTCCATTAAATGAAAAATAAGCGGTTAACATTAGGACCATGAGGTGACATTACACGCCCCGGTGTTCACACAGGTTTACAGTTTGATAACATGGTCGGTTCACAGTTTGGTGTTAAATCAAACACAGACCCAGTTTTCAAAAGACAGCTGACTGAGTGAAACTGTGAGCCTCCTCCAACCTGTTAAAACAGACAGACGTGAGCAGGCAACACGCTGGATTATAGTGAATATCTTTAATAGAGACACTGCAAGTTAAGACAAGGGTAATCATGTAAGTGATCTGCTTGTGTGTATCAGAGATCTGTAGGCGTATGGGTGCACCAGACTTATATGAATCAGGCTGCAGTGTCTCAACATGTTATAAATGCATCGGATGCAATATGTAATCTTTGATTCTTCATTTAGCTTTAACCGGCGCCATTTTGTAATAAGGCGTTGAGCTATATTTTTTCAATTCCTTTAACTTCTTTAACCAGCACTTTCAGGCAGACAAGTCTAGAGACGTGGACGTGGTGGAGTTCTTCAGACTGGAGCACTACGTGGCCGTCACCAGGAGGGAGTATGTGGAGAGCTACGAGAGCAGGAACCCACCCTCCGTCACTCAAACCCAAATGAAAAAGGCTCTGACTGCCCGTGGTAATATATGATGTATTTAAAACACACAGAATGACATGTATCATTATAATGATGTTAAATAATGAGTTGGATCTCAGTCAGTCTAGTTTTAATTGTGGATTGCTTTCCACCCGTCGCTCTCTCCGTCCTTAGAGTTCAATTTAGATGAGGAAACCTTCAGAGTTCTGTGGCACGATTACAGCTCCAATGGTGGGATCGACTACAATGAGTACATGGTCGTCATGACAAAACTACAGATCCTCAGAGGTAATGGTAACGTAATGTACCTGTTCCACACTACATACTAACAATGGTGGAGAGTGACTAAGTAGCGTACTAAAGTAAATTTTGAGGTACTTTGTATTTCTGCTACTTAAATATTACGTAAATATTGTGCTATTTATACTATAATAATTATAACTTAACATTTATTTGACAACTTAAGTAAAAGCTAGTCCATGTGTGGAAGCTGTGACATTAAACTGATGAACACATTAAAGCATCAATATTTATGATTCAGTAATTATTATAATAGTTTATTTTAATTCTAATACTTTTGTACTTTTACATAAGTCAGGTGCAAATGTTTAGCATTCTTTCACTTAAGTAAAATATATGAGTACTTCCACCACATCAACATACTATTTTAAAAAGAAGAGTATGTAATGTTTTAACAATGCAAAAGTGACAGAATTCTCAAAGACAAACATCAAAAGTTTAATTTTTATCGGTTAGAGACTAAACTTGTATGAGTTTATTTTTTTCCCTCTTTACTAAACACGATGAATTATTTCCACAAACTGTTGTTGGTACAAATATATTTAATTCCAAAAGAACAGACGTCTATGTGACTGTTTAAATAACATTTAAATAGTTTGAGTGTTCAGTGAGACGGTTTGAAAATGGTGGCAATCAAACATTTTTCTACCAATCAAACGTGCTCATCCCACAGTGACATCACTGAGATCTTGTTAGTGCATTCATTAAAATACCACCACCACTTCATCAGGGTGAAGTGTAGATTATTCTCTAGCAACATTTAGAAAGGTGATGTCATCTTACCGTCTTACAATAAGATTATTTATTGTTTTGTTCCCTTTCTCCCTTTCCCTTTTAGGTCAGCTCAGCTGTTAGTTGGTTTGTTTCTATTTATGTTGGAGAGCTGTTGTGAAGAAAACTCTGATGTCATGATTTAAATTTTTAGGATGATCTGAGCTCCTGAGATCATTACCATAATAAAATGATAATGATCGTCCTAGAAAGTGACCACATACTCTTAGGACTTATTGTAAAAAGCAATTTTTTTGCTTCCTGTCTCAGAACGTTTCAAGGCCCATCTGCTTGGTCTGCCATGTGACTGTGAGGTCGCCAGCTTCTCTTTCAAGCAGGTGAGTTTAAATGCCTTTATTAATAATGTCAGAACAACAGTACTTAATGCAGCAACAGCCAAAATTCTGTTAGTTTACCTGGATGTAAAACTACCTTAATAATACCACTTAATAAATTAAATACAAAATTGCCATGTAGAAATATTATAGAATTAGTAAATTAAATAAAAGTTTTTAATGTTAATCTGGAGTTTTGCAGATTCTGTCAATACGAACTTTCTGTTTGGCAAATGGGTCAGAAAACTTCAAAATGCAAAACCCAGGACTATGACAAAACATATACAATCAATTTTGCAGAATCTAAATGTCTGTGTGTAGAAATGACAGATGGTTATGCTTAAAAATGGCGATATTGCATCGACATACATAAAGTTAGACCATATAATGAAACAGTGAGTAAATACAGTACAATGACCTTTGATATTTTGTTTAATAAAGTCATACTGCTCACATTTTAATTCACCTATTTATTTCTACTGCTGCTGTGTCCAATGTGTTACAACACTCTTAATATTTCTTTTCTCTCTTTCTTTTCAGTTCATCACATCAGCCATAATCTGAGCAACAAACGGGAGCCGAGCTGAATGGACCAGAGGAGGAATGTATTTTATAAATTGGTAGCATAGGTGTGTAGTAGCACAGAGCTGTAGGGACCATATAAATGTGGTTTGAATCCATTCGTAAACAAACCGTCATTCTTACAAAGTACAAAAACATTTAAGCAGCATAAAGCACTGAAAATAAACTGCTGAGTCTCAACTGTCTCTTATCAGTTCTTGAAGTTTTAACTTTTTTTAGAAGTGGCTCCCTGACTTTTGTTTTCTGATTACATCAGAAGAAAAGCAACTCTACCTCAAAATCAAACTGTCACATATGATGAGTAATATATTACTTAACTATTTCTAGTGGGCGGCATGGTGGTGCAGTGGTTAGCATTGTCACCTTACAACATGAAGGTCGTAGGATCAAACCCCGGTTGCCCCTGCCTTTCTGTGTGGAGTTTGCATCTTCTCCCCATGTCTGCGTTGGTTCTCTCCAGGTGCTCTGGCTTCCTCCCACCATCCAAAGACATGCAGTCTAGGTTAATTGGTGTCTCTAAATTGTCCTTAGGTGCGTGTAACGTGTACTTTTACATGTTAAAGAATTTTCTTAGGTCTGTCTCAACAATACAGATATTTTTTTTCCATTTTAGTTCATCAAATCATTTTAACAGCAGGAAGCGTTTCACATTACACAGATCTGACAGAACAGATATCAGTTGCCTCCACAACACTTATAGCCTGCATTTCATTTGCAACACGAAACAGATTTTTATGCTTCAACTCTATTTTCATATGTTTTTTGCGTATAACTACAGTGATTGAGTTTTGGGTTCTGAGCACTGCCAAAATGTGGGTGGCCTGCACTCAATACGTCCTGATGGAGCACTGATTTTACTACAGGGCTGTGTGGACACTAGATCAAAACAGGAGCTGCATGGAGACCAAAAATGTTAAATATGAGATAAACAAGACATATAGCCTAACAGGATTATCTGCACACTTTTAACACTCAGCTCATTATGATGATATATTTCATGAAAACAAATAATATCATAATGAACTGAGTTTTTAAATTGTATTTAATTTTTTCACAAGCTTCTGGTATGTAATTTTTTTTCATAATGTCTTTCATTTCTCTCTTTAACATTAAACACTTTGGGGCTCCATAGAAACAGAAAGTGTTTCTGAAATCAAAAACATATTCATTGCAGGTGTTAGCTATCACTCAGCTCGTATTTTTACAACCTTTTAAAATATTCAAGTAATGTAAGAGAAAGTAATTTCACATTTTCTGGAGCTAGTTTTTAAACCCACGGTTTCCAAGTTCAGCATGAACAACAAGTACAGCTAATGTTAAGATGTCATGTGATATGTGTCTGAAAAGTGAAGCTAATGTGGAAGTGCTAGCAAGTGGGTGACTCCACTGGTTGTAAACATAGCCTGTATATAAAACAAACAGACAGGTTGCATACAGACATCTGATCGCATTTCTCTGATTAAGGAATGAACCTGCGCCTGTTTCTATTTTAATTGTGTCAGATGTCAAAAACTGTTAATCCAATCGTGGTGGGTTTGTTGTTGCGGACCCAAAAAATTCATAATGCCAGTTGTCTTTATAAAACTGCTGACAAAGTAAAAAGCAGAGACAACATGTAGCTGTGTGTGTCTAAATGGAAAGAAAGGTGAGCAGATTTAAGTAATTTGTAGAGAAACACTAAAGCAAGATAGAGAATTAAGTAGAATTAAAATGGTGAGATAATAATAAAACTACAAATAAGCCCCTCTCACTAAAGGGACACTGTCATTCATGTGGGAAACACTGAGTCCTGTTAATCTGCAGTTAATTTTCATTTAGATTTTATTTTAAATTCAGTAATCACATTATGAACAAAAAGGCCAGAGAGGCGTCACATTGGCCTCTGTAAAATGACAAAATGACCCTGCTCCTCAGTAAACACTTACCTAATGAGTTTATGGTCTCAATCAACTAGTTTCATTTCTTCTTCAATACAGCATGATGTTCACTTTGATGGTCCCATTTAGAGCAAAATAACAACAACAATAATACATTTATTTATAGAGCAGTTTCAATTAAAGTGCTTTACAAAAACAATACAATTAACATTATAAACATGTAAATTTGATACACTGAAAAGTAAATACCACTATACAAAGACATCAAAGATAAATGAACATTTAGGACTCATATGCAGCAGTGAATAAGTAGGTCTTAAGTTTTGATTTAAAAGCCTCAGTTGAACATGCCAATCATATTATCTGCTGGAAGACTGTTCTATAATGTTGGAGCACGAAACTAAAAGGCTCGCTCACCAACCGTTTTTTCCCTAAACTTTGGTACAGTCAGAGGTCCTGTCCCGTGGGAGCGCAGCAACCGTGTAGGCACATATGAATTTAAAATATCAGACAGATATAAAGCTGCAAGGCCATTCAAAACCTTAAAATCTGCTCTAACCTGATCAGGGAGCCAGTGCAGTGAGGCCAGCACAGGAGTTGTATGCATGTATTTACATGATCCAGTCAGAATATGTGCTGCAGCATTCTGGACCATCTGCAGGCCTCGCAAACTTTTCAAGAGGTTGGACAAGAGTCCAGCCTAGAGTCCAGCCTAGATGGAGCAAAGGCATGAATAAGGGTCTCAGCATCTTTAAGTGCCAATATTGATTTAATCTTGATCTAATAGGTGATAAAGCAGCGTATGCTTTAGGGCGACATGACAAACAGGATAGAGGCAACTCTAGTCCACAAACCAATGGTTGAGGTCACTGTGGCTACACACACATCGCTGCACTATTTTTTTTTTTTTTACATTAGAGCCTTATAAATAGACAACATACAATGCTGCTTACTTTAGTTTGTTACAAAGGACAATCCCACCTTTTCCTATGAGATGCAATGGTGAGTGAGAAATGTATTGCGATGAAGCATTTTTGACAGCGGAGTCAAGAGGCTTTAGGGTGGAAGGAATATATAATATCACCATCACCAAAAATCTCTCAGAAAAAATAAACACAAAGACACAGACGAGTTAAACGGGCCGGTCTTTAGCCTGAAGGCAGGGTAGACCGGCTCAGTGAATGTAGTGTTGAAAGTGTGGAGGTGGGTCAGTTTTCTAGAGGAGATTCTGTAGAAGGACAGAGTGCCAGCAGGGTAGTCCAGGTAAACTCCCACTCTGTTTGCAGTGGGGGGGGAGTGGATGGACACTGTCCTGTTACTGTGCAGGCCAGAGTAACCATCATCAGAGCAACTCAGGCTCCAGGACTTATCATTCCATCCAAGACAGCAGTCTTCACTCTCTCCTTTCCTTCTGATTCCTTTGTAAGTCACTGCTATATAAACCTGTCCTGAATACTCAACCTCCCAGTAACAGCGACCAGTGAGACCTTTAGTACACAGCAGCTGCTTCCAGTAATCAAACCTCTGTGAGTCATCAGGATATGGCTGCGTCTCTTTCCCCACTGTCACCTTTGTGTTGTGGTCCGACAGGATGAGCTTTTTGTTTGCTGTGTTTGGGTCCAGTGTGAGTTCACAGGCATCTGATGGAGAGAACAACAGCAGCAGTTCTTAGAGGACAAATTAGGTTTTTAATAATAACATATTTATTAAATTCACTTTGAATATGAATGGCATTGTTTGGATTTTGTTCAGTACAGGAACAGCTGAGTGGTAGAACAAGCTGTGCAACTGACTAAGCCCTGTGAGACCCTACACCAGACAGCAGATCCTTACTGTCTAGACTAGACAGCTGGTTGCAATTCACAACCTCACCGCTGGGTGCCACTGAATCTTACACATTTAACCTTTAATGTCACTTGTTTTGGTGCAAATAAAAGTCACTGTTTAGTCAAGAGTGGGACAGTGAAATACTAAATAAAAGCGTGAGAGGAGTAGGAGAAGATGGTGATGGAAAAGAAGGAGTGATGCAGTGCGACATGAAGCAGTACAGCCTTTTCTGTTGCTCTCAGAGGCATGAAGCAGGTTCAGCGTACCCAGGATATCTTACAGCCTGCTAAGGTAGACAGTTTGCTTTCCATGGCACATCCCATTTTGTCAATCAAAATAAATTGCGTACTACTTCTTCAAATTATTTAAAAAACAGACACTTACATTTCCTCAGACCATGCTTCATTGACTTTGATCTACTGTGGTCCAACCTGATGCAAAAACAGTCACATCAGCACTTAAAGAAAACAGCGTCTTTGGAATATCCAGAGCTCCAGAGTCTCTTTCAGGAAAAAACATGTTACTGTTAAACTTTTTAAGTGTCATTTTAAAACTGTGATCACCACAAACAAAATAAGGTATTTATTTTCGTTTGTGGTGCGACAAATATAACAAAAGCTTTCTGGATGACTAGATATCACTAAACACAAGTGGGAAAATACTTTTTTCTTGTATTGAGCTTTCTAAAAATAGATTTATTTATTAATATTATTTTAAATATTTATCTGTCCATACTTGAGAGTTTCCAATCTCCAGCTTGGATCCTCCAGTCCTGCAGAAAGCAGCTTCACTCCTGAATCTCCTGGGTGATTGTAGCTCAGGTCCAGCTCTCTCAGATGGGAGGGGTTGGATTTCAGAGCAGAGGCCAGAGAAGCACAACCTTTCTTTGTGATCAGACAGCCAGAGAGCCTACACACACACACACACACACACAGACACAGAGACAAACACTCTTTTAAAAAAAAGTCAAGTCATTTTAATCATTTATTATCGTTAGAACACAGGTGTTCTGCCAATGTAGTTATCCCCGACAGAAAGTGTTTCCCCTGCCGCGGAAAGTTTTAGTTTCACTCGTAAAGCTAACATTTATTTCGCGGTAGTCTGGTGATGTTATAACTGACGACGTAGTCGATCATGTCATCCAAGTTACTGTTTAGAAGCTAGATTCACACAGACTGTCACCCTTTACATCTGCTTGACTTGAAATTTACATTAAACTGAATGCGCCATTGTAGACAACATCTAAAATTATAGTCTAAAATTATTTGTATCCCACTATAACTTTTGCTAGGAAAATAGAGATGTCTCCATATTCCCCACTGTTATTATCCATGACGTGAAGTATACAGAAAATAAAATACTTGACAGTAGGTTATCATCTGTGCATTATGGATGGGGGATACATTTTATAATAATAATAATGATGCATTACATTTATATAGCGCTTTATCATAGACACTCAAAGCGCTTTACAGGGAAGTGGGGGGGACTCGCCTCAACCACCACCAATGTGTAGCACCCACCTGGGTGATGCACGGCAGCCATTTAGTGCCAGAACGCTCACCACACATCAGCTTGAGGTGGAGAGGGAGGGAGACATTGAGCCAATTACTGCGGGGGATGATTAGATGGCCAGATGGTGACAGCCAGGTTGGGTATTTTGCCATGACACCGGGGAACCCCCTACTCTTTGCGACAAGTGCCGTGGGATCTTTAATGACCACAATGAGTCAGGACCTCGGTTTTCCGTCTCATCTGAAGGACGGCAGCTCCTACCGCGCAGTGTCCCCATCACTGCACTGGGGCATTGGGATCTTATTATTAGGACCAGAGGGAAGACTGCCCCCTACTGGCCCACCAACACCACTTCCAGCAGCAACTTAGTTTTCCCAGGTGGTCTCCCATCCAGGTACTGGCCAAGCCCAACCTGCTTAGCTTCAGTCAATCTGCAGTAGCAGGGTTAACATTGGTATGGCTGCTGGCAAGGTTGAATATATAAGACTGAAATTATTTGTATGCCACTATAACTTTTGCTAAGAAAATAGAAACTTCTCCATATTCCCCCCTGTTATTAGCCATGATGTAAAGTATACACAAAATAAAATACTTAAAATTAAACAATGTAAATCTGTTCTGGCACAACCCCTAATTAAGATTTTGAACCTGAACATAAGCATAATACCACTCCTTTAACGCCAATGATGAGATGTTTTCTGGATTTTAATCTGCAAATGGAATGCTTGGGTAAGTATACAGAAGGTCAGTGGTTCTCATGTCCTCATCTTAATTTCTACAAATAAATGTCAAAAGCTGTAAATTTAGTAAACTAAGACACAAAAGGCAATCATGAATGATCCTATCTATAATGATTATGACCTATAATGAAGGTCATATTAACAGGTTTTTCCCAACTGTTAAGGCTTACGTTAGGAAGTCAGGCCCAAAACAACTTGTGTGCTGTGCAATGAATTTAAATCATTGTGGCATGTGAACATCAAAACTAACTAAATGATTATTCCAGATCTAATGGTTATAGTTCCTCCCCAGCATACTTCTTAAGCAAGTTCAGTCTTAAAAGGTTACCGGATGGATCTTTACAACTAAATTGATTTTAAATTACTAAGGAGTCACACAATGTGAAGAGAACAGAGAAATCCTGTATAGAATAAAAAAGATGCATCAAGATACATCGGTAATAGTTTTGTCAACGACTCACAGCCTCTGAATCGTAATCAAATAGAAACATGAGCTGCCTAGAGACTCCCATCCCTAATATATACCATATATTTGAGAGGACCCCATGAATCTTTGTGTGGGTAAAGGCATTTATCTACAGTATTATTTTTTCCAACAGCAATCTGCTCCTAAGCCTGGATTTAATGGTCATCTGTTAAACAAACTGATGAGCCCTGACCTAAGAGTCTCCAGTCTACAGTGTGGACTCTCCAGTCCAGCGCAGAGCAGCTTCAGTCCTGAATCCTGTAGGTCGTTGTTACTCAGGTCCAGCTCTCTCAGACTGGAGGACGGGGAGCTGAGTACTGAGGACAGAACTTCACAGCTTCTCTCTGACAGATTACAGTAACACAGCCTGAAAAACAAAATATCATTAACAAAATGGAAACAGTATGATTTTTTCAACTTTAATGTATTTCATTTATGTGGTTATTGTTTAACATACAGGGCTTTGGTGGAGACTTTGACCACTGGCAGCAGCTTTAGAAGAACCTCCTCTGAAGCAGAGTATTTCCTCAGGTCAAACTCATCCAGATCGGTTCCAGATGACAGTAAGATGAAGACCAGAGCTGACCACTGAGCAGGAGAAAGTTTATCTGTGGACAGACTTCCTGAATTTAGTTGTTGTTGAATCTCCTCCACTAGAGAAGAGTCCCTCAGTTCATTCAGACAGTGGAAAAGATTGATGCTTTTGTCTGGAGACAGATTCTCACTGATCTTCTTCTTGATGTACTGGCCTGTTCCCTGATCGGTCTGTGAGCTGCTTCCTGTCTGTGTGACCAGGCCTTGTAAGAGAATCTGATTGGTCGGGAGTGAAAGACCCATGAGGAAGCGAAGCAACAGGTCCAGGTGTCCATTTGGACTCTGTAAGGCCTTGTCCACTGCACTCTGGTAGAAGAATTCAGATTTGTTTCTGAACAATTTAGACCAAAAGGAAGATGATTGTTTTTCTGCCAGCAGATTGACACCAGAGTTGCTGAAGGTCAGATGGACATGAAGAGCAGCCAGAAACTCCTGAACGCTCAGATGGACGAAGCAGAACACCTTGTCCCGGTAAAGGCCGCTCTCCTCTTTAAAGATCTGTGTGAACACTCCTGAGTACACTGAGGCTGCTCTGATGTCGATGCCACACTCTGTCAGGTCTGATTCATAGAAGATCAGGTTGCCTTTCTGCAGCTGCTCAAAAGCCAGTTTTCCCAGAGACTCAATCATCTCCCTGCTCTCTGGAGTCCAGTGTGGATCTGTCTCAGCTCCTCCATCATACTTGACGTTCTTCACTTTGGACTGAAGCACCAGGAAGTGGATGTACATCTCAGTCAGGGTCTTGGGTAGATCTCCTCGCTCTCTGGTCTTCAGCACCTCCTCCAAAACTGTAGCAGTGATCCAGCAGAAGACCGGGATGTGGCACATGATGTGGAGGCTTCGTGATGTCTTGATGTGGGAGATGATTTTGTTGACCTGCTCCTCATCTCTGTATCTCTTCCTGAAGTACTCCTCCTTCTGTGGGTCAGTGAATCCTCTGACCTCTGTCACCATGTCAACACACTCACGAGGGATCCGATTGGCTGCTGCAGGTCGTGTGGTTATCCAGAGGAGAGCAGAGGGAAGCAGGTTCCCCCTGATGAGGTTCGTCAGCAGCACATCCACTGAGGTGGACTCTTTAACGTCAGTCAGGATCCCGTTGTTGTGGAAATCCAGAGGAAGTCGACACTCATCCAGACCGTCAAAGATGAACAAAACCTGAAACTCTTCAAACCTGCAGATTCCTGATTGTTTGGTGTTGTCAGCAAAAAAGTGTTGAACAAGTTCCACCAAACTGAACTTCTTCTCTTTCAGCACATTCAGCTCTCTGAAAGTGAATGGGAATGTGAACTGGATGTCCTGGTTGGCTTTGCCTTCAGCCCAGTCCAGAGTGAACTTCTGTGTTAAGACTGTTTTACCAATACCAGCCACTCCCTTTGTCATCACTGTTCTGATTGGTTTATTTCTTCCAGGGAAGTCCTTATTAAAGATGTCTTCACATGTGATTGCTGTTTCTGGTCTGTCTGGTTTCCTGGATGCTGTTTCAATCTGTCTGACCTCATGTTCATCATTGACCTCTGCAGTCCCTCCCTCTGTGATGTAGAGCTCTGTGTAGATCTGATTCAGAAGGGTTGGGTTTCCTGCTTTGGTAGTCCCTTCGAACACATACTTAAACTTCTTCTTAAGACTTGATTTGAGTTTATTGCAGCCAAGTGGAGCAAGGATTCCTACAAGGAATAATTACACATATTGTATTGGATTACATCAGATCGTACAGGTGAATTGACATTCAGAGCTGTAGAGAACTGTTGGCCTCCACCTACACCTCCCTTACCTGTGTTACCAGATCAGGAGTTAAAGAGTGAAGGAGAAAGGAATTAGGAATTAATTACTCAACCACATTCTTTTGAAATGTGGGAATTTTAAATGTGTGCCACCAAGAAGACTGTCCAGATCTGATGCAGGTTTTTCACAGCATATTAACAGCAGACTTTAGAACTATAAATATATAAATAAAACAATAAATAAATAAACAATTTTATAAAGTTTCTCTGTTAAAAGCTTCTTACTGTTCTGCAGAGAGTCAGCCAGCTCCTCCTGCTTCATTCTCCTCATGAACTGTAGTGTGATCTTTAGAAATGCCTCTCTGCTGCTCCTCCTCTGCTCCTCCTCTTCACCTTCAACCACCTCCTCATCCTCGCCTTGGCATTCTGAGTAATCTCGACTCAGAGTCTTCTGGACCTTCTTAAGCTCCTTTTTCACAAAATTAACAATGTTCTCCTCAAGAAGCTGAAACAAAACAATATTCACTTAAAGGTTCAGTCTTCATGTTCAGTCACATTTTAGTGACATCTAGTGGTGAGAGTTGCAAATTGCGATTTCTATAGCTACGGTGCCCGAGACAGGACAAAGTGTTCTTTAGATAGATATATTTAAAAAAATATATTTACTTAATTATTCAGTGAAACCATATGTTTTTTAATATTATTATTTTTTGTTCATTAATAAACAACAGCCACATCAAGAAATAAGGTGCTACTTGATGTCTCATTCTCCTGTAATACATTATTTTACTGGTTGGGAGGGTTGGCTCATCTAGACTAATGTAAGATGAGATTTATTTTGTTATGAGTTATTTTATAGATTCCGCCATTTACGGAAATAAGTTGCATGATTTAAGTAATGTTAACTATATACATATGTTATATTGTGTTTTGGAGCTTTAACAGAAACTACATTACATGGTGCACCTTGCCTGAAAAGTTAGTACCGGCCAAGGTTGGCGGAGTGATATGAGGAGGGGGTGATCTTGTGGGTGTTCCGGGGTCGCGAAAATGTGTGTGATGGATTATTAAACAAATGGACGTAGTTCTCCTGAAGAAGTTGTCCCCGCGCTCTTATTTTACCCACGTCTACCCAGCATTACATGGTTAGTTAACGCTACAAGAAAGGTGCAGCGTTACACTAACATACCAAAGTAAATGAAGAACATCTCAAACACTATCACATCTAGTGCATCAAGTATGATCACCGACAGATAGAACAAAGTAACCTCACTGTTTTTTTTCTGCACCACAGTCCATTATAAACCACATAATGCATGAAGTTTCCGAAGGTACTGTCATGTGAAGATCAAGGCTCCTCTCACTTTGCTTAATTAGATGAGCAATCTGTAAATCTTACCAAAATGTATTTTTTAATTTTTTAAAATACAACAGAAACACAAAGTAGTGCTGATAGTCATAATTTCAGCTTGTGGTAAAACGGTGTATGTCAAAGTATAAATTACACATTTGTGTGCACAGTGGGGAAGCAATATCCAAAAAAACATGTTTTTTTAATGCATATTTGGAAACTATTCATTATTGGTCACTTGATAGGCACATGGGGTTGTTACATGTCACTATTAGCAGTAAAAATAAATACATGTTTTCCACCAGGGCAGTAAAATGTGAGGTTCAGCTGCTGATCTGAGCTTCCAGATCTGCTGTTACGGTTTTACTGCCAATAATATTCATCAGCTGTTTGATTTACGAAGGTAACAGCACATTTCTGTCCACGTAACAAAGCCATAACAGAGCACTTTAGAATAACTACATGAAATTACATATTTTTTCTATCAGCTAAAAGTTTAGCTGGCTGATCTGAGCTTCATCGCTGGAAGCTGCCGTTTTATTGCCAATTAGTGATCAGCTGATTGTCTCACAAAGGTACTAAAACAGAGCGCTGGAGAGAGAGATTAACCACATGAAATTAATCCAACTACATATTTTACACCACTGACAGGGGAAAAACCTCACATCTCTCAGTGATTAGGGCCAGCTTCAAGCTAAAGTTATCAAACAACAGCTTTCATTTGCATTTGTGCCCCAGGACATGTAAAAAAAAATAAATAAATAAAAAAAATGGCTCATTCTAAGTTAATAAATACATAATGGTTCATTATGTGAGGTCTTTATACACCACTGAAAACACAGTTATGGATGTTATATTGCGTTTCTGTCAGTAGATCCTCAGAAATATTACACACTGAACCTTTAACTTCCAATTTAAAAACTTAACTCTCAAACTTGCAAAACAACTATCAGCTCCATCTGTAAAAGACAAAAAGTCCACATAATAAAAAATATAATTGTTTTCTGTCTCACCAAAAGTTATTTCCCCTTCAGTCAATACGCTCTGTGCAGCACATAAGCATGGAGATTCTTTGCTTCTTTGCAAGACCTAACAGAAGAATCCCTCTCAAAAATGTCTGTCAAGGCCATTGAGACTGTTACAGGCAGCAGACGACACCTTCCCCTAAAACTAACAAAGACTCTGTGCAGTGACTTCTCCTTACTCTGGTTGTACTTCACCTCTTTGATAACTCTTGCAGAAACGCTTCCAGTGATGTAATTGTCCAACAAAAGGAACTGCACTTGCTTATATTGATAACTAGCCGTAAACACCTTAGCCATGCCTAGGTAATGGACACTGTTTAGCCTAACAGAACCGCAATTTCTAACTACCAACTCTCAGCAAGGCAATCAAGGCTTGAAGTGTTTTGCGGATTTTTCCTTTTTAGGGCGGATACACACAATGCTGTCCTGGTGTGTCTCAGCATAATTTTAACACATTACGTGCGCACAACCATAATGAGTCAAAAGGTTGTGGTCAGTTAGTGTTAGTGTTTCTTTTATTTGTGACTGATTCTTAGTTACTAGGTAATGGTTGGCTTGTACAGTTACACACCAGAAATATGGAGTCTAGGTCTGTTTGACCACCTGTGGAAAACTCCGAAGTCTTCTGGTAAACTCTGTGGAAAAAACACGATCCATTAGTGATCAGTTTTTGTATGTGTAACTTAATGCTGAACAATACAAACACCTCATACACAAAACCAATGTTTAGGAAGAGATGGGATGGTATGTACATATTGCATTACCAGTTTACTCTAAGTGTTTTTTCCAAAATAATTTACTTAATTATAAATAAATAATAAATAATAAACTTAGTAAATTAATGATTAAGAAAGACTGGCAGAAATTATAGATAAAAGTGTCTGAGATCTAGCTTGTGCTGTTGAGGAGGATGGGTATTAAGAAGAAAGAAAAAATGTTTTCTAAAGAAACACAGTTACCAGGTGCATCACATTAAATAAAGATCAATACAAATCAGTACAACAGATGGACAGAGTAGATCTGTGATTATTAAGCAGATGAATAAACAATGCAGTAATAAGCATTATAAATTATAGTTACCCTTTATAGAAAAACCTTAAATGGTTTTAATGACTTACTTAGAAAATGAATCCTGCTGTTTGAAAGTCATAGGAAGATTCATGGACTTGTCACTCTTCATGGACACACAGCTTGGTAAAGGAGAATCTGCTCTTTGATGCTCAGTCCTGAAATTGTTCAGTTGCATTTTTTGAGATTTATAATCAGTTTTCTACTTTTGCAGATCTATCTGGGACTTTTGAGGAGTAAGATGATAAAAAGAAAGAAAGAGACGGGCGAGGTAGAGCTGTGATTATTAAGTCTGAGCAGACACATTTAAATGAACAATTCAGTAATAAGTAGAAATAGTATCATAAGTCATGCTACTTCAAAGTGAATTTATGCTTAAAATCATTATGTTGACTTACTTAGAAAATGAATCTTGTGGTTTGAAAGTCATAGGGAAATTCATGGACTTCTCACTCTTCATGGACACACAGCTTGGTAAAGGGGAATCTGCTCCCTCCTGCTCAGTCCTGAAAGAAATGGAGCAATGAGAAAGACAAGGGAAAGTGTGTGGAGCTCAATGACGTGGGTTACAAATTATCACACATAATACTCCAACAGAGTATTCATTCTGATTCTGATTCTGATGACAGTGGACTGATTTTAGAGAGATCTTCATCCTACCTCTGAGGTCCGGTCTGGCTCTCATGTTCCTTAGACAAAGTGGTGTTGGATGGTGGGACTCCCTCTTCTTCCCCCGGAGGCTGACTCATGGTAGAATGTAAACCTTCATGTAAACACACACAACATGCTGTTTTAGCTAGACTGATTCATAAGAAGGGTTTAATTACAACTGTTATCAATCCTGCCAAAAATATTTTATAATATTCCATAACAACCAATCATATTTCATGTACTGATTATAAGTCTGTAACATTAACTATTAAAACAATATTACATGAGAGTGAGTACTGTTGTACTGAAATACAGAAAGGCTGATTATCTGCGGCCTTGTATCACAGCCGTGCTAATATTCAGTATAACCGCACAACATCGAGTGTGATATTGTTTTTATACAACAGCTCACAAGCGCCATGTGTTATTTAACAATCATACACAAAAACAGATTACGATTTGTTTGTTTATTTAATCATTTATTTGACCTTGCCAACTACAAAAATTTCCGTAACTGGACAACACAACAACATTTTCCCTCACACTAGCTTACTGCTTTGTGTGTGTCTACATGTTGCTGCAGGCCAGCTATAGTTACATGTATCTGTGAGTCTGCATTTATTATGTAACCACAATAATGATGGTTTTTGTTGTTTTCACTGACATATTTGGTTATTTGGGACACAATATATTAGTGTGTGCCATTGCTTTTAACTCTGACATACTTCAAAAAGTATTTTGAATTTATTTCTTAAATATATTTAATTACTTGATGTTATTAGCCTATGATTTGTTATGACAGCTTAATTTATTATTATGTCAACAAATGTCAAAAGGTTAGATTGTCTATTAACATGTTTTCAAATATATTAATTTCATTTGATATTGCTGCTTAATTAGACTTAATTCTTTGTTATGGCACTACCATACTAAACATATGCTTTATCGTTTGTCATTGTAGTAAGATTTTTGGAATGGGCTACTTTGACCAATTTATAAAACACAATTTTCTCCACACGATTTGGGGGATTAGCATCATTGGCATCTTACTCGATCTACTTCAAAGTTGCCTGTACGCTGTATCTCTTTGGTTCTGTGTTGACGTTTAAGTGAGGGGGTCCGTGCGTAAAGTATTAATTAATTAAGTAATTCTTCTGCAGTTGTTCATATTGTATGATGAAAACAGCCAGTTTTGGGGGTATTTTCTAATTTCATTGTCCTACTTGCGCAAATGCAAATGTAGCCTAAATTGAATAGTGTGAACTGATTTTTCCAGAGCCGATGCTGCCTAAACGATGTTAGCACCATGCTTGTCACATTGTATGAAGACGTGCAATGCAATTTAGCGCAACAAGGCGTCGGCTTGTTCCATTTTCCACCTTGTAGCCTACAATGGAAATTGAACAAGAAAGTCTTGGAAGTAGAAACTGTAAACTGAAGCTAAACTTGGTTCAGCACCAACAATTAATACGAAGTTGGCTAAGTAACACAGTTAAATGTTTTTACATTACCATTCTGTGCTGAGAAATTTCCTCGGATTAGAATAGAGATAGGCAGAGTAAACGCCCCGGCGTAAACAAGGAAATACTCACTAGGTCACGACGCTGAAGTTAGCTTCAGATTCGCAGCTTCTGATTCGGCAGTTAAGGGGAAAGTAAAGGGGAACTTAAGTTAAAGTTAATTTACGTTGCTGAGCGACTGAATCTCCGTTTTTTGCACCTCTAGCCGTGAAAGCTGTTATGCATTTTGGGCAAAGCCTTAACGTTGTCTGAAACACTTTTTTAGATTTGAAAAAAAAAAATGTAGCCTATTTGTGAAAATTACAAAAGGGTGATTTCACTGCGTTTTCTCCACATGCAGACCACATTAGACCAGGGCCAGATCCAAAACCACTATACCTAGAGATCTCAGATCTGGAATAGATTGTCCAAGAGAGGCTAAAGTTTCAATCAAACATAGTTTCAGATTTGTGAAACCTTTATTCTTTTTGTGAAACTACTTTAAAGGGCGATTTCACTGCTTTTTTCGCATGTAGACCACATTAGACCAGGACCAGATCCAAAATCACTATACCGAGAGCTCCCAAATCTGGACTAGCTTGTCCCACAGATGCTAAAGTTTCTTTAAAACATAGTTTCAGAGTTATGAAAACTTTATTCAATTTATGAAATGCTTTAAAGTTCGATTTCGCATGTAGACCACATTAGACCAGGGCCAGATCCAAAACCACTATACCTAGAGCTCTTAAACCTGAACTAAATCCACACAGGCTAAGGTTTCACAGTTTCAGATTATTGAAACTTTTATTCCTTTTGTGAAAATACTATAAAGGGCGATTTCACTAAGTTGGGCTACTGCAAAAACTTTGTAATGTTCCATGAAGTAGAGCTGGCTGCCCGCGCAAACCAGCGTGTCCTGCTACTTGTTATGCATTCAGTCAATGTCGGCAGAATGGACACAACCGGAAAAACTCTCCATGGTGAAGGCATTATTGGCACAAGGTTGTTAGCAATAATGCTAACCAATCACAGTAAATAAACTGTATTTGTAGTGCCACGTACTTTTTTGTTGTTTGTTACAGAGTGAAACTAGATTAAACCAAACTGTGTACCTGGAGCTACAAAAATGAGCCAAATCGATGCAATCGATGTTAATATTGGGTTTTATTTGGATGTAACTGAGAGTGGAGATTCTGCAATCTCTCTGTTGATGCCTGTAGATGATGTCTATAGTTAGTACACATTAAATACATAATATATACAATATATAAACACATCATAAACATAATCAGAGGTGAAATAATTATTCAGATCTTTTACTTAAGTAAAAGTCCTACCACACTGTGAATATACTTCACAACAAAAGCACAAAATGTACTCAGTTACATTCCATTCAATGCATTTAAGTGTTTGGCTCTTGACTTTAACAGACTCAGAGACTCAAAACGCATAAAAAACGATAATTACAGAGTTTACTATGTCTGCAGGGATAACACAAGACAACACCAGTGTAAACAGATCCAGGCTTATGGCAGACAGGAAAAGGCTAAAACTGGAATACTTAAAAAAAAAAAAATCAGAACATGTACTATAGATTTCCCAACCATTTATCCAACAAATACCATTTGAAGAAAACACATTTTGCATCATATCCTGCCCCTCTGACTTTGACCTGAACCTTAACCAGCCTAATCAGTGGAGTAATAACCAATCCGAGGCAGAGTTGTTGAAAGGCTGTTAAGGCCACTGGTGTGAAAAAAGCAACTGATCGCCCTTTTTTCATTTCACAAACAGAATATGTTTTTCTCAAATCTAAAACTATGTTTTAACGAAACTTTAGTCTCTCTGGAGTAATCTAGTCCAGATATGAGAGCTCTAGGTATATTGGTTTTGGATCTGGACCTGGTCTAATGTGGTCTGCATGTGGAGAAAAGGCAGTGAAATCACCCTTTAGTAATTTTCACAAATAAAATATTTTTTTTTCAGATCTAAAAAAGTGTTTCAGACAGCGTTAAGGCTTTGCCTAAAATGCCTACTAGCTTCCACAGCAGTAAGAGGTGCAAAAACGGAGATTCAGTCGTAAGTTAACTTTAACTTAAATCCCCTTAACTTTTCCCTTAAATGCCGAGTCGGAAACTAACTTCAGGTTCGAGTCCTGGATGGCTTTCATAGTAATTCTGGAGTTTTAAAGCAGTCAAACGTCAAGAAAAAATGGAAATAAATTATTTTCAGGCGGGTGTAAATAACCAAAAACTTCGAATATTGTGACCGCGGGTCAATAAACGTTAAATTAAGGTTGCGAATTCTCCTTCGTTGGCCACGCGGAATTCTGCTCTGCCAGTTTGGTGACACATTACAACAGTGTAGAGTTTCTACAGGTTCATCCAATAAAGGCAAAGCATGATCAAGGAAAAAGTCACGATAGGCCTAGAATAAAACACAGGTTGGCAAAATACTGTTGCAGTTGGCTACATTTGAATAGAAACTCAGTGGTGATTTAATTTGAGTTGCATTCTTCACCCACGAGGTAATTAAGGAATATCTTTTACAAATTCAGAGACATATAAAGCACTTAGTTTTAAGTGTAACATTTCTAGTAACTTAAAATATAGACAAAGTAGAATAAAACACACAAATAATCAAAACTATTAAAATATAGCCTACCAATATTAAAATTATTTAAAAATGTAAAAGTCTAGTAATGTAAATATAAAATTAGTGCTCAAGTTGAGGTATGTGTGTATTCTAAGTGTTCCAAGTTCTAATCAAACTGTCTAATATTAAGAGGTTTATAATCTATAAAGGCAGGGATTAGTAAGTGTGAGTATACACATTTATGTACAGATTAAACACAGTGGTGGATTTTAAAGCTTCACTCCTGAATCCTGCAGGTTGTCGTTGCTCAGTTCCAGCTCTCTCAGACTGGAGGACTGAGACCTGACAACAGAACTTCACATCTCCCAACAGGTTAGCATCCACTCAGCCCGTAGAAAATGTAAAAATAAAGGCAACAAAAGATTTTCATTTTTTAATTAACTTCAGTCTTTCTGATTATATCTGCAATTCAATGTAGATGATTGAACCTTCAAAGGTCCTGAGATGGTTCACCTACAAAAGCTACAAAACACAAATGCTAGACGCTGGAAAAAGTGGTGGAGTTTATGATATTTAATCCAAATTCAAACAGAAACACTCAAGCTTACATATAGTGAAGCTGTAATACAAACAAATGCAAGGATCTCAAAACTAAACATAAATTCAAAACAGGGAGACAAGCAGAGAAACAATCAACAAACGATGAGGACACAACGAAGAGAACAGAACTGGGGCAAGTTCAATCTCAAAAAGTTTTTCACCAGTTTGCAACATTTTCGGATTGAACGACATGTTTCCTTGCAAGTATGTGCAATTTTCTGCAACGGGCTTTGAGGTATGGTTTCTCCCATTTGATGGGCGTGTCTCAGGTGTTACCCAATTAGCTGCAACAAGTTTGTAAACAAAACAGTGTTAAAAAGGCAGGAAAATTCAGTGTGCTTACGTTCACAACAGGGTGTTCAGGGAACCACCGTTTCCGTTGAAAAAAAAGTTTTGCTACATTTTGTCGGCACTGAACTCAGCCCTGAGCACATTAAATACAAACGTGTGGGGAAAGAGCAAACAGGTGAAATACATCAAGACAATCAGACAACAGGAAACAAAGCCAGCCATAAACAGCAGCCACCGACAATACAAAATAAAACAGGAAGCAACAAGACACAAGGACAAATGTAACTGAAACAACAGAGAACATGAAGCTATAGAACACAGAGACAGGGAGTGAAACAGGGGCAAAAACAAGAATACAAAAAACACAGGAAAAAGCCATGACAGGATGCTACACTGCACAACAGTCATTTACAGTAATTCAGTCATAATGTGATTTAGGCTAAGTAGGAAAACTCCAAACCTGTTTTTAAGTCACTGCAGACAACTGTGACAATCAACAGACAATTCTCATGATGGATTCCTGTTTTTTCTTTTTTCATTTTTTTATCTAGGCCTACATATATTCTACTTAAAGTTTAAAATGAAATTAAAAAAAACATAAATATCAAAATCAAACTATCACACATGATTAGTAATATTATATTTAACTATCTCTAGGATTGAATATTATTGTGGAATGTGAATAAAAATTTACATATGTTATTATATATTTTTTTTCAATTTTCAGCTCATTGAATTATTATCTAATAGCAGGAGGTGTTTCGTCTATTTTATGCTCAAGATGTCTACACAGGCCTTGTTACAGCTTTTATTTCATTCGCGACACAAAGCAGGTTTAAAGTGTGCTGAATGGCAAAATGAGGCTTATTTTCACCTGATTTATTACCTCAGTAAACACTTTCCTAAAGAGATCTTGATCGCTAAGTTTAATACCTTCTTCAACACATCATAAATAAAGTTAGTTTTAAGCTTGTTTTTCACTAGCCAAAATTAAATTAATTGCAAATTTCAGAGTTAGCGCCACCCTCTCGTCCAAATATTGTCTACTTCTTGGTTCCAGTTATTAGTCCACAAACCAATAGGAGGTGTCACAGTGACTACGTCCACTTCTTTTATACAGTCTATGGTAATCAAACAGCAAAAGTAACTATTTGGGGTTTTTTTTACATTTGAGCCTTATAAATAAACAAAATACAATGCTGCTTCCTTTTGTTTGTTAAGGAGGAACATCCTACTTTTTAGTATAAAATGTAATTGTGAGTGAGAAATGTATATCCTGTGATGAAGAGCGGTGTGTTACTTGGAGTCAAAAGGTTTTAAGATGGAGGGGAAAGCATGCATATAAAGTATCCCCATATTGATAAATTCTACCTAATCTCTTTTGCACTGCTACAGAAGGTTCTTATTTATAATCAGGGACCAAAAATCAGTCAGATAAAGTAAATGAGACTGTTTAACACAGAGACACAGAAGAGTTAATCGTGCCGGTCTTAAGCCTGAAGGCAGGGTAGACCGGCTCAGTGAATGTAGTGTAGAAAGTGTGGAGGTGGGTCAGTTTTTTAGAAGAGATTCTGTAGAAGGACAGAGTGCCAGCAGGGTAGTCCAGGTAAACTCCCACTCTGTTTGCAGTGGGGGGGACGTGGATGGACGCTGTCCTGTTACTGTGCAGGCCAGAGTAACCATCATCAGAGCAGCTCAGGCTCCAGGACTTATCATTCATTCCTAGACAGCAGTCTTCACTCTCTCCTTTCCTTCTGATTCCTTTGTAAGTAACTGCTATATAAACATGTCCTGTATACTCAACCTCCCAGTAACAGCGACCAGTCAAACCATCAGTACACAGCAGCTGCTTCCAGTAATCAAACCTCTGTGAGTCATCAGGATATGGCTGCGTCTCTTTCCCCACTGTCACCTTTGTGTTGTGGTCCGACAGGATGAGCTTTTTGTTTGCTGTGTTTAGCCCCAGTGTGAGTTTACAGGCATCTGATGGAGAGAACAACAGCAGTTCTTAGAAGACATATTAAGTTTTTAATAACTTAAACTTATTTATTAAATTCACTTTGAATAGGAATAGCATTGTTTAGATTTTGTTCACTAGAAGAACAGCTGAGTGGTTAAACAAGCCGTGCAACTGACTAAGCCCTGTGAGACCCTACACCAGACAGAGATCCTTACTGTCTAGATTAGACAACCTTTAACCTTTAATGTCACTTGGTTTGGTTCAAATAAAAGTGACTGTTGAGTCAAGAGTGGGACAGTGAAAGATTAAATAAAAGCGTGAGAGGAGTAGTGTTAGCAGTTTCAGACAGTAGGAAAGAAAATTACTACTTACTATACAGTGGAGAGAGAACAGAGAAGAACAGGTCAGTGGAGAGAAGAAAGCAGAGATGGCAACAAGTGGAGATGATTCAAGTCAAGAAACCTGAAGGAAGATGGTGATGGAAAAGAAGGAGTGATGCAGCGCGACATGAAGCAGTACAGCTTTTTCCTGTTGCTCTCAGAGGCATGAAGCAGGTTCAGCGTACCCAGGATATCTTTATGTTACAGCCTGCTGACTGTTGGCTTTCCATGGCACATCCCATTTTGTCAATCAAAATCAATTGCACACAACTTCTTCAAATTATTTAAAAAACAGACACTTACATTTCCTCAGACCAGGCTTCATTGACTTTGATCCACCGTGGTCCAACCTGATGCAAAAACAAAGTCACATCAGCAACAAAGAAAGCGTCTTTGGAATATCCAGAGCTCCAGAGTCTCTTTCAGGAAAAACATGTTACTGTTGAACTTTTTATGTGTAATTTTTATGTGTAACTGTCCTCACAAACAAAATTACAGTATTTAAGTTATGCGACAAATATCTCAAAAGCTGGGTAATAATACAAAAGCTTTCTGCATGGCTAGATACCACTAAAGGCAAGTGGGAAAGTGTAATGAGATTTTCAACAATATATTTATTTATTAATATTACAAATATTTATCTGTCCATACTTGACAGAGAGCAGTCCTCCAGAAAGCAGCTTCACTCCTGAGTCTCCTGGGTGATTGTAGCTCAGGTCCAGCTCACTCAGATGGGAGGGGTTGGATTTCAGAGCAGAGGCCAGAGAAGCACAGCCTTTCTTTGTGATCAGACAGCCAGACAGCCTACACACACACACACACACACACACACACACACAGACATTTATTTATTTTTTTTAAAAATCAAGTCATTATAATCATTTATTTATATAGATCATTTATATGATCATTCTTTTGCTCCCGCACCTTGGATTATTATTAGAATGTGGTTTGGCATCGTCTTGCTGAAATATGCAAGGGCAACCCTGAGAAAGATATTGTCTACTTGACAGTGACGAAATGTGTTTACAGACAATGGTTTTTGAAAGTGTTCCTTGGCCCGTGCATTTTTGTCCACTACAGATTTGTGCCTGTTTTTGATGCAGTGCAGTCTGAGGGCCCAAAGGTCACGACCATCCAGTATTGTTTTCGGCCTTGTTAATATTACAAGGTTTATCTAAGTTTATCTTGGTCTCACCAGACCACAGGACATGGTTCCAGTAATCCATGTCCTTAGTCTGCTTGTCTTCAGCAAACTGTTTTCTTGTGCATCATCTTTAGAAGCGGCTTCCTTCTGGGACGACAGCCATGCAGACCAATTTGATACAGTGTGTGTCGTATGGTCTGAGCACTGACCCCCCACCCTTTCAGCTTCAACTTATTTTGAGTGGGACAGCAAATTTACACTGTTATACAAGATGTACTCTCAGTACTTTACATAGTAAGGCGATAGAGCCTTTGCAGTGGGTCCCCCTATCCTGTGGAACAACCTCCCCATGCATATTAAAGCTGCACAGACCCTACAAGCGTTTAAATGCGCTGCTTGCAGTAGCTTTTAACCTTCGTTAAGCTGGTTTCTGATGTTTTAAAGTGTTGTTGTTTTGTTTCCCTGTGATTCACTTTGGTTGTAGTAACTTTTATTATATATTTGACATTGACCCTGTTCAGCACTTTGGTCAGCTGTTGTTGTTTTTAAATGTGCTTCAGAAATAAAATTGACATTGTAGCAAAGTGTCATTTCTTCAGTGTTGTCACATGAAAAGATAAAATCAAATATTTACAGAAATGTGAGGGGTGTACTCACTTGTGAGATACAGTAGTGTAGACAATGAAATGAAATACCCAGATCCATCTTTACTTCAGACAGACTCCTCTCTGAGATGCTCTTTTTATACCCCATCATGTCACTATCCTGTTGCCAGTTAACCTAATTCATGGTTATATATTCTACCACTTGTTTTACCATTTTAAAACTTTTCCTGTCCTTTGTTGCCACTTGCACACTTTCAACATTTAATAAGTCTCTTTGCTATTTTCAATTTACTATGGGCTTTCAATGTTTTGGACATCATCAAATTTTGTTTTGATTTACATTTTCCGCAGTGTGCCAACTTTTTTGGAAATGGAGTTGTAGAAACAGTAGTAAATAGTAAAGGGTGGGGATACATGTATTAGTAGATGCATTGTGACATGGACGATTCTGAATCAGTTCACAAATGTGAAAAATGTATTTTCCAAATGTCAACTGATAAACCAATGTTGACGAAACTCGTAAGTGTAGAAGTGCAGCACCCGGACATATATCTTTAAGTTTTTCTAACAACAACCTCCTCCTAAGCATGGATTTAAATGGTCATCTGTTAAACAAACTGATGAGTCCTGACCTGAGAGTCTCCAGTCTACAGTCTTGACTCTCCAGTCCAGCGCACAGCAGCTTCAGTCCTGAATCCTGCAGGTCATTGTCACTCAGGTCCAGCTCTCTCAGACTGGAGGACGGGGAGCTGAGGACTGAGGACAGAACTTCACAGCTTCTCTCTGACAGATTACAGCAACACAGCCTGAAGAAAAAAATGCAGCAAAAAGGAGACTGTAAGATTTTTTTTCAATTTAAATGTATTATATAATTTATGTGGTAACTGTTTACCTACACGGCTTTGGTAGAGACTTTGACCACTGGCAGCAGCTTCAGAAGAACCTCCTCTGAAGCAGAGTATTTCCTCAGGTCAAACACATCCAGATTGTTTCCAGATGACAGTAAGATGAAGACCAGAGCTGACCACTGAGCAGGAGAAAGTTTATCTGTGGACAGACTTCCTGAATTTAGTTGTTGTTGAATCTCCTCCACTAGAGAAGAGTCCCTCAGTTCATTCAGACAGTAGAACAGATTGATGCTTCTGTCTGGAGACAGATTCTCACTGATCTTCTTCTTGATGTACTGGCCTGTTCCCGGATCGGACTGTGAGCTGCTTCCTGTCTCTGTGACCAGGCCTCGTAAGAGAGTCTGATTGGCCTGCAGGGAAAGACCCATGAGGAAGCGAAGCAACAGGTCCAGGTGTCCATTTGGACTCTGTAAGGCCTTGTCTACTGCACTCTGATAGAAGAATTCAGATTTGTTTCTGAACAATTTAGACCAAAAGGAAGCTGATTGTTCTTCTGACAGCAGATTGACACCAGAGTTGCTGAAGGTCAGATGGACATGAAGAGCAGCCAGAAACTCCTGAACGCTCAGATGGACGAAGCAGAACACCTTGTCCTGGTACAGCCCTCTCTCCTCTTTAAAGATCTGTGTGAACACTCCTGAGTACACTGAGGCTGCTCTGATATCGATGCCACACTCTGTCAGGTCTGATTCATAGAAGATCAGGTTGCCTTTCTGCAGCTGCTCAAAAGCCAGTTCTCCCAGAGACTCAATCATCTTCCTGCTCTCTGGACTCCAGTGTGGATCTGTCTCAGCTCCTCCATCATACTTGGCGTTCTTCAGTTTGGACTGAACCACCAGGAAGTGGATGTACATCTCAGTCAGGGTCTTGGGCAGCTTTCCTCCCTCTGTTGTCTTCAGCACCTCCTCCAGAACTGTAGCAGTGATCCAGCAGAAGACCGGGAAGTGGCACATGATGTGGAGGCTTCGTGATGTCTTGATGTGGGAGATGATTTTGTTGGCCTGCTCCTCATCTCTGTATCTCTTCCTGAAGTACTCCTCCTTCTCTGGGTCAGTGAACCCTCTGACCTCTGTCACCATGCCAACACACACACGAGGGATCTGATTGGCTGCTGCAGGTCGTGTTGTTATCCAGAGGAGAGCAGAGGGAAGCAGGTTCCCCCTGATGAGGTTCGTCAGCAGCACATCCACTGAGGTGGACTCTTTAACATCAGTCAGGATCTCATTGTTGTGGAAGTCCAGAGGGAGTCGACATTCATCCAGACCGTCAAAGATGAACAAAACCTGAAACTCTTCAAACCTGCAGATTCCTGATTCTTTGGTGTCAGCAAAAAAGTGTTGAACAAGTTCCACCAAACTGAACTTCTTCTCTTTCACCACATTCAGCTCTCTGAAAGTGAATGGGAATGTGAACTGGATGTCCTGGTTGGCTTTGCCTTCAGCCCAGTCCAGAGTGAACTTCTGTGTTAAGAGTGTTTTACCAATACCAGCCACTCCCTTTGTCATCACTGTTCTGATTGGTTTATTTCTTCCAGGTGAGTCCTTAAAGATGTCTTCACATGTGATTGCTGTTTCTGGTCTGTCTGGTTTCCTGGATGCTGTTTCAATCTGTCTGACCTCATGTTCATCATTGACCTCTGCAGTCCCTCCCTCTGTGATGTAGAGCTCTGTGTAGATCTGATTCAGAAGGGTTGGGTTTCCTGCTTTAGTGGTCCCCTCAAACACACACTGAAACTTCTTCTTCAGGTTTGACTTGAGTTTGCAGCGGCACACTGGTGCAAGAATTCCTACAAGGAAAAATAACATATTGGATTGGATTACATTACATCGCACAGGTCTATTTCAAGATTCTTATACAATGATAATGCAATATAGAGCTGTCATAATGAAGCACTGTAGAGGACTGTCAGCCTCCATCCACACCTCGCTCACCTGCATTGTTAGATCAGGAGGTGGGAAGGAATGAAAATGAATGAATTACTTTTGAAATGTTTTTGCCACCTGAGAGTCAAACACATGTCCTTCTATGATAATGCTCTGCTAGCATTTAAGTGCAGCCAGCGGTACAGAGTTCTATAGTATAATGTTATGTAGTTGCTGGTGGGATTACTGCAGTAATAGCATTCCCCTTTCTTTAATGCCACTGGCCAATTTAACAGTAGGTATGATCTCACAAAAGAGCAGAGTTTTGGATGGGACGTGGGGCAAGAAGTGTCGGCCCCGCAGAGTACAGAAAGACAGGTGACCGCAGGAGATGTGTTTTGGTTTGTTAACACAGAGGATATCTCTATAGACCATGATAAAGTGCATGGGTGATCCTTAATCGGCAGACGAACGAGTGAATCAACTAGCAGACTGAAGTATATGTGTGATGACTGGGTGTTCCAGCTGATTTCTGACAACTGATAGCCAAGTGTATGTATATCCTCACCACACTAGGGACAAACACTGACCAGCAGGGTCAGCGAGGGTGACGCAAAATGTATACAAGCAAAATCACATTATACTGGCGTATACTGACTGTGTAAATAAACAATGTGTATTTTGTACTTTACATTTACATTTATTCATTTAGCTGACGCTTTTATCCAAAGCGACTTACAATTGCTATTCATGTCAGAGGTCGCACGCCTCTGGAGCAACGAGGGGTTAAGTGTCTTGCTCAGGGACACAATGGTGTACCGGTCACAGTCGGGGATTGAAACCAGGTCTTTCACACCAAAGGCACAGTCTTAACCATTGCGCCATCACCACCTCACTTTTCTACTGACTATCAAGCCCATCAGACATTCAAATCAGGGCACAGTTCAAACAGGATAAACACATAAGTCGTCTCTCGCCTTTGACTACTGTACATATTTTCTCCAAAATAAGGTCCCATGGGCCGGAGTGACTTAGGCTCTCTAGTGGTCCAAAACTGGCTTAACTACACTCCATTCAAATCTGTAGGGTGGCTTCATCCAGTAATATATTGTCTATGGGAAATACACCAGAGGGGAAATACACGTATGTATCACACTGCACATTAGAAGACATTAAGTTACTGATTTGCTTATATACAATATTAATTCTGAGTTCCAATAAAAGGGTTGGCCAAACTATATTTTGTGTATGGATGTATTTTATGTTTTCTGGTAAATTGAAATATTTTACTTATTTTAACTTTAAAGTCTAGATTGCAGATTCAAATGTTTAAAACAGTCTTTAGAACTGTAAATGTACGATTTTAAATATAACTTCCTCTGCAACATCTATTCAATTCTTCTTACTGTTCTGCAGAGAGTCAGCCAGCTCCTCCTGCTTCATTCCCCTCATGAACTGCAGTGTGATCTTCAGAAATGCGTCTCCGCTGCTCCTCTTCTGCTCTTCCTCTTCAGCATCAACCACCTCCTCGTCCTCACCTTGGCTCTCTTTGCATCCTGAGCAACCTTGACTCTGGAACTTCTTAAGCTCGTTTTTCACATAATTAACAATGTTCTCCTCAAGAAGCTGGAATAAAACAATATTCAAATTTTATAACTTTTATTATTAATTCCCGTTATAAACTTGTACAACCACCATCAGCTCCATCTGTTGAAGATCCTAACCCTGCATTTAAGACTCCAACATGTTGAAAACATTTCCTAGTTTTCTGCCTTACCGAAAGTTATTTCTCATCCAGTTACACCAGTGTTGGTTTCATTATTTTATGCCAAAAAAGAAGAATCCAGAATCTCTCACTTGGTCTCCCCTGAGAGAAGGTGAGATTAGTTATTTTACCCAAGGGGGCCTCCTCCCTAGATTTGACCTTTGTGACCTGCACAGGAAAAGACTCAGCTTTGGGGTTATAGAAATACCCCTGCTCAAACTCAAACAGACATGAAGACTTAAAACAGTTTATTCTGACAGGCATCTGACTACCCTGACCAAAAAGGTGTCACCCCAGCACTCCCCAGGTAGAGCAAAATAACCAAGGCAACCATGTTCCCCTTTTAAATTACCTCAAACATAAAAGAACCCTCTCCCTAGTTCAAGTTGTGAACTGATAAAACTGCCAGACGCTAAAGAAGGACACTGCCCAAATTCCTTTGTGTGAACAGAATGTTGTCTCCTTCTAAAGCTTCACCTTGTTTGAGTTAAATAATCTTTGTTAAGTTACTTAGTAGTTCTCGCCACTTCAATTTGAGTAGTTCTACAACCGTGTTATTGTTGAAAAGAAGAATCCACGAAGAAAGTTAATTTGCAGTCCTTCAATCTTCCTCAAAGCTCACTGACATTCTTTTAATTTCTGTTCTAACGAATGCTTTATTCCCAGCACCTTCTTACACTTTGTTAGAAATTATATGATACAGAAATATTATCATGTGTTAAATAACCAATTTCTCCAGCTCCTGAACTTAGAATTGAGTTTTCTTTAAATAATCAGAGGTCTGCTGAACCAGTGCCCCTTTTTCACTTCGTCTCTCTCTGCTCTCAGAATGCTTACAGAGCATGCTCCGTGTCCAAGCAACACCAACGCCCAAGAGTTGTCCGTGAAATTTTCTTTGTCTTCCAGCAATGTACTTAGCCATATACACGCGAACCTTCATTAAATTTACTTTGTTTTGTTTGTTAAGAGTTATCAGACCATTTAAGCAACTTTGAATTCAGGAACAACCAAGTTCCCTTTATTTCAGTCTAATTAATTTCTGCTGCTCCCACCAAACCTCGGACCCTGCCACGTGGGTTAGTTACATTAGCTGTGACACTGAGGACATCAAGACGAACGAACTAAGCCTGGGCTGACCGCCCATTAGTGCAAGCGTTTTTACCGCAACCAGCCAGCCAAAGGACTCCAGATAATCCATCAGCCCAGATCCGCTTGAGAAGTCATGTGGCGGGCCAAGCCCAGTGAGCCTTTGCCAGACAGGGAAAAAACTGACAACACGCAGTAAGGCTAAAACAAACTACATTCTGTGGTCGAGGTTATGTCCTTTATTTTTAAATCCTTTAGCCTAAACTCCTAGCCAAATTGAAGTTATTATCATAACTTGCGTTCATTCGTTCCCATGTTCTCTTACTCTCAAATTCTTTCCACAATAGATAAACTAAATTCACCTTATAGTCTGTTATTCTCATTGATTGCATTCTGGTTGTTTAATCATTATTGTTGTATGTCTCTCATATATATATATATATATATATATATATATATATATATATATATATATATATATATATATATAACCTCACTGTGTATTCACTTTAGTTAGTTAATACATTTCACTAAGTTTATTAACCATAAGTAGCAGGTTTGCCACACAATCAATACACTCAAGACCAACCTGAAGAATCTCTTTCAAAATGCTGTCAAGGTCAATGACAAGCAGCAGATGCCACCTTCCCCTAGAGCTACAAAAGGCCCTGTGCAGTGACTTCTCCTCAATGTGTTTTTGTTCTTGATTTAATTGTCAGACAGAAGGCACTGCACGTGCTTGGCTTGCTAACTAGCCACAATTTCCTGAGCCATTTAGCCTGGTCGTTTCACATATTTCTGTGTGATCAGATTGTGCAATCTTGGAGTATTTCTTTTATTTGTGGCTGATTCCTAGTTACTAGTTAAAGGTTGGCTTGTACAGTTACACACCATAAATACAGAGTCCAGGTGTGTTTCACTGCAAGTGGAAACTTCTGACTTCTCCTGGGGAACTCTGTGGAGAAAACATAACGCATCGGTGGTGAGTGATTTTATGTCTAACGCTCAACAATACATACACCTCATATATGAAGCCGATGGTTTGACAAGAAATGAGATGGTTTGCACATATTGGAAGGACATTTAAGTAGCAATTTTGCTGCAATATTAAAGAGTTAAATGAGCAGACTGATTTCAGTCTCACATCTGAGTGATTAACTGAAGTTTATAAAAGGACAACAGTACAAAACTGTGGCTGTATTGGTAACTCTGAATGTGTGTTCAATGACTGTCAGTGAAGTTGGTGATGAAAAAGAAGCTACAAGACTTGGCAAACCAAATTT
The DNA here is from genome assembly GCA_024633595.2 of Lepomis macrochirus. Classification (NCBI taxonomy): domain Eukaryota; kingdom Metazoa; phylum Chordata; class Actinopteri; order Centrarchiformes; family Centrarchidae; genus Lepomis; species Lepomis macrochirus. The sequence continues at coordinate 4,181,343 of JALXJV020000015.1, read as the reverse complement.
GGGACAAACGTCTTACAGCCAGTTCATATTTACACTGTAGTGAAAAGTATTAGGACAGGAAAACTGTTTGTTTGTTTTTTGGCTGCAGCATGTTGACAATGTGATTCAAATGCTGACATTTGGCGTTAAGGGGGTTTCTGTATAGAGTATGTTAAGATTCTGTGTTAGGACATTAATGATTGGTAGATATTATAAATGAAAAATAATGGAAAGAGGTTTAGAGAGAGCCTGGCGTTAAAGTATCTGAGATCTATCTGGACGATGATAAACAAGAATAAAGAAACATCTAAATAATAATAAAACTGAGTTACCAGGTGCATCACACTTTATGATTTTTACACAACACAATCAGTACAACAGATGGACGAGGTAGACCTGTGATTATTAAGTCTGGGCAGACAGATTTAAATAAACAATGCAGTAATGAGTAGTGTTATGGTATATATTATACTCCTTCATAGAGAATTTATGCTTAAAAAGTTCTGCTGACTTACTTGGAAAATGAACCTTGCCGTTTAAAATCCAAAGGGAAATCCATGGATCTGTCACTCTTTATGGACACACTGCTCGGTAAAGGAGAATCTGCTCCCTCCTGCTCAGTCCTGAAAGCAGTGGAGCAATGACACATGACATGAGAGAGTATATGGAAATCAATGGGCCTTTCTCAATCTTGTCTGTACTTGTGTTCTTGTGAAACACCATCTTTTGTGGCCCATGTACTGTCCCAATACACAAGCTTGCATTTCGGCAAGAACGGTTAATATTCCCGAATGACTGTAAAGAAAGATGGTGTGTGTTACAAGTTACCACATACAGCAAAATTAATTTGACAAAGGTCACTTCAAACAACTCTGTTAAAAAAATGCCAATTACATGCACTTCAAGATGTATTTCTTAAGAGTGCACTAATTCAACCTCTCAGAGACTGTAAGGTAGACAGTTCTCAACTCAAGGAGGAAGGACAAAACACATTATGATCTTAAGTATTCAGTCTTGACCTCTGAACATCCAAACATCCCTGGTCTAACGACCTGAGGCTCCTCTCACCAACAATTCTAAGTAATAAGGTGCCTTTCCATGTAATATCTTGAAAATGATCCTGAAGGTGATATAGCCAATGAAGAGAAGTAACATCTTGTTAAAGCCCAGCTAGTGCAGACTAGATAAGACAGGTGCATTGCTCATCCAGCATCAGTCATTCCATTTTTGCCATTTTAAGGCTGTTAAGGCTGACAAAACTCTACTTTGTGAAGCTGTTAGGACACTAATAAGTAAGACTGGCAGAAATTAAAAATAAAAAATGATAGAGATGTAGAGAGAGCTTGGCCTTATAGTGTTCGAGATCTATCCGGTACATTTGACGAAGACGGTGAACAAGAAGACAGAGTTACCAGATGCATCACACTCAACAAGATTTTTACATATCAGTACAACAGATGGACGAGGTAGACCTGTGATAATTAAGTCTGGGCAAACAGATTTAAATAAACAATGCAGTAATGAGTAGTGTTATGGTATAAATGATACTACTTCATAGAGAATTTATGCTTAAAAAGTTCTGTTGACTTACTTGGAAAATGAACCTTGCCGTTTAAAATCCAAAGGGAAATCCATGGATCTGTCACTCATCATTGACACACTGCTCGGTAAAGGAGAATCTGCTCCCTCCTGCTCAGTCCTGAAAGCAGTGGAGCAATGACACATGACAGGAGGAAAAGAAAGAAATTGATCAATGTCCATAGACAGGTAGGAGTATATGGAGCTTAATGACTGTAAAAAAAATTATGTAAAATTATATAAAATGTGTTATCACACATTTAGTTGTGTTGTTTAAAATTTATAAACATAAGTCTCTTTTTGCAACATCTCTGCAAATAAACAATGCAGTAATGTTAGATTGGTGTGATATAATATATTAATATCCCTTCAAAGAGAATTTGAGCTAAAAAGTTCTGTTGACTTACTTAGAAAATGAATCTTGCTGTCTGAAATCCACAGGATGATCTAGGGACCGGTCGCTCTTCATGGACACACAGCTTTGTAAAGGAGAATCTGCTCTTTTCTGCCCAGGCCTGAAAGAAATTGGTCAATGTCCATAGAAAGGTAGGAGTATATGGAGCTCAATGATTGGGAAAATAAATGGCATGTGTTACAAGTCATCACACAAAACAAACAAAATTGGACAGTCAGTCAGACTTTGGGATGTAATAAGGTTTTTAAATAGAAGTTAAGTGCTTTGAATCCAAGAATCGCCAACACAGAAAAAAAAACTCAACTTTTCTGATTCATGACAGTGGACTGATTTTAGAGGGATGTTCATCCTACCTCTGAGCTTCGGTCTGGCTCTCATGTTCCTCAGACAAAGTGGTGTTGGACTCCCTCATCTTCCCCATGAGGCTGACTCATTGTAAAACCTTCACACAAACACACACAACATGCTGTTTTAGCTAGACTGATTCATAAGAAAGATTTAATTACAACTGTTATCAATCCTAGCTGCCAAAACTATTTTATAATATTCCATAACAACCAATCATATTTCATATAGCCTACTGATTATAGGTCTGTAACATTAACTATTAAAACAATATTACTGAATTACGGAAAGGCTGATTATCTGCAGCCTTGTATCACAGCCGTGCTAATATTCAGTATAACGGCACAACATCAAGTGTGATATTGTTTTTATACAACAGGGGCCGTATTACAGAAACTTCCTAACCGGCAGATCCTACCCTAACTGCTCGGTAACCATGGTTATAAGGGTTAGGAACTGATTTAGGAAAAAGGCCATTACAGATTAACAGTTCCTAAGTCAATATTCCTTTCCTAACTTTAGATAGGAAAACTGTATTACAGAAGCATCCTAACTTCGTACAATCTTAAATAAACTCTCCTAACTTTAGGATAGCTGTTTAGCTCTCCTAACTTTTACTTTTCCACCAGCTAGCGTTTACTAACTCATTTAATCCACATTGTCGCTGTTTAATTGCTTTTACAAAATCAACAAAATGTCAACGGGCGGAACTTTATTGATTCTACCGATGTGTTTGATGACAAAACCCTCGTTAGTAGAAAAGTTAGTAGATGTAACGCTAGATGCGTTATCGCCCATAAGGTAAAGGCTTCATGAAACAAAATGATCCTAATCGATAGAAGGAGATCATTAGAGACAAGAAATAGCCTACATGAAAAACATGATGACGTTAGCTCGCAGCCTTTATTAGCCTTTCACGAGAAGAACTATGGGTTTCTGCTGGCGTCAGTAAGGGAGCACAGGAGGAGCGACCAGCGGCTTTCCTCTGCTCATTGAACACTAAAGTTGTCTTTCTCTTCGTATCACTTGTAAATGGACTTGTTTTCTTTTTGGCAGCATTAACGCTCCGCTGGATGCCGGATATCGCGGCGGTGACTGTGTCCACTATTTTAGCCCACTCTCTAACGTTATCTGACTCTACCCAAGCGTTATGTGGATTTGGATTTCTCGACGGTGGTTACCAACAAAGTCATCTTAATTTTAGTTCAATTGTTGTTTTTGCTCCATTTTCAGTTTGCTTCATTAAAAAAACTACAAAATACAGCGATTAAAATCATTTAGCTCGGCGATGAGAGAAAAGCGTCATCGGTAGGTAACAGACATAAAAGTTGATAACCAATGTTGGATTGCTTATTTGGGATTTCCTAACCTTGAGATAAGACGGTTGAAGTAAGATAAGATAGGATTCCTAAAGTTCGTTAGGATTTGCTATCTTAACTTAAGACCTAAGATAGGAAACTTTCTGTAATACGGCCCGCCGTATTACAGAAAGACCTAAGATAGGCGGGCCGTAGCCCTATTACCGAAAGTTTCCTATCTTAGGTCTTAAATTAAGATAGGAAGATAGGATTTTTCTCAGTTTGGTATTACAGAAGCAAATCCTAACGAACTTTAGGAAGCCTATCTTATCTTACGTCAACCGTCTTATCTCAAGGTTAGGAAATCCTAAATAGGCAATCCCATAGACATAATATACGTAGACGCCGCATCGACTGCTGCTGCCTATTGGCGCTGACGAGCCGTGCGGCCGCCATCTTGGACCGGTCAACCGCTCCACTCAGTCTAATCTGTTTGGCAGGTGCAACGAGCTGTGAGCGCATTTAATTAATCATAACTCACTGAATACCGAACTGATTTTCACGCGGGGTTTTTTTGCTGCAAAGGTTATACATGTAGCTATGACCCAGGATACATTTCGGTGTATTTTAATGTTCACAGTGGGCTTAACAGTAATAGAATATTCTGATATACGATATAAAGTGACCAGACGTCTGAGAACAGAACATAATCCCCGAAAACGGGGACATCCAGTTTGACTATCAATTGTTTTTCCATTTTAAATTAATACTATTATTTCTATTCAAAGTTTTTTTTCTGTATTTAGCCAGGGACAGGCAGCCAAAAACAGGGACTGTCCATTAAGTCTGGTCACCCTATGATATGTGATGTAGGCTATGATAGGTATATTGCAAATCACACACTATAAATATGATAGAGAAGCAGAAACAGATAGTCAGAGTCAGATATTTTAATAATTTGACACAATAAATATATGATTGACAAACAAACAACATATGATTAAATTATAGCTCCAGTCTACTTGAAGCTTTTTATATTTGTCCCTCTCTGTCACACTGTACGAACACGTTCTTCTACATCCATCTCCTCCCAGCCCTTGACATTTAGCAGACCAACACACACGAAAACTTTGCATGAGCTAAAAGCCCTGAAAGAGGACTATTTTACAGAGCTTCTTTTTCGTACTCCCTTTCTGCAGTTCAAGAGAGGTGAGTTTGGCAATGTGGTGCAGCCTTATCCTGAGAAACACAGACACAACCAATGACAACAAGTCAGAACGATGGCTGTCGATGCCAAACTGTGTCTCCTCAATGTGTCCCCGAGCAGAAAAACACCCTCCGTTCCAGTCTCCTCCCGGACAATGTGTGTGACTGTCGACACCTTAGGAGCTTGCACTGTTGAAGCTCACAGTCTCTGCAGCTCTCAGCACCTAATAATAAATAATAATAATAATAATAATAATAATAATAATAATAATAATAATAATAATAATAATAATAATAATACAAAACATAATACATTATACTTATATAGCGCTTTACAAAGACACGTTACAGAACAGAGAAAATAAGAACAAAGCAACATTAAAATACAAATATGGAATATAATTTATCAAGTCTCGCCAAAGACTGTATATAAACAGTTCATAGCCGGGTGAACACCGGCCGGTGCAGTAAACATAGCAGCCTAGCTAGCTGGCTACGATTTCAGTACAGTGATTCAAAGATCCTCGCTCCTTGTCAACTCTCTGGTAATATTCTATTCACAAAATACAACCAATAGTAAGGAAATGTTAAATCTTACTTGTGAAAAGTAATCTCCGAGCCCTGCTTGCGATGGTCCGCCGATTTAAGCATAAATATGCTGCACAGCTCTGACATAATGCTTTCTTCAGCTGCGCGACGGGGAGTTTGACCGGTCCAAGATGGCGGCCGCATTTCTCGCGTCCCGGCGGCCAATGAGGCGTCTCTATATATGTCTATGGGCAATCCAACAACGGTTATCAACTTTAATGTCTGTTACCTAGCAACCGATGACGCTTTTTTCTCGTCGCCGAGCTAAACTGATTTTAATCGCTGTATTTTGTAGTTTTTTTAATGAAACATACACTGAAAATGGAGCAAAACAATAATTGGACTTCAGGTCAGATGACTTTGTTGGTAACCACCGTCGAGAAATCCAAATCCACATAGGTCCGTGTATCATCCGATCATTTATTCCATTCCACGAAAAAACGAATCAATATTTCCTTTTTCTGTTTTTCTGAACGAACCTAACATTAAAACAGACGTTTGTTTTCTTGCTTTCTGCACCAAATGGGAAATTTAATAAACCAGGAAACCAAAACCAAAACCAAAACGAAATAATAGGTCGATTTTACGTTGTCTTTATTTTTCTTTATTTGTTTTCTCATTTCCCATTTCTGGTTTGCACATGCGCAGTGGATAATCTGTGGCTAAAGCGTGGAACAAGCCTACGCAGCAGTGTCCCTCAGTGGAAAGACTGTATGGCTGCAGCTTGGACCCTCTCGTCTCTTGCTCTCCCGCCAGGTGCCATCCGCGAGCTTCTATGTTGCAAAAAAAGCTCGTGTCTGTTTCGATCTTCCTCGTAGGCAACTTCAGTGTTTTGAACTGAACTGTAACGGCAATCATGCGAATGAATAAAATACTTAATAAAATATTTGTCAATAAGATAAATGCAGATTATCTGAAAAAAAAACTGCTTAAAACACGTCCTTCTAAAGATCACTAAAAACAGACGGTAGACAGACTTTAGACCCATTCTGAGATCATTATTGTTCTGACAACAGCCCCAAATGTAACTCAACAACATGTTACCCACCCAGCATTATAGGCCGACTCTGTATGGCGACAGAGAGAGAGAGAGACAGAGAGAGCACTGCTCACAGCTTCAGGGCTAGTACTTGTTCAATTGTCCCTCGCAAAACTGTAAACAGAACATTTAGATATACTGCAAATGTTGTCGCTCAGTGTCAAGTCCGTGTAGGCCTATCTGCTGCACAAACAGTTAACAGTCAGCAGCTATAACACGACACACCTGCTTTGGATAGCATCTGCCAAATGAGAAGCCTGACCGCCACACAGACACCTGTCCTCTGTGTCCTCATCGCTCAGAGACACACTGCTCTGTTTGACCGTCTCTCTGCTCCAGAATGCTTAATTTCCTCTGAAGCCACTGTGAGCTGCACTTTATCAGAGGTGCTAAAGTTAACATTTATGTAGATGTGTGTGGGCTTGTGAGAGTTATGTCTGATCACAAGTGTTTCAGTTTTCTACCTCCGCTCGTAAATGTGTCCGAGTTAGGTACCTGTTCAGTCCCAGACGGGCTCTGTGTCTGTCAGAACATATAAAGGGGAGAACCATCAGCAGAGCGATATCACAGGGTAGCCTAGTACGTTGTGTATGTCTACATGTTACTGCAGGCCAGCTATAGTTACATGTATCTGTGAGTCTGCATTTATTGTGCAACTACAATAATGATTGTTTTGTTGTTTTCACTGACATATTTGGTTATTTGGGACACAATATATTAGTGTGTGCCATTGCTTTCAAATCTAATGACATACTTCAAAAAGTATTTTGAATTTATTTCTTTCAAATTAAATTAAATATGCCTAAGATTACTTGATGTTATTAGCCTATGATTTGTTATGGCAGCTTTATTTATTATTATGTCAACAAATGTCAAAAGGTTAGATTATCTATTAACATGTTTTCAAATATATTCATTTATATTGCTGCTTAATTATACTTAATTCTTTGTTATGACACTACCATACTAAAGATATGCTTGATCGTTTGTCATTGTAGTAAGATTTTTGGAATGGGCTACTTTGACCAATTTTTAAAACACAATTTTCTCCACACAATTTGGGGGATTAGTATCATTGGCATCTTACTCGATCTACTTCAAGTTGCCTGTAGGCTGTATCTCTTTGGTTCTTGACGTTTAAGTGAGGGGATCCGTGCGTAAAGTATAATTCTTCTTCAGTTGTTCACATTGTATCATGAAAACAGACAGTTTTGGGGGTATTTCCTTATTCCCTATTTAATGAACGAGATTTGAATGAACCAGTCTGTCAAAAGACTCGAACTTGTCATCACTACTGCAATGGAAATTGAACAACAAGTCTCGGAAATAGAGACAGCTCACCTTCAAAATAATGTCATTGTTGTGTCATGTAATTTTACGGATAGCTAAACTTAATAAATAAATAAATAGTCTAGCCTAAATATTGAACATAATTCATAGCCTACTTGTCATATTTCTACCACTTAACCATTCATTATTATTTAGAGTGCTGTAATTTATCCCTATGCAATGATTCATTTGCATAACTTGTAAATCAATTTATTTATTTGATTACTTAGGCTGTTACTTTGGGTGAGCATTAAAGGTTATACATAGTGTTACGACTTTAATGTGTTTGATAAAAAGAGTTGATTTATCTCGATCTTTGACTTGCCTCCTAAATACCCCCTAAACTGGCTGTTTTCATCATACAATATGAACAACTGCAATAGTGATAGCCTACACTGCATTTTAATAGCCTTTTAACACTGTCCAATTTACCTGAAACATGCTGTCCCAAATTATGATAGCTTGTTTGGTAATTTTGGACAGTATCAAAAATTTATTTTTATTTATTCGCTACACTATTACACTAGGCCTATACATGTTTTGTACATCATTTTTATCAGTATATTAGTTAGCAAATTGTGCACCCTTAAATAAAAAAAAATCAAGCTGAAGCATATAATTCTTGCTTTTTGGGATCAACTTCCTCTTTGATGCAGGTCAACACTTCCCCATGATACACATGATTTATCTCAAGTGACTTTTATCATGTGGATTAACAGCAAGGTGTGACTTTTTCAGCGCACAAGTAAAATGCCGTTTTCTTAAGATATCAATAAAAAAACAGAGTTCAATTATACGCCTCATAGAGCCTATATGGTCTTTAACCTTTAAGGACTTGGATTGTAAACCTTTTGGACCATCTGCTGCCAGCTTCAGGTGAACTGGTTGTTTTTTATTTATCTCTATTCCAACACATTTGAAAACATCAGGCTAAGCTAATATGAATTCTGGGTCCTGTATTAAATTTCTATAAACGGCTAATCAGCGGCTCGTTGGTGGAACTATTTAAACCTGCAAGAAGCCCAAGGCAGCTGCGTTTGCTGTGAAGTTGTTCAGGTGGATCCGTAAAACTGTAAACTGAAGTTAAACTTGGTTCAGCACCAACAATTAATACGAAGTAGGCTAAGTAACACTGTTAAATGTTTTTACATTACCTTTTTGTGCTGAGAAATTTTCTCGGATTAGAATAGAGATAGTGAAAGTAAACGCCCCGGCGTAAACAAGGAAATACCCACTAGGTCACGACGCTGAAGTTAGCTTCTGATTCGCAGCTTCTGATTCGGCAGTTAAGGGGAAAGTTAAGGGGAACTTAAGTGAAAGTTAACTTACCGAACGAATCTGTTTTTTGCACCTCTTACTGCTGTGCAAGCTGTTATGCATTTAGGCAAAGCCTTAACGTTGTCTGAAACACTTTTTTAGATTTGAAAAAAAAATGTAGCCTATTTGTGAAAATTACAAAAGGGTGATTTCACTGCGTTTTCTACACATGCAGACCACATTAGACCAGGGCAAGATCCAAAACCACTCTACCTAGAGATCTCAGATCTGGACTAGATTGTCCAAGAGAGGCTAAAGTTTCAATCAAACATAGTTTCAGATTTGTGAAACCTTTATTCTTTTTGTGAAACTACTTTAAAGGGCGATTTCACTGCTTTTTTCGCATGTAGACCACATTAGACCAAGACCAGATCCAAAATCACTATACCGAGAGCTCCTAAATCTGGACTAGATTATCCCAAAGATGCTAAAGTTTATTTAAAACATAGTTTCAGATTTATGAAAACTTTATTCAATTTATGAAATGCTTTAAAGTTCGATTTCGCATGTAGACCACATTAGACCAGGGCAGGATCCAAAACCACTATACCTAGAGCTCTTAAACCTGAACTAAATCCACACAGGCTAAGGTTTCACAGTTTCAGATTATTGAAACTTTTATTCCTTTTGTGAAAATACTATAAAGGGCGATTTCACTAAGTTGGGCTACTGCAAAAACTTTGTAATGTTCTATGAAGTAGAGCTGGCTGCCCGCACAAACCAGCGTGTCCTGCTTCTTGTTATGCATTCAGTCAATGTCGGCAGAATGGACACAACTGGAAAAACTCTCCATGGTGAAGGCATTATTGGCATAAGGCTGTTAGCAATAATGCTAACCTTATAATCAAAGTAAATAAACTGTATTTGTAGTGCTACATACTTTTTTGTTGTTTGTTACAGAGTGAAACCAGATTAAATAAAAAATCAGAAAATGCACTATATGTTTTCCCAACCATTTATCCAACAAATACCATTTGAAGAAAACGTATTTTGCATCATATCCTGCCCCCTACTTTGACTTTGACCTGAACCTTTTCAGTGGAGTGCTAACCAATCCGAGGCAGAGTTGTTGAAAGGCTGTAAGGCCACTGGTGTGAAAAAGCAACCGATCACCCTTTTTTCATTTCACAAACACAATATGTTTTTCTCAAATCTGAAACTATGTTTTAAAGAAACTTTAGACTCTCTGGAGTAATCTAGTCCAGATTTAAGAGCTCTAGCTAGCCTATAGTGGTTTTGGATCTGGACCTGGTCTAATGTGGTCTGCATGTGGAGAAAAGGCAGTGAAATCACCCTTTAGTAATTTTCACAAATAAAATATTTTTTTTCAGATCTAAAAAAGTGTTTCAGACAGCGTTAAGGCTTTGCCTAAAATGCCTACTAGCTTCCACAGCAGTAAGAGGTGCAAAAAACGGAGATTCAGTCGCTCAGCAACGTAAATTCACTTTAACTTAAATCCTCCTTAACTTTCCCCTTAACTGCCGTGTCGGAAACTAACTTCAGGTTCGAGTCCTGATGGCTTTCATAGGAATTCTGGAGTTTTAAAGCAGTCAGACGTTCAGAAAAAATGATTAAATGAAATAAATTATTTTCAGGCGGGTGTAAATAACCAAAAACTTCGAATATTGTGACCACGGGTCAATAAAACCAACGTTAAATTCAGGTTGCGAATTCTCCTTCGTTGGCCACGCGGAATGCTGCTCTGCCAGTTTGGTGACACATTACAACAGTGTAGAGTTTCTACAGGTTCATCCAATAAAGGCAAAGCATGATCAAGGAAAAAGTCACGATAGGCCTAGAATAAAACACAGGTTGGCAAAATACTGTTGCAGTTGGCTACATTTGAATAGAAACTCAGTGGTGATTTAATTTGAGTTGCATTCTTCACCCACGAGGTAATTAAGGAATATCTTTTACAAATTCAGAGACATATAAAGCACTTAGTTTTAAGTGTAACATTTCTAGTAACTTAAAATATAGACAAAGTAGAATAAAACACACAAATAATCAAAACTATTAAAATATAGCCTACCAATATTAAAATTATTAAAAAATGTAAAAGTCTAGTAATGTAAATATAAAATTAGTGCGCAAGTTGAGGTATGTGTGTATTCTAAGTGTTCCAAGTTCTAATCAAACTGTCTAATATTAAGAGGTTTATAATCTATAAAGGCAGGGATTAGTAAGTGTGAGTATACACATTTATGTACAGATTAAACACAGTGGTGGATTTTAAAGCTTCACTCCTGAATCCTGCAGGTTGTCGTTGCTCAGTTCCAGCTCTCTCAGACTGGAGGACTGAGACCTGACAACAGAACTTCACATCTTCCAACAGGTTAGCATCCACTCAGCCCGTAGAAAATGTAAAAATAAAGGCAACAAAAGATTTTCATTTTTTAATTAACTTCAGTCTTTCTGATTATATCTGCAATTCAATGTAGATGATTGAACCTTCAAAGGTCCTGAGATGGTTCACCTACAAAAGCTACAAAACACAAATGCTACACGCTGGAAAAAGTGGTGGAGTTTATGATATTTAATCCAAATTCAAACAGAAACACTCAAGCTTACATATAGTGAAGCTGTAATACAAACAAATGCAAGGATCTCAAAACTAAACATAAATTCAAAACAGGGAGACAAGCAGAGAAACAATCAACAAACGAGGACACAACAAAGAGAACAGAACTGGGGCAAGTTCAATCTCAAAAAGTTTTTCACCAGTTTGCAACATTTTCGGATTGAACGACATGTTTCCTTGCAAGTATGTGCAATTTTCTGCAACGGGCTTTGAGGTATGGTTTCTCCCATTTGATGGGCGTGTCTCAGGTGTTACCCAATTAGCTGCAACAAGTTTGTAAACAAAACAGTGTTAAAAAGGCAGGAAAATTCAGTGTGCTTACGTTCACAACAGGGTGTTCAGGGAACCACCGTTTCCGTTGAAAAAAAAGTTTTGCTACATTTTGTCGGCACTGAACTCAGCCCTGAGCACATTAAATACAAACGTGTGGGGAAAGAGCAAACAGGTGAAATACATCAAGACAATCAGACAACAGGAAACAAAGCCAGCCATAAACAGCAGCCACCGACAATACAAAATAAAACAGGAAGCAACAACAAGACACAAGGACAAATGTAACTGAAACAACAGAGAACATGAAGCTATAGAACACAGAGACAGGGAGTGAAACGGGCAAAAACAAGAATACAAAAAATACAGGACAAAGCCATGACAGGATGCTACACTGCACAACAGTCATTTACAGTAATTCAGTCATAATGTGATTTAGGCTAAGTAGGAAAACTCCAAACCTGTTTTTAAGTCACTGCAGACAACTGTGACAATCAACAGACAATTCCCGTATGGATTCCTGTTTTTTCTTTTTTCATTTTTTATCTAGGCCTACATATATTCTACTTAAAGTTTAAAATGAAATTAAAAAAAACATAAATATCAAAATCAAACTATCACACATGATTAGTAATATTATATTTAACTATCTCTAGGATTGAATATTATTGTGGAATGTGAATAAAAATTTACATATGTTATTATATATTTTTTTCAATTTTCAGCTCATTGAATTATTATCTAATAGCAGGAGGTGTTTCGTCTATTTTATGCTCAATACGCTCCTAGATGTCTACACAGGCCTTGTTACAGCTTTTATTTCACTCGCGACACAAAGCAGGTTTAAAGTGTGCTGAATGGCAAAATGAGGCTTATTTTCACCTGATTTATTACCTCAGTAAACACTTTCCTAAAGAGATCTTGATCGCTAAGTTTAATACCTTCTTCAACACATCATAAATAAAGTTAGTTTTAAGCTTGTTTTTCACTAGCCAAAATTAAATTAATTGCAAATTTCAGAGTTAGCGCCACCCTCTCGTCCAAATATTGTCTACTTCTTGGTTCCAGTTATTAGTCCACAAACCAATAGGAGGCGTCACAGTGACTACGTCCACTTCTTTTATACAGTCTATGGTAATCAAACAGCAAAAGTAACTATTTGGGGGTTTTTTTTTTACATTTGAGCCTTATAAATAAACAAAATACAATGCTGCTTCCTTTTGTTTGTTAAGGAGGAACATCCTACTTTTTAGTATAAAATGTAATTGTGAGTGAGAAATGTATATCCTGTGATGAAGAGCGGTGTGTTACTTGGAGTCAAAAGGTTTTAAGATGGAGGGGAAAGCATGCATATAAAGTATCCCCATATTGATAAATTCTACCTAATCTCTTTTGCACTGCTACAGAAGGTTCTTATTTATAATCAGGGACCAAAAATCAGTCAGATAAAGTAAATGAGACTGTTTAACACAGAGACACAGAAGAGTTAATGCGTGCGGTCTTAAGCCTGAAGGCAGGGTAGACCGGCTCAGTGAATGTAGTGTAGAAAGTGTGGAGGTGGGTCAATTTTTTAGAAGAGATTCTGTAGAAGGACAGAGCCAGCAGGGTAGTCCAGGTAAACTCCCACTCTGTTTGCAGTGGGGGGGGACGTGGATGGGCGCTGTCCTGTTACTGTGCAGGCCAGAGTAACCATCATCAGAGCAGCTCAGGCTCCAGGACTTATCATTCATTCCTAGACAGCAGTCTTCACTCTCTCCTTTCCTTCTGATTCCTTTGTAAGTAACTGCTATATAAACATGTCCTGTATACTCAACCTCCCAGTAACAGCGACCAGTCAAACCATCAGTACACAGCAGCTGCTTCCAGTAATCAAACCTCTGTGAGTCATCAGGATATGGCTGCGTCTCTTTCCCCACTGTCACCTTTGTGTTGTGGTCCGACAGGATGAGCTTTTTGTTTGCTGTGTTTAGCCCCAGTGTGAGTTTACAGGCATCTGATGGAGAGAACAACAGCAGTTCTTAGAAGACATATTAAGTTTTTAATAACTTAAACTTATTTATTAAATTCACTTTGAATAGGAATAGCATTGTTTAGATTTTGTTCACTAGAAGAACAGCTGAGTGGTTAAACAAGCCGTGCAACTGACTAAGCCCTGTGAGACCCTACACCAGACAGAGAGCCTTACTGTCTAGATTAGACAACCTTTAACCTTTAATGTCACTTGTTTTGGTTCAAATAAAAGTGACTGTTGAGTCAAGAGTGGGACAGTGAAAGATTAAATAAAAGCGTGAGAGGAGTAGTGTTAGCAGTTTCAGACAGTAGGAAAGAAAATTACTACTTACTATACAGTGGAGAGAGAACAGAGAAGAACAGGTCAGTGGAGAGAAGAAAGCAGAGATGGCAACAAGTGGAGATGATTCAAGTCAAGAAACCTGAAGGAAGATGGTGATGGAAAAGAAGGAGTGATGCAGTGCGACATGAAGCAGTACAGCTTTTCCTGTTGCTCTCAGAGGCATGAAGCAGGTTCAGCGTACCCAGGATATCTTTATGTTACAGCCTGCTGACTGTTGGCTTTCCATGGCACATCCCATTTTGTCAATCAAAATCAATTGCACACAACTTCTTCAAATTATTTAAAAAACAGACACTTACATTTCCTCAGACCAGGCTTCATTGACTTTGATCCACCGTGGTCCAACCTGATGCAAAAACAAAGTCACATCAGCAACAAAGAAAGCGTCTTTGGAATATCCAGAGCTCCAGAGTCTCTTTCAGGAAAAACATGTTACTGTTGAACTTTTTATGTGTAATTTTATGTGTAACTGTCCTCACAAACAAAATTACAGTATTTAAGTTATGCGACAAATATCTCAAAAGCTGGGTAATAATACAAAAGCTTTCTGCATGGCTAGATACCACTAAAGGCAAGTGGGAAAAGTGTAATGAGCTTTTCAACAATATATTTATTTATTAATATTACAAATATTTATCTGTCCATACTTGACAGAGAGCAGTCCTCCAGAAAGCAGCTTCACTCCTGAATCTCCTGGGTGATTGTAGCTCAGGTCCAGCTCACTCAGATGGGAGGGGTTGGATTTCAGAGCAGAGGCCAGAGAAGCACAACCTTTCTTTGTGATCAGACAGCCAGAGAGCCTACACACACACACACACACACAAACACACACACAGACATTTATTTATTTTTTAAAAATAAAGTCATTATAATCATTTATTTATATAGATCATTTATATGATCATTCTTTTGCTCCCGCACCTTGGATTATTATTAGAATGTGGTTTGGCATCGTCTTGCTGAAATATGCAAGGGCAACCCTGAGAAAGATATTGTCTACTTGACAGTGACGAAATGTGTTTACAGACAATGGTTTTTGAAAGTGTTCCTTGGCCCGTGCATTTTTGTCCACTACAGATTTGTGCCTGTTTTTGATGCAGTGCAGTCTGAGGGCCCAAAGGTCCACGACCATCCAGTATTGTTTTCGGCCTTGTTAATATTACAAGGTTTATCTAAGTTTATCTTGGTCTCACCAGACCACAGGACATGGTTCCAGTAATCCATGTCCTTAGTCTGCTTGTCTTCAGCAAACTGTTTTCTTGTGCATCATCTTTAGAAGCGGCTTCCTTCTGGGACGACAGCCATGCAGACCAATTTGATACAGTGTGTGGCGTATGGTCTGAGCACTGACCCCCCACCCTTTCAGCTTCAACTTATTTTGAGTGGGACACCAAATTTACACTGTTATACAAGATGTACTCTCAGTACTTTACATAGTAAGGCGATAGAGCCTTTGCAGTGGGTCCCCCTATCCTGTGGAACAACCTCCCCATGCATATTAAAGCTGCACAGACCCTACAAACGTTTAAATCGCTGCTTGCAGTAGCTTTTAACCTTCGTTAAGCTGGTTTCTGATGTTTTAAAGTGTTGTTGTTTTGTTTCCCTGTGATTCACTTTGGTTGTAGTAACTTTTATTATATATTTGACATTGACCCTGTTCAGCACTTTGGTCAGCTGTTGTTGTTTTTAAATGTGCTTCAGAAATAAAATTGACATTGTAGCAAAGTGTCATTTCTTCAGTGTTGTCACATGAAAAGATAAAATCAAATATTTACAGAAATGTGAGGGGTGTACTCACTTGTGAGATACAGTAGTGTAGACAATGAAATGAAATACCCAGATCCATCTTTACTTCAGACAGACTCCTCTCTGAGATGCTCTTTTATACCCCATCATGTCACTATCCTGTTGCCAGTTAACCTAATTCATGGTTATATATTCTACCACTTGTTTTACCATTTTAAAACTTTTCCTGTCCTTTGTTGCCACTTGCACACTTTCAACATTTAATAAGTCTCTTTGCTATTTTCAATTTACTATGGGCTTTCAATGTTTTGGACATCATCAAATTTTGTTTTGATTTACATTTTCCGCAGTGTGCCAACTTTTTTGGAAATGGAGTTGTAGAAACAGTAGTAAATAGTAAAGGGTGGGGATACATGTATTAGTAGATGCATTGTGACATGGACGATTCTGAATCAGTTCACAAATGTGAAAAATGTATTTTCCAAATGTCAACTGATAAACCAATGTTGACGAAACTCGTAAGTGTAGAAGTGCAGCACCCGGACATATATCTTTAAGTTTTTCTAACAACAACCTCCTCCTAAGCATGGATTTAAATGGTCATCTGTTAAACAAACTGATGAGTCCTGACCTGAGAGTCTCCAGTCTACAGTCTTGACTCTCCAGTCCAGCGCACAGCAGCTTCAGTCCTGAATCCTGCAGGTCGTTGTTACTCAGGTCCAGCTCTCTCAGACTGGAGGATGGGGAGCTGAGAACTGAGGACAGAACTTCACAGCTTCTCTCTGACAGATTACAGCAACACAGCCTGAAGAAAAAATTGCAGCAAAAGCGAGACTGTAAGATTTTTTTCAATTTAAATGTATTATATAATTTATGTGGTAATTGTTAACCGACACGGCTTTAGTGGAGACTTTGACCACTGGCAGCAGCTTCAGAAGAACCTCCTCTGAAGCAGAGTATTTCCTCAGGTCAAACTCATCCAGATCGCTTCCAGATGACAGTAAGATGAAGACCAGAGCTGACCACTGAGCAGGAGAGAGTTTATCTGTGGACAGACTTCCTGAATTTAGTTGTTGTTGAATCTCCTCCACTAGAGAAGTGTCCCTCAGTTCATTCAGACAGTGGAAAAGATTGATGCTTTTGTCTGGAGACAGATTCTCACTGATCTTCTTCCTGATGTACTGGACTGTTCCCGGATCGGTCTGTGAGCTGCTTCCTGTCTGTGTGACCAGGCCTTGTAAGAGAGTCTGATTGGCCTGCACGGAAAGACCCATGAGGAAGCGGAGGAACAGGTCCAGGTGTCCATTTGGACTCTGTAAGGCCTTGTCTACTGCACTCTGATAGAAGAATTCAGATTTGTTTCTGAACAATTTAGACCAAAAGGAAGCTGATTGTTCTTCTGACAGCAGATTGACACCAGAGTTGCTGAAGGTCAGATGGACATGAAGAGCAGCCAGAAACTCCTGAACGCTCAGATGGACAAAGCAGAACACCTTGTCCTGGTACAGTCCTCTCTCCTCTTTAAAGATCTGTGTGAACACTCCTGAGTACACTGAGGCTGCTCTGATATCGATGCCACACTCTGTCAGCTCTGATTCATAGAAGATCAGGTTTCCTTTCTGCAGCTGCTCAAAAGCCAGTTTTCCCAGAAACTCAATCATCTTCCTGCTCTCTGGACTCCAGTGTGGATCTGTCTCAGCTCCTCCATCATACTTGACGTTCTTCAGTTTGGACTGAACCACCAGGAAGTGGATGTACATCTCAGTCAGGGTCTTGGGCAGCTTTCCTCCCTCTGTTGTCTTCAGCACCTCCTCCAGAACTGTAGCAGTGATCCAGCAGAAGACTGGGAAGTGGCACATGATGTGGAGGCTTCGTGATGTTTTGATGTGGGAGATGATTCTGCTGGCCTGCTCCTCATCTCTGTATCTCTTCCTGAAGTACTCCTCCTTCTCTGGGTCAGTGAACCCTCTGACCTCTGTCACCATGTCAACACACTCACGAGGGATCTGATTGGCTGCTGCAGGTCGTGTTGTTATCCAGATGCGAGCAGAGCGAAGCAGGTTCCCCCTGATGAGGTTTGTCAGCAGCACATCCACTGAGGTGGACTCTTTAACATCAGTCAGGATCCTGTTGTTGTGGAAGTCCAGAGGAAGTCGACACTCATCCAGACCGTCAAAGATGAACAAAACACGAAACTCTTCAAACCTGCAGATTCCTGATTCTTTGGTGTCAGCAAAAAAGTGTTGAACAAGTTCCACCAAACTGAACTTCTTCTCTTTCACCACATTCAGCTCTCTGAAAGTGAATGGGAATGTGAACTGGATGTCCTGGTTGGCTTTGCCTTCAGCCCAGTCCAGAGTGAACTTCTGTGTTAAGAGTGTTTTACCGATGCCAGCCACTCCCTTTGTCATCACTGTTCTGATTGGTTTATTTCTACCAGGTGAGTCCTTAAAGATGTCTTCACATGTGATTGCTGTTTCTGGCCTGTCTGGTTTCCTGGATGCTGTTTCAATCTGTCTGACCTCATGTTCATCATTGACCTCTGCAGTCCCTCCCTCTGTGATGTAGAGCTCTGTGTAGATATGATTTAGAAGGGTTGGTTTTCCTGTTTTAGTGGTCCCCTCAAACACACACTGAAATTTCTTCTTCAGGTTTGACTTGAGTTTGCAGCGGCACACTGGTGCAAGAATTCCTACAAGGAATAATGACAAATATTGTATTGGATTACATTACATCACACAGGTCTATTTCAAGATTCTTACACAATGATAATGCAATATAGAGCTGTCATAATATGAAGCACTGTAGAGGACTGTCGGCCTCCACCCACACCTCGCTCACCTGCATTGTTAGATCAGGAGGTGGGAAGGAATGAAAAATTAATAAATTACTTTTGAAATGTTTTTGCCACCTGAGAGTCAAACACATGTCCTTCTATGATAATGCTCTGCTAGCATTTAAGTGCAGCCAGCGGTACAGAGTTCTATAGTATAATGTTATGTAGTTGCTGGTGGGATTACTGCAGTAATAGCATTCCCCTTTCTTTAATGCCACTGTCCAATTTAACAGTAGGTAGGATCGCACAAAAGAGCAGAGTTTTGGACGGGACGTGGGGCAAGAAGTGTCGGCCCCGCAGAGTAGAGAAAGACAGGTGACCGCAGGAGATGTGTTTTGGTTTGATAATACAGAGGATATCTCCATAGACCATGGTGAAGTGCATGGGTGATCTGAGTTCCTGTAAAATGTCTTGACACAAGACTTTAAAGTCTAGATTGTAGATTCAAGTGTTTAGAACTGTAAATGTTAAATATAGTTTTCTCTGCAACATCTATTCAAATCTTCTTACTGTTCTGCAGAGAGTCAGCCAGCTCCTCCTGCTTCATTCCCCTCATGAACTGCAGTGTGATCTTCAGAAATGCCTCTCCGCTGCTCCTCTTCTGCTCTTCCTCTTCAGCATCAACCACCTCCTCGTCCTCACCTTGGCTCTCTTTGCATCCTGAGCAACCTTGACTCAGAACCTTCTGGAACTTCTTAAGCTCGTTTTTCACATAATGAACAATATTCTCCTCAAGACGCTGGAATAAAACAATATTCAATTAATTTCAATTATTAACTCTCGTTATAAACTTGCACAACAACCATAAGCTTTATCTGTCACAGATCACAACCCTGCATTGAAAACATATCCTAGTTTTCTGCCTTACCGAAAGTTATTTCTCATCCAGTTGCAAAGAACCACCAGTGTTTCATTGTTTCATTATTTTATGCCGAAAAAGAAGAATCCAGAATCTCTGACTTGGTCTCCCCTGAGAGAAGGTGAGATTAGTTATTTTACCTAAGGGGGCCTCCTCCCTAGATTTGACCTTTGTGACCTGCACAGGAAAAGACTCAGCTTTGGGGTTATAAAAATACCCCTGCTCAAACTCAAACAGACATGAAGACTTAAAACAGTTTATTCTGACAGGCATCTGACTACCCTGACCATAAAGGTGTCACCCCAACACTCCCCAGAAAGAGCAAAATGGCAAAATAACCAAGGCAACCATGTTCCCCTTTTAAATTACCTCAAACATATAAGAACCCTCTGCCTAGTTCAAGTTGTGAACTGATAACACTGCCAGATGCCGAAGAAGGACACTGCCCAAATTCCTTTGTGTGAACAGAATGTTTTCTCCTTCTAAAACTTCCCTATCACCTTGTTTGAATTACATAATCATTGTTAAGTTACTTAGTAGTTCTCGCCACTTCAATTTGAGTAGTTCTACAACCGTGTTATTGTTGAAAAGAAGAATCCACGAAGAAAGTTAATTTGCAGTCCTTCAATCTTCCTCAAAGCTCACTGACATTCTTTAATTTCTGTTCTAACGAATGCTTTATTCCCAGCACCTTCTTACACTTTCTTAGAAATTATATGATACAGAAACATTATCATGTGTTAAATAACCAATTTTCCCAGCTCCTGAACCAAGACTTGAGTTTCTTTAAATAATCAGAGGTCTGCTGAACCAGTGCCCCCTCCTTCACTTCGTCTCTCTCTGCTCTCGGAATGCTTACAGAACATGCTCCGTGTCCAAGCAATGCCAACGCCCAAGAGTTGTGCCCGGCATTGTCCGTGAAATTTTCTTTGTCTTCCAGCAATGTACTTAGCCATATACACGCGAACCTTCATTAAATTTACTTTGTTTTGTTTTGTTTGTTAAGAGTTATTATCAGACCATTTAAGCAACTTTGAATTCAGGAACAACCAAGTTCCCTTTTTAAGCTTTATTTCAGTCGAATTAATTTCTGCTCCCACCAAACCTCGGACCCTGACACGTGGGTTAGTTACTAGCTGTGACACTGAGGACATCAACACGAACAAACTAAGCCTGGGCTGACCGCCCATTACTGCGAGCGTTTTTCCCGCAACCAGCCAGCCAAAGGACTCGAGATAATCCATCAGCCCAGATCCGCTTGAGAAGCCGTGTGGCGGGCCAAGCCCAGTGAGCCTTTGCCAGAAGGTGGAAAAACTGACAACATGCAGAAAGGCTAAAACAAACAAACTTGCGTTCATTCGTTCCCATGTTCTCTTACTCTCAAATTCTTTCCACAATAGACCAACTAAATTCACCTTATAGTCTGTTATTCTCATTGAATGCATCATGGTTGTTTAATCATTATTGTTGTTTGTCCCTGATATATATAACCTCACTGTGTAATCATTTCCTTAGCCATTTAGCCTGGCCATTTCACATATTTCTGTGTGATAAGGTTGTGCAATCTTGGAGTATTTCTTTTATTTGTGGCTGATTCCTAGTTACTAGTTAAAGGTTGGCTTGTACAGTTACACACCATAAATACAGAGTCCAGGTGTGTTCCACTGCAAGTGGAAACTTCTGACTTCTCCTGGGGAACTCTGTGGAGAAAACATAACGCATCGGTGGTAAGTGATTTTATATCTAACTTTACGCTCAACAATACATACACCTCATATATGAAGCCGATGGTTTGACAAGAAATGAGATGGTTTGCACATATTAGAAGGACATTTAAGTAGCAATTTTTGCTGCAATTTTAAAGAGTTAAATGAGCAGACTGATATCAGTCTCACATCTGAGTGATTAACTGAAGTTTATAAAAGGACAACAATACAAAACTGTGGCTGTATTGGTAACTCTGAATGTGTGTTCAATGACTGTCATTGCAGTTGGTGATGGAAAAGAAGCTACAAGACTTGGCAAAATGTCTTTAAAGTCTTACAGCCAGTTCATATTTACACTGTAGTGAAAAGTAGGACAGGAATACTGTTTGTTTGTTTTTTGGCTCCAGCATGTTGACAATGTGATTCAAATGCTGACATTTGGCGTTAAGGGGGTTTCTGTATAGTGTATGTTAAGACTCTGTGTTAGGACATTAATGATTGGTAGATATTATAAATGAAAAATAATGGAAAGAGGTTTAGAGAGAGCCTGGCCTTGAAGTATCTGAGATCTATCTGGTAAAATTGAGGACGATGATAAACAAGAATAAAGAAACATCTAAATAATAATAAAACAGAGTTACCAGGTGCATCACACTTTAAGATTTTTACACAACACAATCAGTACAACAGATGGACGAGGTAGACCTGTGATAATTAAGTCTAGGCAGACAGATAAACAAACAATGCAGTAATGAGTAGTGTTATGGTATGTATGATACTACTTCATAAAGAATTTAGGCTTAAAACGTTCTGTTGACTTACTTGGAAAATGAATCCTTCCTTTTAAAAGCCAAAGGGAAATCCATGGATCTGTCACTCTTCATGGACAAACTGCTTGGTAAAGGAGAATCTGCTCTTACCTGCTCAGTCCTGAAAGAAGTGGAGCAATGACACATGACAGGAGGAAGTGTATGGAAATATATGGAAATCAATGGGGGAAATATGGAAATCAATGTTGGCTAGATGATGTTGGTTAGAGCAGGGGTTCCCAAAACTTTCAGCCCACGACCCCCAAAGTAACGGTGCAAGTGACTTGCGACCCCCCACTATAAACATATATAAACATTGCGCGCAACCGCGCACGCGCTGTAGGTGTATCCAAACACGAGCATATTGACAACACAAAATAACAACTGATTCTGTCGCTAATATGTCGTAAATCTGTCGCAATGACCTCAGGGGTCAGAGTGGTCAAAGAAAATCAAAAGAGCTGTTCCGTTTTTATTTATTAGCTTGGTTTTATTTTAAATTTAGCCACTAGTTTTATCTTGTGTTACAATCATGACTAACATATGCTATTTCTAGTCGTTTTTAAATTTTTATTTTATTTCTGGAAATCAACTTGCGACCCCCCCTCTCTGGCTCGCGACTCCCACTTTGGGAATCACTGGGTTAGAGGACCTAAGGCTCCTCTCACCTACTCACCAACTCACCAGCTCTCACCAACTCACAAGTAATTAGGGGCCTTCCCATGTAATGCCTTACCAGTCAGGTTTAAATTTTAAAAATTAGACTGAAAGTGGTATTTAGCCAATGAAGAGAAGCGACTTGTTGGAGCCGAGTTAATGGATACTATAGATAAGACGTGCATTATTCGTCCAGCATCAATCAATCCATTTTTGGCGGCTTATCCAGATCAGAGTCTCTGTATTAGCAGAATAAGCAAAGCAGCCGAGATGCCCTTCTCTCTATAATTCCTCCAATTGCTCATAGGTGATCCCAGATGGATCCAGGCCAACATTGGAGCCATAGTGTATTACTGCAGTTTTCTGGTATAGCTCCACAAGAAGGATTCTAGGAGGCAAAATATATGAACTCTGTCACTTGGGGCAGCAACTTGCTCCCGACCTGGAGATCTGGAGAAAGCAATCTACTGTTCTCTGGCAGATTGTAGACTTTTTGGCCGTATATATTCAAATGTGTGGACCTCATTGACTGTCATTGAGGTTGGTGATGTTATAGGACTTCAAAAACTACATTTGACCATGTTTAGTTGAATTGTTTAAGGGTTTTTTTGTTGGGGCGGGGGGGTTCCTCCAGCATCATACCAGTGACCAAAAATTTGAATTGCTGACATTTGTCTTTAAGGGTGTTTGACAGCAATGTACTTTGTGATTCTGTTTTAGGACATTAATGATTGATAGAAATTATAATTAAAATATTATAGAAAGAGGTTTAGAGAGAGCCTGGCCTTAAAGTACCTGAGATCTATCTGGTACATTTGTGGAAGATGATAAACAAAAACATGAATAAAGAAACATTATATAAATAAAACTGAGTTACCAGATGCATCACACTTAAGAAAGATGAAAGATTTTTACATATCAGTACAACAGATGGATGAGGTAGACCTGTGATAATTAAGTCTAGGCAGACAGATATAAATAAACAATGCAGTAATGAGTAGTGTTATGGTATAAATGATACTACTTCATAGAGAACATATGCTTAAAAAGTTCTGTTGACTTACTTTGAAAATGAATCTTACCCTTTAAAAGCCAAAGGGAAATCCATGGATCTGTCACTCTTCATGGACACAATGCTCGGTAAAGGGGAATCTGCTCCCTCCTGCTCAGGCCTGAAAGCAGTGGAGCAATGACACATGACATGAGGACGTATATGGAAATATATGGAAATCAATGGGCCTTTCTCAATCTGTGTTCTTGTCTGTACTTGTGTTCTTGTGAAACACGATCTTTTGCGGCCCACGTACTGTCCCAATACATTCATTACATTCATGAATACATTCATTCCTTAGTCTCAACCAAGTACTTGACTTTTCTGATTCATGACAGTGGATTGATTTTAGAGGGATCTTCATCCTACCTCTGAGGTCCGGTCTGGCTCTCATGTTCCTCAGACAAAGTGGTGTTGGAGGGGGAGACTCCCTCATCTTCCCCCCGAGGCTGACTCATTGTAAAACCTTCACACAAACACACACCACATGTTGTGTTAGCTGGTTATAAGGTTTTAAATACAACTGTGATCGATCCTGTCCATAAAGTCCACTTGATTTCAGTCACATTGTAAAGTCTAACAATTGTAATTCCAAAGTAACACAACATGGTCAATAATCATCTACAGACCACCTGTAGTAGGTCGAGTTGGTGGGTAGTGGAGCATAGTAATTATCAGAGTGGCTGTGGCTTACATGTGGAGCGGGTTGCCCAGTAAGCAGAATATCCATGTTTGTTTAAGTGGAGTTTTTAATTTGATTGAGATTTAAAATTGATTGAGATTTAAAAAGCAAGACAAAACGTGCACCCCTGATCCGCTCAGAGAGGTCATTCCAACATGTAGGAGCCTGACTGCAAAGGCTCAATCAACTTCATCATTCTCCTCAAGAAACCTGGTCTCAACCCCGACACCTGCCATTTGGAAATATCATCCGTAGATATGGTCTCCCCTTCCACTGCACCTAGATTTACACACCAAATCCATCAGTTTCCTCTGCAAACCTGACCAATAGCTTTACCGATATACAAACCTGAATGCAACTAACATCTTACAACTCATTACAATAAACCTGACATGATCATCATCTGCCCCAAATCACTCATAAAACACCCCATCAACAACTCCATCCTGTCTCCATCCCCTCACATCTGCAACCTTGGAGTCATCTTCGACAGCAGCCTCACTTTTGAACACTACATCAACCATGTCACCAGGCCTGCCTTCTTCCACCTCAAAATCATTGCCCGTCTCCGACCATCACTCACCATCTCTGCTGCTGAAACTTTAATCCAAGCCTTCATTACATCTAGAATTGACTACTGCAGTAGCATCTGCTATGGTTCTTCGGCCAAACCCCTAAATAAACTTCAATACATCCAAAACTCTGCAGCCTGCCTCCTCACCCACATCCGCACCCGTTATCCCACCATCCTCCAGAGTCTTCACTGGCTTCCTGTTCCCCAACGCATTCAGTACAAAATCCTCCTCCTCACCCACAAAGCCCTAACCAGGCCCTTTCCTACCTCACAGACCTGCTCCACCACCACAATCGCCCCGTAACCTCTGCTTCTCCGACACTAACCTCTCCCCACCACTCTAAATTGTCTCTGATCGTGCATGAGGTGACAGAGCATTCACCATTGCAGCCCCCTCACTCTGGAACTCCTTACCCAATCCAATATGAGAATGTAGCGACCTGGACCCCTTCTGGACCACCTGATGCTAAGTGTTATTTCTATGGTCTCCGCAATGCGCTTATGTATTTTCTATTTTATGTTTCTTACCTGATGTTCATGTATTTTATCAATTTTTAAATGCACATAACTACTGCTTTTATTGCAAAGTCTTTGAGTGTCCTGAAAAGTGCTATAGTAATAAAATGCATTATTATTATATTATTATTATTATTATTATTATTATTATTATTATTATTATAAACCTTGTAACAACCAAATACAATGTATCTGAGGAGGTCAAGGAGCAGGAAGGGCTATAGGGCACTTAAAGATCTGAAAAATAGCTTGGTGGTGCTATGGCCTCTCAGAACTTTGTAAGCTATCTAAAATCTATTCTAAGAGCAAGAGGTAGTAAGTAAGCTAGGTGAAACCATTTAAATAACACTTAGCATCAAGTGAATTGTAACATTATTTGAGGTCAAAAGCTAGTCTAAAGAGGGGGTCCAGGTTGCTACATTCTCATATTTGAGTTCCAGAGTGAGGGGGCTGCAATGGTGAATGCTCTGCAGAGTTTCTGCAGAGAAAAATTGATTTGGAGTTTCTTTCCATGTGCCAAAAAATAAGTGAAATCTTAAAAGTGAAAGTGAAACTGTGAAACAAACGTTGGAACTACTGCAATACCATGGAATGCATTAATATCCTGCTAGAACTTAAGCAATGCCTTTTACATGTGAGTTGTCTTTTTATCTTTTATAATCTGCATCATCACTGTAACTTACATTACAGTGCAATGTATTATAATGGACAATAATGTATAATTATGTATTGTTATTACTGTTGATACCATTTTTTAAAGTTCATAACCTTAAATCAACAAAGCATATCCTATAAACACATGATGGAAAGTCCCAGTAGGAGTGCATATACTGTATGGGTGGAGCTCTGAAGACCAGCCAAGCATTAAGCCTTTTATTTTCCTTTGTCCTGGTAGGCTATTTCACAAGTAAACACTTTTTTTCCCAGTCGCTGCCACTCTTTATTCTTTACTTTCACATGCAATGCTGAACACCGACACCCACACTGCTTTAATCAGCTTGCTCACTAATAATACCTACAAATTCTAATTTATTTTGCTGATTTCATATATCATATCATAATTGATTGATTTCAATCACTATATTATCCTTCCAGAAATGTTGAATCTGTCGACACTATATTAGGTTTAAAATGAAAATCTAATGAATTAAAAGTTAGTTTTATCATTCATTTGATGTGTCATTTGATGTTGATGAATTTGCTGCCTAAAAAGGGAAGAAGGCTATCCAGCATTAACAGGAACACACAAAAGAAAAACACCAAAACACGTCACTGTGATGATTTAGAAAGAAACATTATTTGCGGAAGTTTTCAGATCAACTGTAGCCTAGTCAATTTGTGCCTAAACAAAAGCCTAACGGCCAATGTTCCGTCTATTCTGAATAGCCGACTAAGATAGACTACAGATTATTATAAACTTAATAACGGACGTTTCAGCAAGACAGGTTAGCCTATTACCCGCTACATGTTTGTTACATACCTTTTCTGTGTTCCTGTAATTTCGTAAAGAGATAAAATAGACGTTTCAAGAACGAGGAAATGAAACCAGCTGGCCCTGTTAACTGGTGGCCTTCAGCCGAATGCGTCTGTGGACCGCAGTGAAGTTAGTTTTAAGTTGGAAATTCGACAGACATTTACCCAGGATCCGGTGACGGCTTCTTACTCAGTTCACCCAGTGTCGGTGTAACATCAGTAGTAGGCTCATCTCCGACAGCGCACCACCGGGGGTCAGCTTAGGGACCATCAATAAATTACAATTGTTAAAACCATGTTATGGGAAAATCATCATTTATTTCAATATGTGACCTACCGACTCCAAATCAATGCCGAATTATTGTACTATACTAGGAGAATCAGACACACCTCTTCATTTTAGATTTGAGTTCATTTTTATTTTTTATGAATATTTATTAATAATTTATGGAAAATTATTCTTTTTTTTTCCAATAGCGTCCATATCATGTGATTCATGGACTCCAAACCAATGCCGAATTGTTGTACTCGACTAGGCAAATTAGACACACCTTTTCATTTTAGATTTGAGGTCATATTGTATTTTATGTCAATAATTAAAAATAATAATAATCAATAATTTAAAATAATATTGCTTTTTTCAATAGCTTCCATGTCATGTGACGTACAGACTCCAAACCACTGCCGAATTGTTGTACTCGACGAGGCAAATCAGACACACCTCTTCATTTTAGATTTGAGTTCATTTTTATTTTTATATGAATATATATTAATATTTTATTGGAGAAAATTTGTTTGGAGTCCATGATTCTCATGACATGGACGCTATTGAAAAAAAAAATTTTCCATTCCAATTGTTAATTAATATTAATATAAAATAAAATATTAACTCAAATCTAAAATGAAGAGGTGTGTCTTTCTCATAGTGTAGTAGGCTACAATAATTCGGCATTGGTTTGGAGTCGGTAGGTCACATGACATGGAAGCTATTGAAAAAAAGCAATATTTTCCTTAAATTATTGATAGGCTAAATATTCATATAAAATAAAATATGAACTCAAATCTAAAATGAAGAGATGTGTCTGATTTGCCTACCCAGTTGTTTTGTCAGAGAGGCACATTCAATCGGAGACAAATGAGACAAAGGCAAAGTTGAAGCTTTCAAAATGTCCCGTTTGTATATAATGTAATGTTTTAATATGTTTCTGCAACTTACAGTTATTTAGTAATATATTTATTAAATTACATTACACAAAACAAAACATTCCTGTCAGACCATTAGGCTACTGCTATGGCTTATTGTGTATGAAATGTGCTGTTTAAATGCAATGCATTATTAAATTGTTGTGAAAGAGGAGTATAATTTTAAATGCATTGCATTTAAACAGCACATTTCATACACAATAAGCCATAGCAGTAGCCTAATGGTCTGACAGGAATGTTTTGTTTTGTGTAATATAATTTAATAACTATATAACTAAGTTACTGAAAAGATCCTGTTACTGAAACAAATAACTGTAAGTTACTGAAACATTACATTATATACTAAACATTTTGAAAGATTGAACTTTTCCTTTGTCTCATTTGTCTCCGATTGAATGTGCCCCTCTGGCAAAACAAATGGCCCCAGTCTTGCCCCCTCAATAAAATTGGTCTAGAACCGCCACTGGAACTGAGTAAGAAGCCGTCACCGGATCCTGGGTGAATGTCTGTCGAATATCCAACTTAAAACTAACTTCACCGCGGTCGTCTGTGGTTGTCGTAGATAGCCAAAGGCAGCTGTTAAAAACAGGAAGAGAATATAGGTGTCCCCGCGAATGCCTCTTTCTGTAGCCTAGTGGGCAAGTAGCTCTTCCTGTGAATGTCAAACATTAACTCTAATCCTAAATGTTTTAAATAGGCCTACACATATTTGTCTTTGGAGTCTGTGTCAGTAAACACGTGTCATGTAGAAAAACGTTTCAGCCTTTTAAAACGAAAAAATAAAAATATATGTTTATCATGGGATTCGAACTCAGATCAGTGTGGGAAAATAAATCAAAATCGGATCGATATTCCCTTTGCCTACGCTGTTCAGACTTCCAGGGCAAAGAGCCAGCCACCACTCATTAAAACGCGAGACACACATCAACTTGTGACCACACTGTCTGTGTGAACCAAGACCAGGTCCGGACTTTACGTGTTCCCTTCACAACCAAGCCGCCGTTTACAGTTTTTCTCCATTGTTTTGGCTCATTTCTTGAAACAGAAATTACATTCTCAAACCTCTAAGATCATTTGGCAAAACAGTTTTACAGTTCAGTACAACACTATAGCTCACTTGCAGAAGCTCATACCTCTCACAAAACTGTTTACTCATGCTTCAAAACTAAATTCCTTTTCCATACAAAGAGTCAGTGCCAAGAAAATGGCAAAGATCCTTCTCAATTGCTTTGGCTCATTTCTTGAAACAGACCGGACGTTCTCAACACTCTTGGTGCTTTTGCCAGAATAATGTGGATGGGTCGGCGCAACACCATGGTTCACCTGCAAAAGCTCATACCTCTCCCAAAACAGTTAACTCATGTGTCAAAACTGAATTTCCTTCTCACTTAAACAGTCAGTGCCCCCAAAATGCTTCCTCCCTTTGGCATTGTGTAAGCACTGCAAGTCAAAATCTTTAGATGTTTTGTCACTATTGCAGAGGACCACTGAAATATCCCTCATGTCCACCTTTCAGTCTTAGCCCCGTCCTTCATTGACAATACTGTACTGTTTTTTGTCTATCTGGTGTCTAGATGGTGTCTTTGGGCTCCTCGGCCTCTTCCCCCTATTCCATCACCACGCACCCTTACTCCTCCTCCTCCTCCTCCTCGTCTTTCTCCTCCTCGAACAGGCAGTTGCCCTTGTTCATTTACTTGGCCAGGTGCCTCCGTGTTCAGAAATTGTACTGGTCCTGCATGGTCAAGCTCTTTACATACATTCACAGTAATGACAGCACCAGTCACGTGACTAAACATACTGTTTGATTGGTCATCTGAGATGTGTGAGACTCCTCATTCGTTAGTCAAGTTCTACTTTCACCTGTCAATTGCTGTAATAAATTTATCAAATGTTCCAAGGGATTCATATATGGTATTCATGTTCTTGACTAATTTTGACAATTGATCAGACTATTGTGCATGTGATGACTTATACAATGAAATGACGCTGACACGTTTTGGAGTGAACAACCATTAGACTGCAGAATGAACAATCAGTTTAGATCAACAAGATCTATTCACTTGAAAATGGTGCTAAATGTAGGCTACCTGTACTTAATCATTTGCAAAATTGTACTGAGATATTGAGGCATGAACCTAGACATTTTTAATTTGATGAAATAAATGAGAAATTCAATTCTGTTGTGAACAATTGCTAAGTTGTTTGGAAGTTTGTCCATGATGTTTTGAAAATGTAATTTCTGTTTCAAGAAATGAGCCAAACCAATGGAGAAAAACTGTAACACAGAGTTGTTTACAAGATGTGGATGGGTAATATTTATGTTAGTAGCCTACTGTACATGTAACATGTAGCCTAACTATTAATCACATTAGGCCTATATAACGATAGTTTAGGCTAGATCTTAGAAATTGTATGCTAATAAAATAAACAAATGATTTAAGTTATCGCGCGAAAATAGTGAACGGTTTGAGAATCCGTATCAGCTGGACATAAAAAAATACACTACGTGTTTCAGACAAATGCATGGAAAAAAAGGTCACTACGAAAAAACCCCAGCCAAGACACGCAGATGTCAAACTGTTTAGTTAATTTATTTAGGATTCTCAGGCAAGTTGGAGGCGCTCCTGTCCCCACACACGCATTCAGTGAGTTAAAATGTAGCCTAACTGCAATTTGAGCCTTGTTTTTTATTTCCGAAAACACTAACTTAAAACATGTTTAACTTGCTAGTTGTTGTTCAAGCTCATCTTCATAAGCCTGCATTAGCCCAAGTCAGGTTCCGCCGAAGTGTATTTGTTGCTTGTTTATCAAGTATAAGACACAAAGTAGGCTACCTACAAATTCCAGTTTTTCGTTTCCTATTTCTGACTTGATGCTTTTTGTGTTGATGATGACAATAAATTGTTATGTCCATATTATCTTAGCCCTGGTGTGTTGTGGGCAGAATATTTCCACTTGTCTCCCTGTGGCTCCGTGTTGACAGTAAATTCATGTTTTCACAGTATTGTCGGGGTCAGATCGTCACTGTTTAAAAGTTTTCCCGTGTGATAGTGTGAGGGGGCTGTAATGCAGTGGTCAATATTGCCGAAGCCCCGAGAAAAACACGTTGGTATTTTTAAGATCCTTCAAGGTAACCTAACCACCAAAGTGTTACCTGCATGGTTAATCAATGTGACTGGGAATCTGTCATCTGTGATGCAGTCTGTGAAGTCGCCAGGAACATGTTTGTATATGTTTAGCTATAATCTTTTTTTATCGTGTTGTTCTGTCCTGTTGTGCTCAGTGCAAACACACAAACATGACCTCTTCACTGCAGAGCCAACCGTCAGTTTCGTTTTTGCTTTTTCAGAGAGACCCCCCTCTGCTGGACATTTGCAGTTATTACAGTAAAAAGCTCAAGCCTTGTGGTGGGGATTTTGAAGTTTTGAACACATAAGGCAAATAAAACAATACATACATGTATTTGTGATAAAAAGGTCTGTTAGTTTTTGTGCTAAGAGTGGTGAAATATTACCACATACTTGTGTGAATATCACCAAAGTGACAGTAAAATGGTACTATTCAGAAGTATGTGGTAATATTTCACAACACAAAACTCCAAACTCATCACACTTGTATAAGTTTCTCATGAAATGTCATGAACAGATGGTTTAATCACCAAAACACAACATAATACTTTTCAGTTTACTCGTTTTAACTATCAGTGAATCTAATAACAAACAATGCAAGATACATGTTTCAAATCACCTTAAAGTGCTTACTTTGCCAACATTTAAAGAATCCATAATATTCAATTCAATTCAATTTTATTTATATAGCGCCAAATCACAACAACAGTTATCTCACAGCGCTTTTCATAAAGAGCAGGTCTAGACCGTACTCTGAAGTTATTTACAGAAGCCCAACAATTCCCACCAAGAGCAGCACCAGGCGACAGAGGCAAGGAATAACTTCCTTTAAGAGGCAGAAACCTCGAGCAGAACCATGGCTCAGGGTGGGCGGCCATCTGCCTCGACCGGTTGGGGGAGAGGGGGAGAGAGAAAGAGAGAGAGAGAGAGAGAGAGAGGGGAGGGAGGCGGTCTACACAGTATACACACAGAGGTACAGACAGTAAAGGTAAAGTTGCTATAGACTGAATGAAAAATGGTACAGATATTTATAGCCGTGTTAATGATAATAATTGTGATATTAATGATAATAACAGTAATAATAGCAATAGGACTAGTAACAGCGATTGCAATTGCAGCAGAGGGCGTCGAACAGGAACACGGGGGCAGCAGGAAACTCTCCACCACAGATCCAGACTCCACAGCTCCAGAGCCAGAAATAATCATCCTAAATGTAAAGACATCCTCAACAATCATTGATGCAAGAAACACATATTAACTGTATTTTACAGTATTGTAACATAGGTAGGTTTTATTTTATCAAATGTAAAACAATATATTATAATAATGATTGTGGGTGGTAAGCATGTCGTGTGTTTAACAGTATTGTTTTGTACATCCTGTAATCTTTGCAGTGGTCCTTTGTGGCTCTGGTTGTTTTAAAGCACTAGACAGCCAACCCAAAGGCTGTGAGTTTGAATCCCACGAGGTCACATACAGTAAAAATCTCAGGCCTTATGGTGGTGATTCTGAAGTTAGCAGGCAAATGAAACAAATACATGTATATAAAGCAAATGTTTCAGCAGTGATCAATGAGGAACAATGAACATAGTGATATAGTCAAAAGGTATTTTAACAAAAGAAAATCTTCACCAGTTATTCATGTGCAGTCATAGTTGTGAAAAGATGAAATTATCTGTTGAGGTTTTTTTTACTAAGAGTAGTGACTTATTACCACATACTTGTGTGAATAGAACCGCAGTGACAGAAAAAAAACTGTAAGAGTTGTGAAATTTTGTGAATAGTATCAAAGCGATGAACAAAAACTGTATCACTCTTAAAATGTGCTGCAAGAATGTCAATGAACGGCCCACTATGGAGTTTTCTGACGACTGTAAACAGTAGGATACCATCGATAGATCATAGTGTAAGAATACATGTTTGATGACTATACAGTACTGTAAATGTAAGGGTAACGCAGAGTAAAATTCCTTCACACTTACCGAAGTTCAGGTGATTGACAGTTAATCTTTTAGGATTGGAATCAACTAATCTAACCACTTTAAACTTATTCAAAGTTATTCATTTACTTTATATAAACATGATGTATTTCTATGCAAAACATGTCTGTCTTCAATGTCAGAGGAAAAAAGGTATTTTTTGATGATCTGTTGTGTTTTTTGCACTAAAAGTGGTGAAATATTACCAGATACTTCTGTAAATAGAACCACAGTGACAGAGAAAAACTATAAGAGTTGTGAAATTTAACCACATGCTTGTGATAAAGCGTTCAACAAAAACTGCAATTCACTCTTCTGAAAATTAGACAGGATGTAAAGTTTGTTTTTAGGTTTAGCTGACTTGAGTTAATAGAACCACAGTGGCCATTAAAACTGTAAGAGTTGTGAAATTTAACCACATGCTTGTGATAAAGCGATCAACAAAAACTGCAATTCATTCTTTCTGATAATTAGACAGGATGTGAAGGCTCTGCTCAAATTTAGCATAAGAGCAAAAGAAGATGTTTGAAATCACCTTAAAAGTGCTGCAATATTCTAAACGACAGACTACATCTATATAATCTATAATGTCCATGTTATATTTCCTATATGTAGGCCCACTGGAAGTCAAGATCAAGTTGTGATCAATGTAAACATCGTCTACAATCGTTTGGTCGAATAAAAGTTTCATATATAATATTATAACATACACTATAATGCCAAAAGTAATGGGACACCGCTCCAAATCATTGAATTCAGGTGTTCAAATCCCTTCCACGGCCACAGATGTATAAAATTAAGCAGGCATGGAGACTTCTTCTGCAAACATTTGTGAAAGAATGGGTCGCTCTCAGGAGCTCAGCAAATTCAAGTGTGGTACCGCATATAGGTGTTAGGATGCCACCTGTGCAGTAAGTCCATTTGTTTAATTCGGTCAACTGTTAGCGGTCTTTGGATTAGCTCAAGAACAGTGCGCAGAGAGCTTCATGGAAAAGGTTCCATGGCCGAGTAGCTGCATCCAAGCCTTAAATCACCAAGTCCAATGCAAAGCGTCAGATCCAGTAGTGTAAAGCATGCTGCCACCAGACACCAGAGCAGTGGAGACACGTTCTGTGGAGTGACGAATCCATGGCAATCCGATGGCCGAGTCTGGGTTTGGCGGTTGCCAGGAGAACGGGACTTGCCTGACTACAATGCGGCAGGTTTGGTGGAGGGGGGATCATGGTCTGGGGTTGTTTTACAGAGGTTGGGCTTGGCCCCTTTGTTCATACTCAGTTTCATGCTCCCAACTTTGTGGACGCAGTTTGGTTTATGGCCTCTTCCTGTTCCAACATGACTGTGCACCAGTGCACAAAACGAGGTCCATAAAGACATGGATGAGCAAGTTTGGTGTGGACAACGTAACTGGTGTGCAGAAGAATGCTCAAAAAGTCCCATGAACACGCTCCTAAACCTTGAGGACAGCCTTCCCAGAGGAGCTGAAGCTGTTATAGCAGCAAAGGGTGGGCCAACCCCACATTAAATTTTGCTGATTACGAGGCAGGCACCCCAAAACCTTGGCAATATAGTTTAGGTATACTTCTACATAATCAAATGCAATTACAGTAAGTAATACAAATACTGTAATTAATGAAAAAATGTATTTGGATCAGACCTGTCTTGAGCATTTGGCCATAGATTGTCGTCCGCATCACAATGAATGTCATCATTGTTCATACACGTTGGAGAAAACCTCTTGACATTGGTCTACATGTCTACATGTCATCACATGCCTCATCCATGGCCTGACGGAGGGTGTTGGTTCACAAGGTTTAGGAATGTGTTCGTGGGAATTTTTGACCAATCATCTAGAAGCGCATTTGTGAGGTACAGATGTTGGACGAGAAGGTCTGGCTCAAAGTGCTCCGTGCTTGCATATAGCCTTTCTAGTCTTTTTGACCACTCAAAGCGCTTTTACACTACATCTGCATTCACCATTGACACACATTCATACACTGGTGGAACAGCCACCAGTATCAGTATCTTGCTCAAGGACACTTCGACACGCAGCCTGGAGGAGCCGGGGATTGAACCGCCGACCTTCCTATTAACAGCAATCTTCAACAGGCAAGCAGGCCAGTCAAGTTCTCCACACCAAACTCTCAAATCCATATCTTTATGGACCTTTCTTCATGTTGGAACAGGAAGGGGTCATACCCAAACCGTTTCCACAAAGTTGGGAGCACAAACTTGTCCAAATGTCTAAGGGGCCAAGCCCGACCCCAGGAAAACAACTCCACACCAAACTTTACACTTGGCACAATGCAGTCAGGCAAGTACCGTTCACCTGGCAACCGCCAAACCCAAACTCATTAAAGACAGTCGGATTGAAGACAGAGAAGCGTGATTCGTCACTACAGAGAACACATCTCCACTGCTTTGGTGTCCAGTGGTGGCGTGCGTTACACCACCGCATCCGACGCTTTGCATTTTACTTGAGATGTAAGTCTTGGATGCAGCTGCTCGTGCATGGAAACCCATTTCATGAAGCTCTATACGCACTGTTCTTGAGCTAATCTGAGGGCCACACGGCGTTTAGGGGTCTGTAGCTGTTGACTCTGCAGTAGCTATGAAAAGATGTGTGTTTTCATAACATTTCACGAGAATCTTATATTTTGAATCAATGGTTGTGTGCTGGGTGGTGCGGTGGTTAGCACTGTCGCCTCACAGCAAGAAGGTCGTGGGTTAGTTTGGAGTTTTGTGTGAAATTTTACCACATTCTTCCGATAGTAATACCAAAGCGATCAACAAAAACTGTAAACACGCCACTAACAACACATACATGGATACGAATGTAGATTTATATTAGGGTAAAACACATGTACTGTGTATGTAAATAATTTTTATGACTTCCTTTTACTGCAATGATTCATCACTTGGTGGGCTGGACTATGAGGTTCCTTTTTCTTTAGTGTCGATAAGGAGAAACCTTCATCTGCACCAACACACTTCCACCACCTTACTGAGGAAGGTAAGAGCTCTGAAACAATTCATTCTACAAAGATTTTTCTTTCAGTGACTATGGCAAAATGCTAAATCCAGAAATGCATATAAGCACAGCTCCTACAATGCATTGTTAAACTACTTTCAGGGTGCCAAGAGGCTAATCTCTACTATCTAATCACCATCTCTTCAACACATCAGTAGTCATGACTTCCTTCTGTTTCTTGTTTCAACCTTCTGTCTTTTTTTTTTTAAACTTAGTTTCACTGCTTGAATCAGGCACAACTAATTGCTTTTTTGAGATTTTGATGGTCAAACACTCACAGAGGCTTTAAAATGGCAGGTTTGCATGTTCATCACTAATTTATTTAAAAGGCTAACACACATTAACCCGTGTAAAATCAGTTAATCATGTTTTTTATAATTGATTTTTTGTTTAAAAAATGTCTTTCATGATTAATTGTTATTTAGGGGACGATTTGAAACCCAGGACAAATGAAACGCAATTTTCTCAGAGCCCACACAAGTCTGACAGGCCAGACTACCTCAGCACACAGCAGTTTCCAAAACAAAATTCACTCAAGCGGTCATTTTTTTGAATGACGAGTTGTGTTTACAGTTTCATGATCACATGAAAGATTAGTACACATCCTGAGGTTTAACAGTGTAGAAGCTAATGAAGTTTAAAAGCCAGAAGTCACTGTCGGGACTTTGAAACACTTGTTTCAGACGTAACCATGTGACCCTCTTTAAATACTGCAGGAGGGGGGACACCCCGCTGCAGGCTGGACCACCAGGATACTCACAGCCAAACAGGGTCTTCACAGTGGACCAGGAAAACAGGCTGCAGATGACCATAAAAAGGGAGAGATCTAACACAATGCGCATGAACTGTTTGATGTTCTAAAAGTTATATTTGTTGTATGTTTTAGTAAGAAAAAGGCCAGAATATGTTTGCAGTTACATATTAAGAAGGACACTGTTAAACACTTTAAATAAAAACAAGAATAACATTAAAGCTGCATGCAGCGGGCCCTCGCACATGTAGCACCTCGGGGTGTGAGGCGGCTGTGTTGCATATTCTGGAGCTCTGCTTGTGTGGCTGTGAATTTGCTACGCGCTTCAGAGGCTGCATGAAGGTGTTACATGTCACTTCCTGTGTCCCCTTTGTGGTGCTACATAGCACTTGGCACTATGAATGTAAATTAATATTGGCGTGTAGATGTGTTCAGGGCAGGACAGTTATCAAGCACAAGTTTTGTTCAGATGTGAGCATGTACACTGTACATGACACTTCCTGTGTCATATACACTGTACATGACACTTCCTGTGTCATGTACAGTGTACATGAAACAATGAAATGAAACAATGCGCACTTTTCGTTTATACTCAATTTATACTGAAGTCTTTCCACATTTTTACAAGATAGCACTTTGTATTGACAGAACACAATACACACGTGAATTGCTGATCAGAACAACAAATTATTTCTGAAAAGTGTTCTCCTCTTTTCACCATGTCAGATCTCCACTGCTGTAAAAATGAAGAACCCAATCTTGGTGGCTCTGACCCTTCAGCTGGTGGTCACAATAATAGAGATTAATGGGGACGTAAGTTTCTTTATTATAATTTATATTAGTATATTTCATATCTTCATCTGTTAAGGCTGTTAATCCCTCTGCCACTATTGAACAATGCTCTGATAATAACAACCAAGCTTTATGGTAGAAAATGTTTTTAAGAGACTTTAAGAAATCCACAAAATATCTCTTGGCCAAAAAACACTGCTTTGGGGTCTGAAACAACTTCAACTACTTCCCACATAGGTTATTTTATTAAACCAATATATTTGTCCTCTATTGTCATCTATTTTTGTAAATAGATGAGAGAGACAATGAAGATGTTTGAAAAATGATGCAAACAAAATCAGTTGGCAGCTTTAGTCCTGTTGTTTGCACCCCTGAGAGAATAAAACTCAGATAAAACGTCCTGACTCTGAGTGATACATATTGCTTCAGATAATATTTTTATCCCAGTCACTGATTATTATTATTGTTCAGTTACATTTCTCAGAAAGGGTTTGCTCCATCTAAAACCTTTACACGACAATCTTAGATTAACTCAAGAGATCTACCGAGGTCTGATATGTAGGAGTATAAGCGAAGGATTTTCCCCATTCATTGGACTACAACCAAGTCTGTTAATTGGATATTTTAATTCAAGATTATGGTGCAACTTCTGGGTCTTACTTTCCCAGTTGGACTTTATGAAATCACCATAATTTCAAGTAAAGACCTAAACTCTTAATTTGACTAACAACAATAACACCCAAGGTCTACTGAGAAACCTTGTTCTTAGCACTGTACCTTAGAGGATATTATAAAAATGTCATATAATAATATCATCAAGTTTCACCATTGGGTATCAACATTCACTACTTGCTCAAAGTGATTGTTGCACTGAATGTAAAAGTTGATCAAATGTCTCTGACTTCTTCTGTTCACAGTACCAATTTGGAGATATGATTGCGCTTTCGAGGGCTGTTTCAGAAACGGATCAAAGCCACTGTTCATTCACTTTGCTATTTATGTGGGCTCGAATAAAAACGGCCCAGTAATAGACGTCGGCCAAGGTGATAACGACATAGTTCACCAAACACGTAAGTATAGTAAATGTAACTCTAAATAATTACTTGGCATAAACAATAATAAAACCCCTTCTTTCTGTCCATTAGAGAACTTCCAACGATTCCAAAGATGTCTGATTTTCACACTGACTAATATTGATTTTCCTCATCAGACTTAGATGGCAAACTCAAACATTATCCAAATCAATAAACGCCTGCACCAAGGACAGGGACATAGTTTCAATAATAATCTGTTTATTTTGCCCAGGGCAATAAATTGTTTTAATTTTTTTGGTGTTTTTAAAATACATAACACTTTAATGTGTTGCCATTTTGATGCGTCATTGAGTAGTTCACACATAACGACTGGCGACCGCCGATCAACCGCCGATTTACTCACAATCACAACCTGATGGTACCCGAGCGGCAAATCGGGGTTAAAATCGTGTAGTGTGAACTAAGCTTTAGTGCAATCTCAGGCAGGATGGGCAGGTACTGTACGATTTCCACATACCCGGGACGCACTGAACGAAACAAACCGAGGTTTTTACGCAGTGGCTGCTCTCCCTCCAGACTCTCCATGGCGGCAACCATTAAAACACGCAACACCCTCATTTAAATACTCCCACCTCCACTGTGTTTGCTCCTGTTGTCATCTACGCAATAAATCTTAAATAACACATAACAGGTAAAATTGCACATGCAATATTTTAGAATGCACATACAATTTAGAACTCTTTATTTGGGATATCAGTAAATCAGGCCCTTAGTTTCACATTCGTTGGGGGGCTGTCATGTAAAGATCAGCATACAACAAACTAATCAGTTTTGAGATTTTTGTCTGTTTTTACTCTAATGGAAAGAAAACTTTAAAAATGCATGTGGGTAATAAAGAAGGCCTGCGTGCAGAAGTGGTTTCTATTTTGGAGGTTCCGGTTTAAAAAACAACCAACCCCTGTTTTGCATTAGGGTTTTTTTACATTACAGTTACTGGTAGCACAACATATTTTGCATTTAGGCTTTTTAGACAAGTACATTACGGGTTGTTGGGTATTTTTGTCACCAACATCAGGGGGTGTAGGGGAAGCAACAGAAAAAGTATTTTTAGAGCAGTATTGTTTGCGCAGGGCAGGACATGGAGGACGGTTTGACATTTAAACAATGAACAACAAAAATAAGAACTCCAAATGCAACATTCCTTGTCGATTGCAAAAGAACCTTTGTGAACACTCTGCACTGGGGATGAGAGAGAACAGAGGAGAGGGGAAGCATAAATAATCTGAAGCTAACATATAATATTTAATGGAATATACGCAAATTGTTAACGAGAAAGCAGAAGTTGACCTGTGTAACTTGTGTGCACTGAAAAGGCCTCAGTAAGGCCTTTTTGGAAGTTGGGAAATCACTCTTGGAATAGAAATTTGGAATGTTTAATGTAATCATCATACAAAATGGCACAAAAAGGGCGTCCCCAACACACCTGGAGGGAATAAGAAAAGCCCCCAAGCCAGTTACGGTTCGAAACATGATGACCTTTTCGGGAGCTACAGGGTACAGCTCAGAGTGGGTAGAGGGGTAAACTATCATCACAGATCACAAAACGCAACTCACACCGCATGAGCTTGCCACTGGACGTGCGACGCCTGCGCCGGCCTTTGCACGGCTGCAAGAATGGCCGTCGTTGAGAATGCTTGAAGATGAGATAAAATGTATGTATTTAGATGGAGTTTAGATTTGTTTTGTCTGTCTGAAGATTTCTTCTGCATTAACCAAAACAATCTAATCTGCATGTTTAAACATTTAAGGGAAAAGACTCTTGATGTAAGTCATTAACTGGGGAAGTTCTGTGGTGATGTGCTTTAGTCATTTTGTTTATCCTATTGACCTGCAGTCCCGTTTCAAATGTATGCAAATTAGCATTTTAATTTAGTTAATGTCTAATTTGCATATGAATGTGGCTATTGTGACTATATTATTAGACACAAATTTTACTGTATTCACCTGTAGTGTCTCCATTAAATCCAGTACATTAGACAGTCTGGCCATTGCATATTGCCTTAGCTAAACTTCAGCAACAAACTCATATTATATTACATTTAGTCTTTTGAGGTCTATGTGTGCATGTGCCTGCTTCCTGATCAGCTGTTGTGAGTTGATGCTGCTGAAACCTGTCCTTCCTTTTCATACAGGCTAGTGTAACTTGTGTACAGTTACTGTAAATACTGTAAATTGGAGCTTTTGTATCAAGTTTATTAACAGTATACCTAAAAGTTTATTCTCACACACAGGTGTTGGCGGTAAATATAAATGTCTATTTGGTCACCTTATTATGACAAGAACAAATTATAAAGAGAAGAAGTACAACTACCTCGATGGCATCGAGGACTACAAAGCAGGAACCGAAGATCAAATTGCTAAACGAATCGAAGACATTATAGCAAAGTGTCCAAAGTATAACCCCTTCAAGCAGAACTGTGAACACGTTGCTACCGGGATACGCTATGGCAGGAAACATTCACTGCAGGTATGGATACACAGACAGTGGCACACCATTATAAATGACTAGTTAGATGTCAAAAGTGTGAGGTTTCTGTTGACCTACCAGGAAGGCAAACTTTAACTTGCATGTTTTTTTTTGTTTTTTCACAGGTTGGTTCAAAAAGTGAAGATCTTATCACTTTTAAAAGGGAAGGAAAAAAGCTCCTGAAGGAAGTAAAAGACCGCTATGGAGGGGTCAAATGTTTAATTCGCAGATAACAAGAATACTGCCAGTCAATCCTGCCAGCCTGTCTTGATCTCGTCTGTTGTTTCCTCACCGACTTGATCACGAGGTCGTGTTTAAAATAAAACTGAATGACTGAAGGACTGTGGGTCTTTTCATTGTCCCTGTTATCACTTTACTCTCATCTCTCCTGACTGTTGGCAGCTGAACATGGGACTAGAAATAGGAAATAACTACACCAGGAGGGTCTTACTTTATGAGGAAATATAACACTGATGAGCACTTCACATTCACATGAATATTAATCCAAAAACTTGCAGCCGAGACATAATATGGCTGCTTTATCAGTCGCTGGGAGCAGACTGGACTGGATCGCATGCATTGCACACTCACAACCATGTAAAATAAAATTAGCTTCCCTAGAAAAGCTTAAACTTGTATTTATTCTTTTTGGCATTACTCAACTTTCAATTGCCCGTTTAATAAAAGATAAATGGCAAGATTTTTAGGTTGCTAAAGCGTCCCGTTCACTGTGTGGACACTTGAGTAGTTTAAAAAGCATGTTGAGTCTAACATTATGTTAATGACATCTAGTGTTGCACTTAAAAAATTACAGGGATCCATAACCGTGTGAAAAAAGAATGAGTACCTCAGAACTCAGACTTCTCTGAAAAATGATCGTTGTGTTTTCCAAAAATTAGACAAGATTCTCCTGGGAGTGCAGTAACAGACAGTGGCAGCGCCGTGATAAAAGTCCGACAGGTCCGACAGTTCGTCGGACTTAACAAAGGGGTGTTGAAATTTGTCGGCATAATCTACGACGCCGATTATAAAAATTTGTCGAGGTGAAATTTCATTGTCGACTCATCGTTACAAAGATGCCCTTTAAGGGAGAAATAGCCATCTTCTTATATAGGAACCATTCTGATTGTTCATTTCTAACTGCAATGCACTGCTTGGAATGCTGGGAGCAGTATCACTTCCATTGTCTACATGACTGCTTGGCTGTAAGACTACTGAGGAAGAAGCAGCGTTTGCGCGAGAAGCAGGAAGCAACGGAGAAAGAGA
The DNA here is from genome assembly GCA_024633595.2 of Lepomis macrochirus. NCBI lineage: Eukaryota > Metazoa > Chordata > Actinopteri > Centrarchiformes > Centrarchidae > Lepomis > Lepomis macrochirus. The sequence goes on along the minus strand of JALXJV020000015.1, from coordinate 4,138,428 downwards.
CTAACAGCACATTTTTTTTTGCTTTTAACGAGTTTTTCACACTATTTCATCACTAAATACATTTTGTGGGGTTTTGAGACAAGAAATCAACTCTTCAGAATTATGGCAGTTTTACAAAAGTTGATGGCGAATCCAATAGCGATAGCCTTAGAGGGCGAAGCCTATTCGAAAAACAACAGGGGTTACGTACTGTAACCCGGATTCTATGAGTATAGGCGCAGCCAAAATGCACTTAAACATTTTCAGGGTTGAGAAGCTCCACAAGTGACCACGACGTTAGTGGTGTCAGCCGGCCGGCCAGTCAGGCCCACAGAGCCCTCTGGTCCCAGTTACTCAGACCACTGCAGCAGCAACGCCAAAGAAAAAGATGAAGAGACCACAACTGTAAGATGGTTGCAATGTTCTTACCACTATTACTGCCTTTACAATTTCAGTAATTGTTAGAACGTTAGTTGATTAGAAAGATTTTACACATGATACACGAGCTTCGATGTAAGATATGCTCCTCCCAACAAGTCATGCCTAACTGACAATATCCTCCCATCTGCTGGACAAACTCCAAGTCTGTGCAAGTGAAAGAAGAGATGCGGAAAATGCAGTACGCAGCTGTAAGATACGGAAAGTAAGCACTCTAGGTAGGACAAGTGATCACTATGTATCAGATTATGTAGGAATAGAAAGTGGACTGTTCTTCTCGCACTGAACTTGATAGAGCAAATCAAGCACTAACAAGCAGGCCATTAAAGGCATGCAGTTACAAACAGCCATGACAGAGTAGCCTGTGTGACACACCTCGAACAATATTCAGAAATAAGGAGCATAAATTAAATGAATGGGAATTCCTGCACATATTAGTGTGTATGGTGATGAGCTGGCAGCTAAATATACAACAAGAACAAAAACAGAGAATATAGCAAGACTGAGGTTAAAAGTAGAATTAAATTTAGAAATGAAAAAGCAAAACAGGAAGAGTGGATAAAGCCTGTTCAGTCAATCTGCAGGCAGACATCAAAGGAGCCGTGTTGTTCTCAGGATAAGACTAAAACTGTACAACTTTACTAATCAATCAAACTCCCTGTGATATAAGATAATATCTGAATCAAACTTAATGCTGCAGAAGCTTTTAATCATCACTTTATCTCTGCTGGAGACTTTTATCATATGATTGGTTGAATGTTGTCATCGCTGCAGCACATTTCTTTCGTGAGCCAGCAGGTGGAGCCTGAGGCCTTTCAGTAATTATCACTATTCAATGCAAATGCATTACATCCTTTACAATGGAAATCCTTCCCTCCTGGTGCTCATTTACTCACTCTGCCTTTAAACTAACAGCCATTAAGGGTCAGATACCAGCAGTAGGGACACGTGTGATTACTTGCTCATCTTGTCAGCTCCTCCAGCCCTGCAGTAGGAGCTGTGCACAAAGTTTGTTTCTCTTTTTTCATTTTAAATATAGAAGAAACAAATGTGCATTGTCTAAAAAAAATAACTTAAGCTAAAATAAACAAAAACAAAAAACAAGCAGCTGATTACTACATTTTTTTAAACTTTACTGAACAAAGATAAATGATGAATTATCTCAGTAACACAGAGGAGATGACAGAGGGGCACTTGGATGCATGAAAGAGACTGAAATGAGATAGTGTAGCTTTTAATATGTGGGTGAGACATCGCAGGCCTGATACCCATAAGAGAATAGTAAAGACAGTCATGGGCATCACAGGCGGGACTCCTTTATCCATCTGCAGGACATCCCACCTCTGCTTTACCTTAATATGTGTACAACATATTACAGTATACTACACATTTAAATATAAATTTATATTACTGTTGCACACCTGAGTCATAGTTCTTGTTGGACTTGGACAAATGTGTAGTTCTGTCATTTTCAGGGGAAACCCTGGTGAACATGAATAAAATGAGACTCCCTTCAGGGAGAGCCAACAGGAACACAACAAGCAACGTAAACTTACCTACTCACGTAAAGAAAACAAAAGACAAATCACACCCTAACTAAGAGGGTCAAATATAATCAGTACAGAACCTAAGTTGTTTATCAAGAAGCAGGAATTTTACATTTTACAATCAACATTTTGCTGACAGGTTGGCAGAACAACTCGATTGGAGGCTGGCAAGAAAAAGCTCCCCAGAGAAACACACACACACTGTCTCTGATTCAGTCATGCATTCAGTCAAATCAGCCAAGCTCACCTGCACACACACACACACACACACACACACACACACACACACACACACACACACACCCACAGCAGAGAAAGAGAGACAGCCACACATCCACAGGGGAGATCACATTACAGATTAGACGACGTTGGGGGTCGTCTAGTTGTGATCAGTAAAAACATCCTCTACAATAACTGATGCAAGAAACACACATTTAGTGTATTTTACATTATTATGTTGTACATACTGAAATCAATGCAGTGGTCCTTTATGGCTCTGTTTCTTGTAAAGCCGCCAACACAGAGGTTTTGGGTTTTACTACGAATGGTGAAATATTACGACATACGTCTGTGAATAGAACCACAGTGACAGAAAAAAGTAAGAGTTGTGAAATTTTACCCCATACTTGCGATAATCGTACGAAAGCCATCACTAAAAACTGCAATTCACTCTGTCTGAGACAGGATGTGAAGTTTGTCTTCAAATTTAGCAGAACAGCAAAATGAGATAAAAGATGTGTTTGTTAGAAATCACCTTAGAAGTGCTGAAAGTAGAACGCTGCAATATTGTAAACATCAAACTGCACAATTTTGATATTAGGCAATAAATTTACATTTCCCAACAATTACAGAATCTATCATTTCCATGTTATCTATCCAATATATCTTCTCTGTAGACATAATATATTATTACCACCGTTCTGCTGATGAAACACAGCTGAACTTCCCTCAGAAACCAGTTGATTACAGCCCATTTTTAACTGTCTAAATGATATTAATTGGATGGCAATACATTTTCTCCAACTAAATGAGAATAAGTGTTACTGTATCTTTGATTCAGCTTTAAAATTTAAAAAGATATAAATTCTTTTGTCAAAGGCAGCTTTTTCCATTTAAGGACCACAGCAAAACTAAAATTTGTTCTAGGACAACAGCTAACCATGATTTCAGTCCTCGGATTATTTAATCGATCCAAGAATTTGCGTCAATCGATTTAATCGATGAAGCCTTTCAGCCCTAATTCATTCTCTCTGTAAAGGACTTGGAGACTGTCTTGCATGCTCTTACATCCTCTCAAATTAATTACTGCAATTCCTTGTAATCTGGCATCTGTCACTCATCATTATCACGCTTGCAGCTTGTTAAAAATGCAGCTGCTGGATTGTTGACTGGCACAAGGAACACGGACCATATCACCTCAATACACCTGAGTTCTAGTACATGATGGACTCTACAAATGTGTAGTTCTGTCATTTTTAGGGGAAACCCTGGTGAACATGAATAAAATGATACTCCCTTCAGGGAGAGCCAACAGCAAAACAATAAGCAACCTAAACTTACCTACTCACGTAAAGAAAACAGAAGACAAATCACAACCTAACTAAGAGGGTCAAATTGTTAGACCCACTGGGTTTCCCCCTCTGTTTACCTCTTGTTCTCTGTTGTCTCCCCCTCCTATTGTATTCTGTCCTCCCTGTGATTCTGTCTGTCTGCAGGTGGGCGTGGTCTTCCTGGCTCCTGCTCCTCGCTCTCCCACACCTGCACTCCATTCGCAATCAGCTGCCTCTTATCTACCCCCCGGTCCTGCACGCCAGAATTCGCCAGATCATCTGCGTATCTCCCGTGGTACACGCCCTGGCTCTCTCAGTAGTGAGTTCAGCGTTATCAAATCTTTCTCTCGCAAATCTGTCTTGTGTCTGTTTGTTCTTCACCTCCCTGAGATCTTGCCTTGGGCTGGCCAGTTTCCAACCTGCACTCCAGCCTACCTCTCCACCTCGACCTGCCAGCATCAGCTCCCCTGCCTGCCCTCCCCGTCTCGTCTGTTTTTTTCCTTCCTCTGGACTCGGATTGCTCTCCATTCCCACACAACCCTGACTATTGCAATAAACTTCCTCTACTGCTTAATTCCCTGGTTTTGTCGTGCTTTTGGGTTCAGACCTCTGCTCAATTCCCCTGAGCACAAATATAATCAGTGCAGAACCTAAGTTGTTTATCAAGAAGCAGGAATTTTACATTTTACAATCAACATTTTGCTGACAGGTTGGCAGAACAACTCGATTGGAGGCTGGCAAACACACACACACACACACACTCTGTCTTATTCAGTCATGCATTCAGTCAAATCAGCCAAGCTCACCTGCACACACACACACACACACACACACACACACACACACACACACACACACACACACACACACACACACACACACACACACACCACAGCAGAGTAAGAGAGACAGCCACACATCCACAGGGGAGATCACATTTCTTCTGTTTCTGCTACCCTGCTCTAACTATAAACAAGCTTTTATTCTATGAATGGCAAACGTAAAACTAAAGATCTGTTTGGTACTATAATCACAAGTATGTGGTAAAATTTCACAACGGTCCAAATTCATCACACATGTTACACAGCCGGTCTTTCATTCAAAATTTGGGCATTATGAAGTTTGTGAAATGTCCTCAGAACATGAGAAGCTGTGATCAGTAAAAACATCCTCTACAATAACTGATGGAAGAAACACACATTTAGTGTATTTTATATTATTGTGGTAGCAGTGGTTCTTTGTGGCTGTTTCTTGTAAAGCCACAAACACAGAAGTCGTGGGTTTTACTAAGAATGGTGAAATATTACGACATACGTCTGTGAATAGAACCACAGTGACACAAAAAAATTAAGAGTTGTGAAATTTTACCCCATACTTGCGATAATCGTACGAAAGCGATCACTAAAAACTGCAATTCACTCTGTCTGAGACAGGATGTGAAGTCTTCAAATTTAGCAGAACAGCAAAATGAGATAAAAGATGTTTGTTTGAAATCACCTTAGAAGTGCTGAAAGTAAAATGCTGCAATATTGTAAACATCAAACTGCACAATTTTGATATTAGGCAATAAATTTACAATTAACAATTTCCCAACATTTACAGAATCTATAATTTCCATGTTATCTATCCAATATATCTTCTCTGTAGACATAATATATTATACCACTGTTCTGCTGATGAAACACAGCTGAACTTCCCTCAGAAACCAGTTGATTACCAGTGTGTGGTTACAAGTGTTGTGTCATCGACCTTAAGTTTATTTAGTTTCCTTAAAAATGCCACTAACTAATAAATATATACAAGGTTTTCAAGGTACGAGGTCGATTTATTTGTCACAATACTAAAGGTTGTAGAGTGAAAGTGAGTTTGTAACTCCTTTCTGCTGTGTAGCCGAAAATGTACATATAAAAGCAGTTATAAAAATGGTAAACAGAAATATACTGTATTGAATAGAGCAGTGCTGAGGATGAATTTGATTTTAAGAGTCAGCTTGAGGGGGAAAGCTGCACTGCAGTCTGGTGGTGCGGCAGCTGAAATTTGTGTACATCTTCCCAGAAGGCAGCAGGGTGAACAGGCTGACTCTGTCTCTCTGGGTACTGTTCTTTAACATCCTTTTATGGATATAAACATGCAATTTTACTAGTGTGAAAGAAGGTACAACACACGTACTCTAGATGTAAATGTATTTGATAACTATGTTTTGCTGTAAGGTGACACATTCAAACAATAGCAGAAAATAAACATATAAAAGTAATGTTATATGCAATTATAAAAATGGTAAACAGAAACAAACTGTATTCATTAGAGCAGTGCTGAGGATGAATTAAAGTTTTAAAGTCTTGGGGGTAAAAGCTGCTCTGCAGTCTGGTGGTGAGGCAGCAGAGACTATATCTTTTCCTAGAAGGCAACAGGGTGAACAGTGAGCTGTGTAACACTGTTACTGCCCTTTAACATCCTTTTATGGATATAAACGTGCAATTATACTATTGTGAAAGAAGGTACAACACATGTACTGTAGATGTAAATGCATTTGATAACTAACTTTTGCTGTAAGGTGACGCCAAATGATTCTGAGAACAGCACCTGGTGGGCTGGACAAAGATATGAGGTGTGTTGTTCTTTAGTGTATATAAGGAGAAGCCTTCATCTGCAGCAACACGCTTCCACCATCTCACTGCAGAAGGTAAGAGATCTGAAACTATTCTCTTTGTTCTGAAACAAGATTTTTCCAGTGACCATGACAAATGAATTACTACTGTATGACAGGTATAACATAAAAGATTGGATGGTGTTTGCTTGCTCCATATTCCGAACTCCATATTCTGTCTTACAATGACAGAAAATTGACAATTAGAAGAAAACATTATGACACAACTAATTGCTTTATACACGTTCTCCTCTTTTCACCATGTCAGCTCTCCACTGCTGCAAAAATGAAAAACCCAATCTTGGTTGCTGTGATCCTTCAGCTGGTGATCACAATAATAGAGATTAATGGGGTAGGTGGCTTTTTTATCATATATATTGTTAATTTTCATTATTCTATGTGCTGTTCATCCCTCTACCATACTATTGCAAACAATGTAAAGACAAAAAAACACCCAATAAGTGACTTATATTTACATAAAAATGTTTTGCTCCTCAACCTTAACCAAGTTACCTAACTAAACAACATCAAGTAAAATTAAGATCATACCAGGTAACGTGATAAAAATATAGATCAGAAGAGAATTGTGCCTGTTATAGTTATTCTTTGAGGTCTAAACAGCAGCTTGTGATAACAACTTCATAAGAAAATACTGTTTGAGACTGATGCCACATAGGTTATTTTAACAATAGATTTAATAGATTTGTATAAACTGGAAGGCTATGCAGGCATTCCACCTGCCTCTGCCCTAATTGTTTTCAAGACCATTGACACATTTCTTATTTATGGTTAAGAATACATTTCTATTTCTAATGTCTACGCAGCGGTTTTCAATAGGTGAGGCGCGCCTCCCCTGGGGGGCGCCAAAGAGCGACAGGGGAGGCGCGAGTCAGTTTATAATACGCGACTTTGTTTTTTTTTTTGTTTTTTTTAAGTCCCGTTAAAACAACGCGGGTTGCGGGTTGCGTTTTTTGGGGCTTATTAAAAAAAAGGGTAGCTTGTTAGGAAAATCTGACAAGCAACTATGTTTTCTTTACATCTATCATAGTTGCTGATACGGATTAGCCCACATAAGCAGAGAGCAGTCTGTTTTCTTTCGTTTTGAATGGTTCTGTTTAAAAGTATAATGGTCACGGTTGCCGTTTTCTCAATCTCCAATACATTGATTGACACTGTCTGCTCCCAGCTATAGCCAATCAGTGCAATCATATAAGTGCTGTGGCGTAATTCGTCAAAACATTCAGCCGAATTCAGCAATTTCAGCGTTATGGAGGAGATCCACAATTCCCAGATAATTAAATTCAGCTTTGGCGCCGATTACACGTTAAAGGGATAGTTCACTTCAAAATGAAAATTCTGTCATCATATAGGCCTACTCACACTCAAGTTGTTTCAAACCTGTATGAATTTCTTTCTTCTGCTGAACACAAAGGAATATATTTTGAAGAATGTCAGTAACCAAACAGTTAACTGGAACCATTGATTTCCATAGTATTTTTAGTAAGTCAATGGGACCAGTTTACTGTTTGGTTACTGACATCAAAATATATTCCTTTGTGTTCAGCAGAAGAAAGAAATTCATACAGGTTTGAAACAACTTGAGGGTGAGTATATGATGACAGAATTTTCATTTTGATGTGCATCCCTTTAAGCATGTTTTGTTGACTTGTGGTTAGGCATATGCTACTGATGTTCAGTGATTTTAAAAGTAGCCTCAATTAGGCCTGCATGAAGTTGGAAATTACTTGCTGTTGCAAAGAATCATTTATGAATGCACTTACAAAAAAGAAAATAAAATGTCTTCAAATAAAATTTAAAAAAAGATTTGTTGTTGATCAGACAGTCAGTTGTTATTGAAACTCATCATTGCCAGGAACACACAAAAGATGGCATTTACTGCAGTGGCGTGGGTTAGGGCAGGCAGACGGTGTTTTGGGGAAGGGTGGGGGGTGGGTGGGGGGGGCTCGGCTGTTCTTACCTACTCTAAGGGGAGGCTCACATTCACCCAATTTGAAAACCCCTGCCTTAGAGGATATTATAAAATTGTCACAATATTTGATCACATCATCAAGTTTCATCATTTAGTATGTCTGTTAATTACTTGCTCAAAGTGATTGTTATGTTGTCCTGCTTTGCACTGAATGTAAAAGTTGATAAAAATGTCTTTGACTTCTTCTGTTCACAGTACCAATTTGGAGATATAATTGCATTTCCGAGGGTCTGCACCAAAAACGGATCAAGGCCTTTGTACGTTCACTTTGCTATCTATGTGGGCCCAAAGTCAGAAAACAATGTTGGCCAAGGTGAAAATGAAGACATATTTCACCACACAAGTAAGTATAGTAAATGTTTTAAATTGAAAGTATGTTCATTTAAATGTAGTGTTTAACTATGTAACAGTGGGAGGAGAAAGGACAATAATCTTAACACGTAAGTGTGTGTGTGTGTGTGTGTGTGTGATGTCCTGAGGCTCTAAATAATTTTGTGGCATGAACTGGCAGAAAGACCCTTCTTTTGTCCATCAGTTTACTTCCAACCATTCCAAAGATGTCTGTTTTGCTATTTGCTATTGTTACTCGTGTACATTTACAGTAAAAAAACAAACAAGTAATAGATTTTATATCATGTTTACTATATATACAGTATATCTAAAAGTATTTTCTCACACACAGGTGTTGGCTTTAGAATTAAATGTACATTTGGTAAACTTGCAAAGGAAATAAAAGAATATCAAGAGATGAAGTACAACTATCTCGATGGCATTCCTGACTATAACGCAGGAACCCCAGAAGAAATTGCTTCACGAATCAACATCAGTAAGAATAACTGTCCAACGTACAGTCTCACAAAAGAGAACTGTGAACACTTTGCTACCAATGTGCGTTATGGCAACAGACATTCACTGCAGGTATGTATACACAGACACACCATCTGAAAGTACCAAAAGTGTGAGGTTTGTTTTGACCCACCAGGATGGAAAACTTTATCTATTTGCATCTATTTTGTTTTTTTTCACAGTGCGGTACACTTGTTGAAAGGTTTATTAGAATTGGGAAAGGAGCTAAAGAACTACTGACCGAAGTAAAACTACAACATGGAGAGGCCAAATGTAAACGCAGCTAAGAAGTATCTTGGCAATCAAGGCTGTCAGCCTGTCTTGCTCTCTTTTGTTCTTTCCTCACATGGCATGAGATCCTGTTTGAAATAAAAATGAATGAGCAAGAACAGTGAGTCTTTTCATTGTCCATCTTATTGTTAGGAATTAATTACTCTCATCTCTCCTTGTGTACTAACTGTTAGCAGGCGAACATCGAGTAGAAAAGGTCCTCTATAACATGGGTCAAAAAAACATTGTAAAAACATTTGACAGTGGTGACAGATTCTTGTCACTACAGTACATATTACTGTAGTGCTGCACTTACACTTACTTATGGTTTCAGAAATAGCCCTTCAAGAATGACTGATAGTGTTTAAGCATTCAGAAAAAAAACTGTAAAGACATCAGTAGTGTTGCATTTAAAAATAACAGGGATCCATAAATAGTTGAAAAACTAATAACTGAGTACACCTCAGAACTCAGACTTCTCTAAATAATAATAGTACACTAATTTCACACTGAGCTCTGAAATATCTAATGGTCCTCAGGTTCAGTCTGGCTATGTTAAAAAAGATATTTTTAGTGTAGCTAAACCAAAACCATGCTTACATGACATTTAGCTGACGCTTTTATACAAAGCGACTCACAATTTCTATTCATGTCAGAGGTCGCACGCCTCTGAAGCAACGAGGGGTTAAGTGTCTTGCTCAGGGACACAATGGTGGACGGGTCACAGTGGGGGATTGAACCTAAGTCTCTTACACCAAAGGCAGGTGTCTTATCCACTGCTCCATCACCACCCCTCAAAACCAACAACATGTTTATCCTTCTAACAATACAGTTAAATATCTACATATATCATATATATCACAACATATCTCATTCACCGGTGCCACAAACCCCATTGTTATCCAAAAGCAGAGACGTCACTAGGATTGAAAGACGGGGAGGGCTTAGCCCCCAGGGTATGCGTAACTTGAGCCTGCAAAATCTTTGCACTCGCATCTTTTGTTACTGTATTAGAACTACACTTATGTTAACATCCAGTGAAGAAGCCAAGATGTTAAAAAATAAAAAGTGACAGACTCTGTTCTTCCATTTCTCCTCTGTTGAAAAAAAAAGTTACTGTAATGTTACATGGCCGACAAAAGCAAAAAAAATTGGGTGTATCTTCCTCCAGGAGTTTTGCTTATTGTTTGTATGCTATTTTAAAGCTGCTAAGTTCAGTGTTTTGCTCGAAACTGCATTTTGTTGTATTTTGTATACAGTGACAATAGAGTCTTTCTCATGAATCCTGAAATCTGAAAACGCTGGGGTGGGGAGTCTGGGGTTACTCCTGACAAAAATTTTGAGCATTAAACACTTAATTTCCTGCATTCTGGTGAAAGTTTTGCATCAATTTTTGGTGGAAATGTTTTTGTTATGCAAGGGGAAACACAAAATTCAGGTGGCAGGTGACAATCCAATATCTAAATCTTAACAGAACTTAAGTCAGTGCAGTTCTCAGTCATTCTGTAATGCTTTCAGATATGTTTTACCTGTAGATCAACTTTCTCGTGTAATATCATCCCTGCTGAGTCCAACACATGCAGATGAAAAGACAATCATTTTTTCCAGTCCATTTTTAAATCAGATTTAGCACCGGTACCACAGCTAGCTTCTCTCATTGACCAGGATTCAAAGACCTGCTAACGGTGGTTGATTAATGATAACATTAACCTCTAGTGCTAAAGTGCTAAAACAACATAGCGTAAGTGTAACTGTAATTCAATACTGCAACAAAGACTACATGATGACTTAAAAAGTGAAGAAATAATGAACATTCAATTAAAAAAGCAACTTCTTTAGTGACAGTATGTGACCACAAAGATACACCTGAGAAGCAGGTGTCCTAAAATGCTTTGTTTACCTTGCTGTTTCGCGGCGCAGCATGCTTGAGCAGTGAAAACAAGGAATGGAGTTTGACTTATATGGACTCTAAATGAGCCGAGTGGACTGGATTTGAAGAAGCAGCAGCGTGAAAGTGACGGCTGTAATTTAGTTTAATTTATTAGTGCATTCCTTAAGTGGAATAGATTTGATTGACAATGCTCTGAAAAGTGAACAAGCACCCATGTAATGTTAACTTTTAGATACCTCAATGCTGCACGGGGGGAATTCACTTAGGCCGGACTGAGTTCTTCTCTGTACCCAGCTGCTCATGTAAATGTGTGATAAAGTATTACCATATCTAATTTCTCTCTCTATTACGTTGCAGATCCAAAGAATGCTATTTAATTACACTTAATACTGTTACTGCACCGTAAATTGGTTCAATCAGAGCGTGATTTTGCTCTGTTGTCTGGCTTGCATACAAAAATACATACCTAAGCTGTTGATAAGGATCCTATTTAAAGTGGCCACTATCTGAATTTCATAACCTGATGGTGGAAGGATTAAACGATTTGGAGTAATGATTACTGTATGTATGGATATATGTATGTATGATTGATTTTTATTATATTTTCTTTTGTGTACATCTGTGTGTATATGCTCATGTAAAGCTTGGCCATTTAGGCAACATCTACACATGTAATTTATTACAGCCAATAAATGCAGAAAGTTAAGTGGGTCAGAATTTAGCAAATATAGTGAGTATCATGAAACAATTTAGTTTAGGCTCTTGTTGCCTTGTTGCCTAGACCTGCCAACAAATTCCTATTGTTAGAAGAGAACAAACCACCACGCTTTGTTTGTTCTTGAGACAAAATGGCTCCACCCCCTAAATACTAAAAAGACAAATAAATGAATACCATAAATTTTGAAACACCATCTTAACATGACTGGTACAGGTATGGAAAGACTTCAGAACAATTTGAAACAAGTTCTGTGGAGAAGAGCCCTGTACGGGTAAAAAAATTATAGAAAACATGGAGCCACAGGTTATGTGATGCAGCTTCACCTTTAATCCACTAGATGGAGCTCATTAACCATATTGCTTACCGTGTACTGGAAAACTGCCTCAAACGGCGCCTTACATCATAGGTTCACTCCAGCTCGTCTGTGTCACATTTCAGAAATTACTACACTCAGCTTTGACACAGCTGCACGCTAAGATGAACCTGATTGTTCTGTCAACACAACCACAGGATCAGCTGAACCTCAGCAGAATCAAATTTATGATGAACTAGGCTTTAGAAGCTGTACCTCATACAGGTGATTCATTACACTGTAGAACAATGCTGCATGTTCAGATTAGGAAGTACCCCCTGAACAGGGTTCAAAGTCTGAGACTGCAGGCCTCCCCTCTAACAAAGCTTGGGAGACAGCGTAAAATAGCCTAATATTGCTGTCTGACATAACTTTGGACTACACCAAATAATGTAAAAAAAAAAGCTCTGTCCTAAGGCATTTATTAGTTTCTTCCTCTGACGGGGGGGAAACAGTTCCTAAAAACTACTGTATCTCTGAACTCTCACTGATGCAGGCTATTCTATGTTATTCTATCTTCTTTTTATAACTAATGCAATAAGTAATGTGATAGCGTTTCACTGAGCCTCCCCTGAAACAGTTTGGAGCCCCCCTTGGGAGGCCCCCCTCACACTTTGACTACCCCTGCCCTAGAAGAACATACAGTGAGCATCTTATGATTCATTGTTTAGTTGCATTTATCACAAAAACATATATTTACCAGTCTATACTTTTATTGAAAATGTATTACACATTTATCTGCAACTGTGTCCTTTCAGGCTGACATCAATAATCGGTTAAATATTGATATTATGGTAAATTGCAGTGGGAACCAGTCTTATAATGGGAGCGTAGCCTCAGGTGACTCAACAGGCGTCAGGCGGCTCATCTACATCAGTTCTTCCCTTTATAAGATCTCACAAGTTGATATTTGTGTTTCACATCCAAATCAAGTCACACAGACTTTCCAACTTCATCTGGAGAGGAAACACTGACAGATTGAGCTCAGACGGTCCAACAGAGCAACAGTCATGTGATGCAACCTTATTGGATTAGAATGAAAAATGCACCTGCCTATAATATTTATATACCGGTAAATTATTCAAAATGACTTTAGTAGCCCCAAGATATATTCTGGAACAAATTTTCTTGCTGCTCCTAGATTATGAAAAAAGACTGATTACGCTTTAATTTCTGTAAGAAAAAAATACCAGAATATACCAGGAGATCTAAAGGGGTTATTATTTAAAACACTTATTTTTTCACCAGGCTTGCCTCTAAATTTCTATATATGTGCATATATTTGTTATTTTATATGGTTTTAAATGTATGCATTTGACATTGCCTACAACAATCTCTCTTATTTGATTTTTTTAAAAATTGCTTGTAAAGGATTTTACAAGCCCCCCACACACACAGTTTTTAATCAAAATGTCTATAAAACAGAGGAAATTTACATTTCTATCAGTCACAGCAGACCTGACAGTTGTGCAGTGTCGTTTGAAGCTCATGGAAAGATCATCCTGAATGACTACATCACATTTGCATTATGGAGATTAAACGTGGAGCCTCCTGGTAGCAGTCTCACTGCACGTTAAACATATTAAATAGTTCTTCCACCTTATTGTGATGAGGACAGAAAAAGGCTCAGTCTAAAAATGAAAATGTAATGATCTTTATTCATCAGTATGATGAGCATCAGTGTTATAGAAATGCTCATACTCACCAGTTTATGCAGTCTGCAGGTCTCCTACATACATTTACTCATTTAGCAGGCACTTTGATCGAGACTTACATTTGAGGAACAATATACAAGCTTAAACAAAGCATCAAATACAGCACAAGATCTACAAGTGACAATACATACTAGAAAGAGCACCAATAAATACCAGTAAGAACTCATAGCACATATTTCATCAATGAGGTAAATTTCTAGGGAAGGAAGTAAGAGTTAACAAAAAGTGCAATCAATACAAGAGAATTGTAAGGGGATAGAAGAATAAGAGCACAAAAAGTGCATGTTAGATGTTAGGAGTTAGAGGTGTTATCAGAGGAAGTGTTCTCTGGAGAGTTTTCAGGAGCTTCTTGAAGTTAGAGAGGGACGCGCCTGCTCTGATGGCGTGCGGTGTCACAGAACAGGGACTGGGATCGCTTTGTGTAAAGGGATGGCAGAGCCAGGCGGCGTTCGTTGGAGGAACATAGCGGCCGAGAAGGAACGTAAGTTTGTATCTTGGAGTTTAGGTAGATGATGCAGACCCAGTAATAGCTCTGTATGCAGCATTAATGACTTCAAACTGATTCTGAAGGCCACGGGGAGCCAGAGGAGGGATATGAGTCATTTTGGGCTGATCAAAAACCAGACGTGCTGCTGAGTTCTGAACCATTTGTAGGGGTTTCTCTTCTCTTAGTTTTATGACAACAATAACAAATGCTCAACATAAAAGATTCCATATCAAACACAGCAAAAAGCTTTTCTGTCTTTACACAACTGTTCCTGTTACTTTTCCTGAGAACAACCAAGTCCAACACTATGAATGTCTACCAGATGAGACTTTCTGAAAATGTACAAATATTTAAATGACGTCACGTCTCACTTCCCTCCTTTTTATAATCTCTTTAGATTTCTGTTGTGGTCACATATAACGTCATGTGAGCTACTTCTTCTCTAGCATAACTTGACCTTTCCACCTCAGGCAGGGAACTTTCCTAACTCTAACACTTCACATCTATATTTGCATAATGTCTTATTTTCATCAAAAGTGAATTAAAAGAAAATGTGGTGAGGATCTTCTTCTGCATGTCTGCTAGCAGTCAGCAATCATGAATTTTCAGCGTTCAAATGAAAATACATACATAGTAGAGCTGAGAAGAATGGAAAGGAAATGTTTATACACCTAATGTGTGGCTGACCTTGAGGTTAGAGTTGAGAAAAACAGGCTGGTTGGGAAAACAGCAAGTTAAGATTCCAGATGATCTTATGCTCACTTAACATTGCTCTGTAAATATTAAAAAAATAAAAGCTTAAAGGTTCTCTGTTGAGAAAGAAGAGGAGGAGAAGTGACCTAAAACAATGTCTGCAGGTGAAAGGATGGACACGTGATTATATGTTCTCCTCTTATTTTAATATACAAGCACTTTTATTTGCCATTTAGAGAACAGTCAAAAGATAAAGACTTACTTTGTGTTAACTGCCCGTTGATATAGAGCTCATTTTAATGACACTATACAAAACCCTTGTTCTCAGTCAAGCAGGAGCTGTCAAACCAAGAGATCCCCTGAATAAATATCACAGCTCATGGCTCAAAGTTCAGTGGAACGTCTCTTCTTTCAGTATTCAGACGGGAGCTAAAGACATGTGGTAGCATGCTGACCAATACATCAGCACTTTACTGAGACTGTTTGAGCACGCAGTCACTGGGGAGATACAACAAGCATAGACGTTAGTACTGCTGAGGAAGATCTGAAAATGTAACTCATATTTATGAAAGAAGTGGTTTCTTTGTGACATTGTGGATGTCGGCTAAACCTTCCCTCACCAAGCTCAAACCGGGGGTGTTAAATAAGATACGTCAATGTGCAAATTAAAACTAAAGACTTTACATTACAGGTTATCTCTTGATTTCACGATGAGCTTCAGTGTCATTGAAATGGCTCAGACTCTTCACATACTTTTATGACGACGATACCAAATGCTCAATGTGAATTATTTGATTCCAGATCAGACACAGTAAGTGTCTGAACGTGTCCGTTATTTAGACGACATCACGTCTCGCTGTCCCCCCTGTTTACGGTGGTCAGCTTTTCTTCTCTTAGCATGACTGTTTACTTTTGATTTCTGACGTGGTGACATGAGCTACTTCTTTTCTAGCATCACTTGACCTTTCCAGCTCATGCAAAAAACTTTCCATATTCTAACACTTCACATCTCTTTGTTGAACAAAAACTTTCTATCATGTCTTATTTTTACCATGAGTCAATTAAAAGGAAATGTATGAACCATGTCTGCCAGCAATCAGCAATTTTGACTTTTCTGTGTTGGCTTCTCTTACCACTGCTACACAGACGATACGCAACTGTACCTGTCCTTCCCGCCAGACGACCCCAGCGTCTCGGCACGGATCACTGTCGGACTGTCTCTCGGAAGGCTTGCCACCTTCAACTAAAGACTGAACTCTTGGTCATTCCAGCCAAGCAATCTATCCACCATAACATCAAACTAGAAATTGGCTCCTCAACCATCACTCCAACCAGGGTGGTGAGAAACTTGGGGGTCATGATCAGAAAAATCAGGCCCTACCTCACTCAGTACGACACCCAGCTTCTGGTACAGGCAATGGTTTCTCTCGCCTCGACTATTGCAATGCCCTCTTAGTGGGTTCTCCAGCTTGTGCGGTGAAACCCTTACAAATGGTTCAGAACGCAGCAGCTCGTCTGGTTTCTGATCAGCCCAAAAGGACTCATATCTCTCCATAAGTGTGACCTCCTCTGGCTCCCCGTGGCCTCCAGAATCAGATTCAAGTCACTAATGCTGCTTACAGAGCAACCAATGGATCTGCACCCATCTACCTAAACTCCATAATACAAGCGCACGCTCCTTCTCGGCCACTACGCTCCTCCAATGTAGGCGACCTGGCTCTGCCAGCCCTTCACACAAAGCAACCTCAGCCCCTGTTCTCATCTATGACACCACGATGGTGGAACGAGCTACCGCACGCCATCAGAGCAGCGGCGTCCCTCTCTGACATCAAGAAGCTCCTGAAAACTCTTCAGAGAACATTTCCTCTGATAACACCTCTAACTCCTAACATCTAACATGCACTTCCTGTGCTCTTATTCTTCTAACCCCTTACAATTCTCTTGTATTGATTGCACTATATCATTAACTCTTCTTCTCCTGGGTATTTACCTCATTGATCCCATACATGCTATTAGCTCATACAGGTAGTTATTGCTGCTCTTACTAGTATCTATTGTCATTTACAGATCTCTTACTACCTTGATGCTTTACTGATGCTTTTATGTCATATGTAAATATAACGTAAATGCATATATTGACTAAATCATGGAGTCTTCAAAGTCAACCTCTATTACATTTTATTTATCTATTAGAATAAGAAAAAATACAGTGGGTGAACATTACTTGCATTGCACTCTCAGTTAAGAAAGAGGAAAAGGAGCGTCCTATCCTAATGTCTACATGAAGGGTATAAAAAAATGTCAGAGTGCCAACCATATAAGTCATTATCTGTTCTCCTCTTATTTGAATAGATATACTAGTACAAGCAGAGGACATTTAGCTGCCATTGTACTGTTAATACAAGCATAGTATTACTAGCTACTCCAATGAGCTTCTGATTTGAACACGTGGCAGTGTTTTACTCAGGGCCAAATAGTTTAGTAATGCAAGGCAAGGCAATATATATATTTATATGTATAGCAAATTTCAACAAGGCAATTCAAAGTGAACATAAATGGAACAGGAAAATATAAAAAAGAAACTTTCTAAAGAGGTATAAAACTATTTTAGAGTTAAACAGAAAATAAAAACAGGATAAAACAGGACAGTAAATGTTTGACTAATAATGTGAAAGTTTGACTAAGAATCTAGTGACCTGGTGGTGTCTCGTTTAGAGATACGTATTTAATGGATAACCAATGAAAAATGGATCATTGATATTGTCAACAACAGTGACTGTAATATTTACTGAAACAATGCTGAAACTGCATTTTCTTTCTCTTAGAGTGGCTTCTTATCGGGCAGGTGGAACACCTGGGAACATGCCTTCACAATGCTTTTCTAGTTTGACCATCTGCGAGGAATAAACTGGACTTGCTGTGGTATAGCGTTGGCAAAAACTTAATTGCCGTGACCCCCTTGTTGTAAGAGGTATTTAATTTCTAAAACATACTCACAGTAATATGTAACTTGTCTCAGTTTGCATACTACATTTTAAATTTAGTCAGTTAGAAAAAAACAACACGAGACAGCAGAAAATACGAGTTTCATTTTCAGATTTTTTAGCAGAACTGACATATTTGCTCGTTGCATCTCAGTTGACCACTTTGTTGGATTGCTGCTGAAGGACAGAGCATTTGCTGCCTTCTTAATGTCAAAAGTTCACATTTGAATACTTAAACAAGAAATGGTCGACCGAGCTTTATCTGAGCGGTGTGCCGTTGTATATGGAGTTAACAAAAACCAGACCCTTATCGTCTGACTGTTCTCTAAAAATAAGCCTCCACTTGTTTTTATCATCACTTCCAAAAGCCATTTAAAACAGGGGTCAATAAAATGTCCACCTGTTAGAACTGACTGTTACACTTTGGTTGATCAGAGTGAACCATAGAGTAGTGCAGTGTCCTTTGAAGCTCGTACAATTTTTTAGAATGGCAAACATCTATTCATTGTGAATGGACATTTAAAATGTTTTAAGAATTAATTTAAGACCTAGATGGGCTTGCTCCACAGTTCGTTGATGCTGGACAGATATGAGCCCGTCTTAGGTCAGGAGTCACATGTTTTAATGGTTCACATAAGAAAAAGAAGACGTACTTTAATAAAATCCCACAAGTGGAAATTCAATATCACTCTGTTGTTAATGGTACACACATGCAACAACACATGGAGAGATGTCAGAGTGAAGAAGCAGTTGTGGCTTCAGGAGCTTGCTCAAGGCCACCTTCAGCAGTGCCCAGGAGGTGGACTGGCACCTCTCAAGCCACCAGTCCACAATCTATATCTCATCTGTGCTGGACTCAAACCGACAACCATACGGTTTCCAAGCCAAGTCCTTACAGACTGAACTTCCTTTCATGGTTACAAACGTGCAATTTTACTAATGTTAAACAAGGTAAAACACGTACTGTAGATGTAAATGTATTTGATAACTAACTCTTGCTGTCAGGTGAAGAATTCAAATGAGTGTGAGAACAGCACCTGGTGGGCTGGACAAAGACATGAGGTTTATTGTTCTTTAGTGTATATAAGGAGAACCCTTCATCTGCAGCAACACGCTTCCACCGTCTCACTGCAGAAGGTAAGAGCTCTGAAACTATTCTCTTTGTTCTGAAACAAGATTTTTCCATGACAAATGACAAATACTACTGTATGACAGGTATAGCATCCAACTGGAAGGTATTTGCTTGCTCCATATTCTAACCTCAGTGTGTCTAAACCTCATAGTTTAAAATTAAAATCGCAGGCTGTCACTGATGTAAATCCAATAATGCATATAAGCACGGCTTCTACATTATTATTATTATTATTATTATTACAATTATTGTGTGTGCTCTAAGAGGATCATTTCTAGTCACCATCTTCTCAACGCTTCAGCAGTAAGTCATGAGTGTATCTGCCCAAAGTCTTTCCAGTTTTCGTCTTTGTCCTTTGTCAAACACTTTCAGACAGAGCCTTCAAAATGTCAGTTTAGCACGTTCATCACTCCTTTTTTTAAAAGGCTGCAGCTAAAACACATTAACCTGTGTAAAATCAGTTAATCATGGTTTTGTTCATGTCAGTTCTCCACTGCTGCAAAAATGAAGAACCCAATCTTGGTTGCTGTGATCCTTCAGCTGGTGGTCACAATAATAGAGATAAATGGGAATGTAAGTTGCTTTATTATTATTTATATTGTTTGTTTTACATTCATCTATGTTTGCTGTAAATCCTACTACTATCTGAAACAAAGAAGTTGTAGTTATTAAGAGTATTAGTGGGGTCTGCTGGTAGGTTTTACCACCGAAAACATAAATTCTGGGCCCCTTATTGTTTCAAATAAATGATGAGGTGCTGGAATTAAATTTTTTTAGTAATAAAATGGCACTAAAACAGGCACAGGAGTCTAGGGAGCGTAACAATTTTCATGGAAAAATGGTCACTAGATTTGATCAGTTTTCCACATTAAATACTCACTAAATCTGATAGTTGGTTTGGTTTGCTTTGCACTAAATGTAAAAGTTGATCAAATGCATCTCTGACTTCTTCTGTTCGCAGTACCAGTTTGGAGATATAATTGTGTTTCCCAGGAAATGTCTCACCAACAATGCAAAGCCTTTGTACATGCACTACGCCATTTATGTGGGCCCAAAGTCAGAAAAAGACGTTGGCCAAGCAGATAATGACATAGTTCACCGCACAGGTACGTGTAGTGAGTAAAAATTAAATTGATCATTTGAATGTATTATACTTTTGAATGGCTGCTATCATTTCTGCAAACCAGCAAATGTGAGTGTGCTTCCTGTGTGTCCGGCCACGAAGCCAGAACATTTCCCAAATCATTATGTGTACGTACCATAGACGTAGAAACAACAACATGTAGCTGCGTTCCAGGACTCCTAATCCTTCCTTTTTTTACAGTCTTTTGTCATTTGTGTACAGTTCAAGTAAATAAGAAAGGAGCAAACAAAATACAAGTAATAGAATAAGTATAGTATCAGTTAATATACAATCTTCTTAAACGTTTATTCTCACTCACAGGTGCCAGGGATAAGTCTAACTGCAGGTTTGATAAACTTGATCGAGTAAAAGATAATCATCAAGAGAAGAAGGACAATTACCTCGATGGCATTGAAGGCTTCAACCCAGGAACCCCAGAAGAAATTGCAGCCCGAATTAAAGAAGCCATGAATAACTGCAAAAACTATAACCTCTTTACCAGGAATTGTGAACACATGGCTACTTTTATACGCTATGGTGAGAAACATTCACTGCAGGTATGTAAAATCTTTCAATAGTATCAGCTAATAGGGGTTTGAACATCACCATGGTATGATATAAATGCTGGAGAGACAAATGTTTCCATTTAAGCTTTTTATTGCCACAATGCAAACATGGAGAGCAATAATAATAATGACGGTTGTGGTTTTCGCCAAAATAATTAACACACAAGAATTACAATACAGTTAACCAACGTATAACGACACACTTACACCTTGGAACTAGTGATTGAGACCATAAACTCATTATAAAAGTGTTTACTGAGGTAATAAATCAGCTGGGAAGTAGAAACATTTTATCATTTTCTAATGGAGTCGCCTCCTGCTGGTTTTTCAATAGAATGCAGGTTTAGGGGAGTTCTGCATTGACTTCATGTCTCAGACTGTAAGCTTCCTGCTTGAGTACCACAATATGAGAAACACTCATTTAACAGTTTTATAATATAAAAGATTCATCATGCTCTAAGTTAGGTTATATTGTTCCCTGCCTTTACATGAGAACTATAATTAACAAACCATGTGAACTGTGCTCTTTCACACAATGTGATTCACACTCAAACAATCAAGAAATGCACCTACTGCACACACTAGTCTAGAGGGATGCTGAATAGTCTGGCTCTGTTCTACATACAGTGATTTGTTACTGTCACACCATCTGACAGCAGCAAATCAGTCTGAATCCAAACACAGTATCACACTGGTTTATATTTAACATGCAAAAGTGATGGTGATGAAGTACCTGCTCAGTTAGAAATGTCTAATGTCTGCCAAAATTGTGTGTTAGTTTCTGTTGTCACCAGGAAGGCGAAATTAAACTTGCATCTATTTTTTTTCACAGCATGGAGCAGCTGGTCAGTGTGTGATTAATCCTAATAAAAAAGCACAAAAACTACTGGCCAAAGTAAGAAAACACGCCACGGAAGAGGCAAATTGTAAACCTCGCAGCTAACAAGGATCATGGCAGCCAGTTCTGTCCTGCTCTCTTCTTTCCTCGCATGACATGAGGTCCTGTTTGAAATAAAAATTAATGAGCAAGAACTGTGGGTCTTTTCATTGTCTTTGTTATTGTTAGGAAGGATTTCACTTTCATCTGTCCTTGTACCCAAACTTAGATTAGACACAGAACACAATTAAAATGATAGATTGATGGGTAAACAAGTAAAAATTATTTTATTAAATGTAATATCACAGCTACTAAGAAATCCCTGCACATTATGAAATTACACTCACAAGCACTTCACATTCACAAGACTAATTAATCCAAAGAAATAATATGTCAGCTCAATCAACACTTACTCACCAGGAGCAGACTGGACTGGCACATTCACAACAATATAAAAATAGAGGGGTTTAATAGTTTCTACCACACAATGAAACTAAAATAGCTTTTGCAGAAACAGATACCCCCGTTTGTGTTTATCATCCTAAATCTGAATCTTTTTGTGAGCTGTAAATCTTAAATTGTGTGGGGTTTTTGCGCACTTCAGGGAAAATCAATCAAACGGTGTTTGTTTATTCAGAGAGGCTTTGAGCCAATAATACTCAGAGATAATGTTTCCATATATTTTACACAGTAGGCCTTTTCATTTCAAACAGTTTCATCCTTCTGCCACGTGAGTCGCCATTTCTCGTCTCCTCTTTATGTGCGTACGCATGGTTCACAGTTTCTTTAGGGACGCACATTTCCCTGTCAACTTAGGAAGTGGTGTACGCACGTTTTTAAATGAGGCCCCAGAAAACATGCAGCCACAGACTATGTGAAGCACTTTACCTTTAAATCCACTAGATGGAGCTCATTTACAAGGAGCTGGCTTCTATGTACTTCATTACAGGTTTCACTCCAGCTTGGCTGTGTCACATTTCATCACTGCACTCTGACAAACTTTATCACAGCAGTATGCTGTTCTGTCAACACGACCACAGGCTCAGCTGAACCTCTGCAGAATCAAATGCATCACAATCATGTGACACAGCCTTATTGGATTAGAATGAAAAATGCACCTGCCTATAATATTTAAATTTATTAATTAAAATGGCTTAATTACTCCCCAGATACTGTTGCTGTCCTGGCTGTACAACATGAAACTGCTGAAGCTCTTAGATCTTCTGGAACTGATTTTCATGCTGCTCTTAGAGTAAGAAAAAGATTTGTTTTGCAGCTTTGTTTAATTCCCCTGAGCCACACTTTTAACAAATACCAGATTTAAAGTGGATCACAATGATCCCAACTCCGATCTCCTTAAAGGGAGGTTTAAAACACTATTATTCTCTCTGTCTAATGTTATTTAAAATTACTTTTATATTATTTCACCACACCAGCCTTGACATTTCTATATATAAATTGTATAAATTTGGGTTTTATATGGTTTATTCTCATGTTTTTTGTGAAACCATTTGACATTACCTTCAACCATCTCACTTTTTCAGATGTGTTCAAAAAGACAAGCAAAGAAAAAAATAACAGAAACCAGCCATTCTCAAAGGGAGTCACTCAGTTTGTGACATGACACGTTTGTGGTGGACAAGTTTATTCATTTCAAACATGTTACTCGTTTGCTGGCCAACATTGTGAGCTAATACAGACACATAAGTTTTGCCATCGGTGCAGCCTGAGGTTACTATAGTTGTATTAGTTTGTTACATGATGCATTGCTTACAAAAGGTTCCTAGTAATGTGACAGTGACATGAAGTCTGTTAACAAAAAATACAAATTGAAAGTACATGCTGTTAATATGAGATGAGTATAAAAGGCTGGTGTGTCCCCTTTGCTTCCTCTTCATGTGCTCATGGTGACCTGGATAAACTGGGGAGAGAGAGAGAGACATGTCCAGTGTTACTGTACAACTCCTATTTATCAACCACCCGACGGTCTTGTCTTGGCTCTGAGTTGTCTACTACACAGTTTATCAGAAGAGAGAAAACACCAGAGGGTCCAACACCACTGTTTAAAGCTGCACTGATGGATTGTTTCTTTTTGAAAGTTGAAAATCATATTTTTCTCTTAAAGTTGTTAAGGCGAGTGTTTTTGTCAGCTGGAGAAAGTCCAACATTCACTCTGCTTCTAGCTCTGGTTTGATCTCCACCAACTCTTGAGAATAATATCAGTCTCTTCCTGTGTGTCTGTCTGCAGTCTGTTTCTGGGCAGGTTGTGTGCAGTGACTTTATCTTCTATCAAGGTGACTGCTGAAAACAGCGACCAAAAACACTCTGCTTTCAACTGTTTTATTACAGAAAGTGAAACCAACGACTAAAATAGTTGTTACTGTATTATGGATTGAGTTATAGTGAAAATGAATGATTGCCCTTTTATAGGGGCCCCCAGACCCCCATCAAGAACCCCTCAGTTTCCCTGACCTAACTTTGAGAACCACAGGTTTACAGTATGGATCTCTGACAGCTCAGTTCTTATCACTGATCCATCTGACTGATTCTGTGGTTGTGTTTTATATGATTTTATACAGAATAATATTTTTTACCCCTCAAGTGACACAAAGGACACATATAAGCTGTTATGGACCCTCATGTTGAGTGAAATCAGTGATCGATAATAAAAACCACAACTCAATTGTAAAATTCAACAAAGGCAAAGTATATAAACAAAAGCGTACCACAAATCAATAAACGCAACTCTAATTTCCCCTCAGGGTTCAGTTCAGTTTAATTCAGCCAAGCAGTTCAGTTCAATTCAAAAGTAGTTCAGTTCAAAAACAATTAAATCTTCAGAGCAGGAAAAAAAGCCCATCAAATAAAGATTGCTCCTTTCCTCAAAGCAAATGTTAATCCAAATGAAAGAGTAAAAAAACACACACTGCTCAAAAATAGAAGGTGGGGGGGAAGCATTTACGGACCTGCTTGACTGTTAGTGGAATTTGGACCGGTTTGGTGGCGATGGGTTTGGCTGGATGGCTGGTTGTTTAGAGCAGCGTGGGAGCAGGGAGAGATCTAAACCATGCAGGACTAGTGTGCCTCCAGGAGAGGGTCCGGAAAAACTAGTTTAGAGGTTATTGCTGAGTTGCGGATGAAGAAGGCGCCGACGTACGGATCGTTACTGTAGGTGAACGCGTGAAGGATTAACGGCCTCACTATAACTGGTTCAGCTATGCTTAACGTGTCGCCCTCAGCTCTCCTCTGTGATCAACTGCCCCTCGCTCCCAGACACACACCAAACATTTCATCACTTCCTGAACTGGGCGTGCTCTGGCGCTGAACGAAGAAGAAACCTCCCACAAGAGCATGCACGGCTACATGAATGGGCGACGCCCACAGGCGGTGCAGCCGAAAGGTGCAGGCCGTCACACCAGGGGCGAGTTCAATCTCAAAATGTTTTGCACCGGTTTGCAACGTTTTCTGATTGAACGACATTTTTCCTTGCAGCGTTGCGCAACGGGCTTCGAGGTATGTTTTCACCTGTTTGGTGGGCGTGGCTCAGGTGTTACCCAATCAGCTGCCACAAGTTTGTAAACACAACGGCATTAAAAAGGTGGGAAAATTCAGTGTGCTTGCGTTCACAACAGGGTGTTCAGGGGACCACCGTGTCTGTTGAAAAAAATGTTTTGCTCCGTTTTATCTGCGCTGAACTCGCCACATGTTGCCATCATCATCAGTGACGTTGCTGTTGGATAATTGACTCTGGAGCTCAGGAGCTTCAGCTCAACCAGCCGGTTCTCATGCGCAGCCATGACGGACTCAGATGTTCTTGGTAGCAGAAGCAACATTAAAGCTTTGGAAAAAGTGAGAAGAAACTTACGTCGTCATACTGAAATGTGGCGTTGCCAGTTTGACTTGTGTCTCTCCT
Organism: Lepomis macrochirus; assembly: GCA_024633595.2. NCBI lineage: Eukaryota > Metazoa > Chordata > Actinopteri > Centrarchiformes > Centrarchidae > Lepomis > Lepomis macrochirus. Next base: position 4,112,710 of record JALXJV020000015.1, on the reverse strand, counting down.
TCGGAACTGATCTGAAACACATTAAAACAGCCTGCGCTGATGAACATTTTAGAGACTTTTAAATGCTTTTCTAATCTCGTTTGGTTCTTATCTTATCTTCATCTTGAGCTGAACATTTGTTTCATTCAGAATAATAATGAAGCAGAAGAAAGATCCTCTGTCAAAACCAGACAGGCTGAGCTACAGGTGATCCAACAGTAAAAGGCAAAGTGCTCAAACAAGCCGAATCAGCTGATTCATCTACTAAACAAAGCTCCCAATGAGCTCCATGCTGATGTGTGATCAGTGGAGTTTATTTTCTTTTACTAAATGCTGACTCAGATTTCACGCCTTCCTCGGCACACTCACCGGTCAGCTCTCGGAGTCTCACACAACAGCTCATGAAATCATCAAAGGTGATTCTGCTGTGCGTGCTGTAGCGTCCCATGATGCTTTTCATGGCCTGAGGGCTCAGATTATAACCTGCAGAGGGACACATACACCTTTAAATAGATGGCATTAACATCTTACACTGAGAAAACTCACCTAACACTTGTTTCAGAGTGACACCCAGCAAGCAGAACAGTCAAATGTGCTCACACCATGATAGTTTATGTACACTGTCCTAATTTCTCGCCTTTTCATGCTGCTTCACCAGGGTTATGAGAGATTTAGGACGAACTAACAAGAATATATAAAACTACAAAAATGTCCGACAGGCTGTTTTGTTAGTTCGCTCGTACCCATGGAGTTGAGGGCAACCTGCAGCTCAGGGCCCTCCACGGTCCCGCTGCGGTCCCGGTCGTAGGACGCGAAGGTGTTCCTCCAGCCGCTCAGAACCTGCCACAGTTCCTTGAACTCATTAAAGCCCATGGTGCCGGTCATGTCCCTCTGAGACAACACGGTCAAGTCAAGGACCCCTCACATGCTTCAATCGAACATGATCACTCCATGCTCATGCTGCTGCTATACGCTAAAGTATGTCCCAATTTCATATTACATACTAATACAATACAGTGTTCACTATATACTAAACTTCACAGTTTAGTGTTTTTGAAGGTAATATTATAGACATTACAGTATTTGACAGTTTTGTACAGGCAGCGAATGATAATATCAAACTAAGACTGGAAAGCTTGAGTTAGTTAAACCCAACAAGGAGATGTTGCTTTATTTCCATTGCATTGTGGGAACAGTGTCCATAAGCCTACCAACATCTTTAAGAGTACTTCATTTTGTCACTTATGAAGCGTGACCTGCGTTCATGAAAACACAGACGTGGAGAATATTTTGTGTGTTTCCCCTGGTTTCAGTGAACAAAGGGAAATCTTCACTGCAGCCGGTGGGAAAATGTTCCTGTGGTCTGCGGCAGAGAAGTAAGTTTTGCAAAGTCTTTTGGAAATGAAAGAAGTGATACAAGGAACTTGACTTGCGGAGCGTCCGGTCATTCAGTGTCTGCAGTTTCATGCGGAGGATGATTTTACACGTCTGTGTCAGCCAGTGCTTTTTTCTTTTCTGTCTTGTTCTGAGGCAGCAGGATGCAGAGCTGACTCCGGCCTCCATTTCAGCTCTGTTCCTTTAAATCTTCCTATTTTTCTCTGGATTACTGTCTCTGTCATTTCAACTCTCTGACTTTTAAGACGTATGTGCAATAGCATGGACACAGTCTTCAAATATTATTAATTAACCATATAAAGTTAATTACCTGCGTCTGTGGTCTTAACGTTTACCTGCATATTTCTGACATTCTGTACATTTGGGGTTTTTGGCACCTTACTGATAATCTTCATTGTTTATATTTTGTTTTATTTGCCTCTATATATTTACACTCTTTCCTACTTTGTTCTGCAACTGCTGCACCACCATTTCCCTGAGGATCCATAAATCCCTGTCTTATCTTACCCACCTTTGCTCTCGCTCAGGTTTTTGATGAAAGTGAAAGTGAAGCAGACATTTTGAAGCTAAAACTGTTCTGGTAATAACACCTCCCATCTTGTAAGTCAATTCACTAAACCTCCCTGATGGCTGATGGCTGATGGGTGAAGGATACATCCAGCATGTTGATCATCAGTCTGCAGGTGTCCAGGTTAAAGGCTGTAAAAGAAAAACAGACTGTAAGCACACAGGCTGAGACCAAGACACTCATGTGTTCACATCTAAAAACACAATTTACAAATAAAACATTGAGAGTTACATTATTGCTCACAAACAGACCCCATGTGTGATGGCCTGGTGGTCTTATCTGTACTCTGGGTCAGTGTATATAGTAATTTTACTGCTGAGTGATAGTAAACTACCTGGTCCCCAGATTTAATAGTAATTGCTGTGTTTTAAGCCCTGAGATCATTTGGCAAACCAGCTGTGGAACCGAGCCCCTTCACTCTTTTTCAATTCGGTGCCATTTGCAGGTTTCTACTCAGAATACAAACTCAAATAGGATTACAATTTCTGTAGCTCAGATGTCAAATGCTGAGGCTCACAACACCTGACTATGAGGTTTTATATTTTATCCAGATATCTGTTTATTTATTACTGATTAATTTGTTGGCATTAAATCAGATGTTTGCAAGAACTGTTGAACTGAATATTCACATAAGTGGCCTAATGTTTAAAAAAAGGCTTCATGCATCATGTGATGCTTTCACTGCATGGTGGGCCACTGTTTACAATAACATTAGGTGGAACAGTGTCCCAGACTTTGCATTTGTGTTTTGCATTGTGGGTATTTAATTAAACGGCCTGTTGTTCTTACGTTTGTATGAGCCAGAGATGCCGGAGTGCGTGAGGCAGCTCTGCAGCTCGTCTGCTGAGATTTGTCCGTCCTGTCAGTGTTTAGGAAAGCAGGACAGTTACAATCAGCAGGACGCAGAAAACCAGAGGTTAAGTGTTGCTTTAAGCTTTGTGGCGGCGCGTTACCTGTCCAGCTACAGCTGCAAAATATCCGTAGAGAGGATCCTGCTGCAGAGACGAAGAGAGAAACAAACGAGAGAGTCTGAATGATTGTTTTTGGATTCTTCTGTCCATCAACTTGCCTCAGCTCCAAAGATGAAACAACTAAACATGGCGTACAGACTCCTTTCTGGCCAATCAGAATGCCACATCAGTTTCTATCTCATTTTAGCTATAAGTAGCAGCGCAGTAAAACTTAATTTAAAGAAGTTGGATTTATTAAAATATCACGACATGAAATCAGACATGACATCAGGCTCTGTGGAAAACTTTCAACCAGGCTTTCAAAAGTCAAACATCCAACAGCATGTAAGGTCTTGAACACTCAAACCTTCCTGCACGCTGTCCCATGGGAGGCACTACAGAGTGGCGAGAATGTGTGTTGGCGTGACAGAGCTCAGTTTGTAGTTTGTGCAACATCTGAGTCATTTACTTTATCTAAAACCCCTATTCACTCGCACATAATCAATGCCAGCTGTCTGCATGCTTCACATTGTCCACCAGCGCTGACTCAGCCGCCCCAAACAATTGTAATTCCACCTTAAAACACACACACACAAACAAGCTCTGTGTAAACGGTATAGATTGCCTCTACTCTAAAAAATTGCACAAGACATCAGGTTACAAGAGCTGAAGAGTTTAAAAGGGATTCCTCCAGAGAAGCCTGAAAGTCAACAAACAAAACAAATCAAGTCAAATTTACTGCAAAGTTTCCATGAAAACAAAACGCTGTAAAACTACAAAGACAACAGCATCGAGTGTTTAGAGTACTTTACTTGGATATGTCTATTCTTTGCTACTTTATAAATGTCACTGCAGTGCAAAAGGCAAATGTACCTTTTACTGCATTATTTGTCAGCTTTAGTAACTTTACTGGTTACTATTTCACAAATGTGGGTGGTATGGCGCAATGGTTAAGATGCCCGCCTTTGGTGTGAGAGACCTGGGTTCAAACCCCACTGTGTCCCTGAGCAAGACACTTAACCCCTAATTGCTCCAGAGGCATACGACCTCTGAGCAATTGTAAGTCGCTTTGGATAAAAAGCGTCAGCTAGATGATCAACTTGTAAATATGACACATTAAACTCCCCAAAAAGTTTATGATTTAGTTTAAATTAGCTCCAACTCAACCAATTACTACATTAAAATGCTACTTACACATAAATGCATTACTAATTATATTTTAATAATACTTTTGAAGATTATATTGTATTTCTGTTAACAGATCCACCTAAATATTACACAATGGGCCTTTAATTTATTTTATCATATTTATAATTATAAATTTTAATTAATTTAATTATGTAATTTCTGTAAATTACTTGACTTTTGCAATACATTTGTTATTAATGACTGTGTAGTGTTTTTTTCTCTCCTAAAAATGACCATTATTTTGAAAAAAAACAAGAAATTATCAATAGTAATATCGTTAAAAATCAATACTTAATATTAAAATGTGTGTGACAGCAATTGAAGAGAACTTTAATGATTTGCGTTAATATTGAAGACTAATTTAAAGTAGAAACCCTTAAACCCGAAAATACTCGACTCGACCAACTTCCTTATTGTTCGGGCCGGATGCCGTCCCGGGGAGGTTCGCATACTTGAGGTTTTACCGGTCGGGCCTGTCGTCACATTTTAACGGGTTCTTACCGCTGCTGGAGCTCCGCCGGGGGCCGCGCCATATCCATGATAAGCCATTTTTCACGCTGTGATTTATAAACCAGTAAAACAGAGAAATGTTGAATTCTGCACCGCGGCTCTCTTTCCCAACAGAGGGCGGGTCTGCAGATGGAGCTACGCCCGAGAGACGAGCAAAGTTCGGGTTATAAAGTGCTGTGAGTCGGCCTGCAGCGCGGAGGCGGCTGTTCCCGTAAGTGTCCCGAGCAAAGAGGAGGAAATGGGAGGAAACAGGTAGGAGAAGGAGAAGAATCCTGCGGGATGGTGGTCTAGATGTCCTGTTCCCTCAGTGCGAGCCAGCCCTCTACATTCTGATTGGCTGCGAGTAACCACATGACCTGAAAACGACCAATCGCACCAAAGTGTGCAAAGTGTGGACTTTTATGTGCATTAAAAGATAATAAAATAAAATAATAAAACTGTAAAACTTTGAAAAATGTACCAAACTGTCAAACTGTAGGCTACAGTAAACTATTGAAAAGAAATAATGTTATTTTTGTTTGTTTGTTTTGTTTATGTTTTGTGCTGTTCTTTTATTTTTTTAGTTAGTTTTAAAGCCCACCTATATGTATATCTTTGTGTTGAGCACATGTCTGCACTGTTTGTATATTTGTTTAATAAAAAAAAATTTAATAAAAACTGATTAGACTCACAAACACAACACACACTCAGTTAAATTAACAACAAATATGTTGATCTGTCAGATCAACTTGCAGAATCTATTCAGCTTCATGAGTTTAACAGTTGTTCAAGTGTGTGCAAAAAGTTTTGCAGTTTCCAAATAGGTATTGTTCTGTAGTCTACTTTCACTTTCACTTTTATTAAAACTGTTAATACCATGCAGCGTAAAAACGTCACTTTCAGTGTGAATGCTGGTGTGAAAGTAAACAGCTCCCTTGAATCACCCGGACTTTCCACATATTGCTTTACTAGGTTTCAAGTTTTAAACATGAATATACAAACCCACACGTATTTTGCAAATGAAACACATCCTTCACCTAAGATAGAAATAAAATAAAAGTTTTCCACTAGCTTTATGTCTGTTAAGTTGATTTTTTTTTTCTACTGTAGCTCAATAAATGGATGTCAACAGCTGTCTAAGAAGTGACCGCACCACATTCATAAATATAAAAACACAGCAAATATAAAACGGACAGGGGTAATGTAAACCAAACTCTAGTAAATGTTTGCATGCAAAACACAGGCATGATCCTTTAATGGAAGGCATTACATCAGCAGCTGAGACAAGCTGCCCAATCAGCTTGTTTCTCTGAAGTGACACATGCAGTCAAACCTGCTGCGTCCAGCTCTGGTCCAGAGGAAACCCATCTGCGGTTTCAGAGGCAGAGCTGAGAGGAAGAGGAGGCCACTGAAGATCGAGCTCGGGCTGCGATGCACAGACTGAATCGTGACTGTTGGGTTTGGGCGCCCAGACCTCCTCTGAGTCTGCTTCCTCAACGTACAGGGATGCCTGCTTCAGACGTGCTGAGCCACCAAGAGGAGGAGGAGGAGGAAGAGGCAGGAGAGCATCCTGCTGTTTGCTGCTACACCACAGGTAGGTTTAAGATAAAATTTTATTGACTTACATGTGGACATTAAGTTGTTGAGTTAAAAGCAGCAGAAATGTTGAAAAATAGGCATTTTTATACATCTGGAAAACAAAGTAAAATTTAAAAGACAACAATAGCAATAAGTCCATTTACCATATCTGACTTATTGTCCACTCACTATTGGCATATGCTGCTTGTTCTAATTAGAAGATGAGATAAAATAGAACTATTCACTCTGAAAGAATAATTTGTGCCCAAGATGCACGCTTTACACTATAAAATAACTCCAGGATACACAAGGTTTAACTATATTACAGTATAAATGAAAAACAAACAAAAAATAACATGTACATTTTGAATATTCACTCTGCAAATGGGATGAGACACTGTAGATGATGCAGTTTACCACTGTGCTTTCATTAGCATGGTAAACGTCGAACTCTTCACTGTATGGAAACTATAGGCTGGTCCTCACAAGAAGAGAGCTACACACTCATATTTTTGTTTATAAATGTCTCCTACTGATTCTGCCTCAGTACAACACATCACAACTACTGTTCCACTCTTCATACTGAATTTGGGGAGGCAGCCTTTCAGTACTTATCACCTTATAACTACAAAAAACATCTCATCCCAATTGGATGAATTTAAACTTTAAAATTATGCCACCATATACCTGACTGAATAAAGCTGATATAAAAATGAGCGTGTTGATCCTGTCTGTGTCAGCTGATGTCACCCTTCTGCCCCAAACACATCACAGCACAAAACAATTTGGCTTCAAATCCATCCCAGGCTGCATGTTTTTGTTTGCTCCTGAAAAACCTCCCACTCCACGCTGTGTGTGTGTGCGTGTGTGTGTGTGTGTGTGTGTGTGTGTGTGTGTGTGTGTGTGTGTGTGTGTGCGTGTGTGTGGAAATGACTGGTGACTACAGTCCTTGTCCAAACCCGGCGGGTCTCATCAGCAGGTGTGAGAGAAACAGACGGATCAGACATGTGATTCAGCCGTGACGTGCAGCTCTAAAGCCCTGAATTAACCAGCCGGGCATGTTTGGATCGTCGATGTGTCTTTAAGTTGTGAATAAAATGCATTTTGTGTGGAAAATGATTATGTTTGTTTTTTATTCTGAAGAAAACTAACAACACCTGGCAATTATAACTCTTTATTTCTTTTGCTCAGTTTTCATGGATGTTTAAGTTTGAATGGTTTATGGAGAAAAAAATCAACAACTCTGAGCTAAATACCAAATATGGAGATGTACAATTCATGCAAAGATTTTAAACAAAAAACACAATTGTATTAATCATTTTTACAAATCAATGCACTGTTTTAGCTCCTTTGTGAAAACCAAGAATTTTGTCTTTATACCTGTACATTTGCACGAATGTAGATTTTAGCCAATAAAATGAGATAATGAATAATACAACATGCCAAACATGAGGTTTCACATGGCCCCTGTGTGTGTGAATGTGTGAATGAGAGATAAGCTGTAAAGTGCTCTGAAGAACAGTGCCCGAGTCTGTTATATATGTTTAAGATAATGTTTAATTGTCATTAAAATGGCTGTTGGTAAAAACACAAAAGTCATTCCCACAGCAGCCGTTTCACAAAAGGGCAGAATAAACGAACAGCTTCTTCTCACGTGTATCTGCAGGTTGTGTTGGCGTCATCCCGCAGGATGAAGATGCTCAGTGGTCCACCTGCCAAACTCCCATCCACTCAGGGGTCCCCAGCAGCTCTGGACTGGCTGGGCGAGGTGCTCCTTCCTCACAGCAGCCAAAAACAGCGATCGATGCTGATGATGGCGACGTATCGCGGCATTTCATTGGCGGTCGTTGCGGGGAGGGTCCCCGGATGGAGCCCTGGGGATGTGCATGTGCTTATGGGCGGAGGGAACCGGAAGGTTTGGGTTCCTGTTGGCCAGGATCTCCATATGTTTACTACGGAGGTGAGGGTTCACCTGATGCTTCCTAAACATTGCACTTGATGATGGTTTTCTGGTTTTAACAGCATACTTTCTTTAAATTTTAAATAAAAGGGCATTAAAATGTTCCATCAAGGCAGTTAAACCTAAATGAGCTACTGCACATCCACACAGTGCAGAACATACAGAACAGTGTGGGAAGTCTAGAAACCTCAGAACTGGAAACAGCTCATGACATGCTTTTTAGACAAGATGTCATTTAATCATAGCAATTTAGTGAGAATAAATAAAAGATAAGTTGGAATTTTATGAAACAAAATATAATGATTTGTATACAGGCACAAACACTGAGTGAATCAACGCAGGAACAAAACAAAGTATAACTTTTCTGTTTCTCTCTGACTACTTTGTGGAGTTTCTGGAACTAAATTAGGGTGATACTTTAAATATACTGTATGTTTGAAGGTTCTTTTCTGGAGTCAGTGATTAGAAACCAAAAGATGAACCACAAGTTGTCTCAGTGTCATACAACACACAGTCAGATAACGCAGAGAAAAATCGAAACAAGAATATAGACACAGAATCACAAGGCTCGATGTGGAGCAACCTGAAAAACTTTCATGTGGTTAGACATGCTGGACTTTCGGTGTGACCTTGTGTTGCAGTGTGGGATGCACTTCATGCATGAAGAAAGTATCATACCTTTGCTGCATTAGAGGAAAGCAACAAGGGAGGATATCTTTATCTATCCTTGCTTTGTACAGATTAGAAACCGGTTTCACTTTGTTTGGCAGCTTTCTGTCATCAGGGTTCCTCCTCAGGTGTGAGGCAAGACAAGACATTTTCATACAAATTAAAAGGCACATATCACATTAAAATATGCAGGTTTTTAGGAAAAGGTGTTAAAGTTCCAAATATTCCAAAACCAATAAATAAATAAACTTTTTTAGTTTGGCACAACTCTCTGCAATTTCTTCCCACACAATGACTTAACTTTTAATAACTCGGGTCTGTGCCATTATTACGGAAAACCAATAACATGGAGGGAAGAGAAAATGCCTATGACAGCATCTTTGTGTTTGCTTCATGCAGTGAGGAGGAACCTGGTGGTTGGAGTGCAGGTGGTGGAGGAGGTCGCTGTTGAAGACACTCTAGAAGTAATGTAAGTACTGTATGAATTAGTTTGACAATTCTACTGCTAATAATGTTGTTTCTACAGTATATATAACTTTTATTAATCCTACATTCTATATTATTTTATGTCTGGTTGACAAACATGTTTGCTGTCTTTTCTGTTCTCAGAACGGAGGACATATATACAGATGATCTGATGGATCCTGACGTGCTGCAAGACGCCCAGCTGTTCCCCACATGAGCCCAGAGCAACTTGTCATGTTTGGACTGTATGAACTGTAAACAAAGAGATTATTCACATATTTGCTAAGTTGGATTGTATTTGATATATGTATCACTATTGTTATATTTTCGTGTCTTTTGCATACTCGTTTTATTTATTTATTTACCAAGGACAAGGCACATTAATCAACATTGTAGTTTACACTTTACAGTTTACTGTAAATGTACCGGAGTCAGCTAATAATCACATTTTCATCCACAGTCCTTTGACATTTTCATCAATTTTTGTTTTATTAATTTTTTTGTAGGCTAAAGCAGCTGTCAACTGTAACTAATGAGAACAGAAAATAAAATTATATATTATTAGTTTAAGGATCAGTCGCACCAATTTATTTTGTCTGCAGCTTCTTTTTAAGAATCATAGGTGCACTTTTATAACAGGAGAGGCATGCATAATCAAAATGACACTTGTGACGGCCCCTCTGCAGGGTTCATACTGCTGTTAGTGTGCTTTCTGTCTCCAGGGCTGCAGACCTGATTGGCAGGATAATCAGCGGCACGGGACACACCGGTGTGCCCCCATGCATATAAGCCAGAGCAGCAGTCAGTTTTGGTTGGACCTCCTCATCTCACGGCTTCCTTTGTTTGTTTGGTTTCTTGTCTTTGTTTTGACAGTACAACATCCATGCAGCACATTTTCATTCATCCACTCCCTACACTACTAACTTCACAGATTCTTCCCACTTATAGGTTTTGCTTATTTTCTTATTAATAAATCACTTTGTTATTTAGTTTACCCGTGTGTCTCCAGTTTTTGTCAAGTCCATGAGCCGGGCTGTGACACACTGGATATAATATATCAACAAAATGGTAGACTTCAACTACCAGCATGCATCGCTTCTAATGCCCCGGCATGACTTCATGAGCAAGTATTTGACCCTTTATTAAAGTCTCAACCACCATGGGCCCCATATCCACTCCTATGTTGTTTTGTTTTTCTACCTACAGGTGAAGACTGATCTGAGAAATCATTTACAGGGAGAAAACCTTGCTGCTTGCATGTGTTTGAGCATCAATTGACCCCCAACAAAAGAGAGCTTTAGAGTCGTTCTTTCAGCGCCCTCGAAAGCTCAAATGCTCTCAGCGCAGGATGACAACTATGTCACCACTAAGGTTTTTTCTTTTAGACCCACCTTGAAGAGAGCTTTAAAAAGTTGGGGGGAGGGAATAGAGGGAACTGAGACAGAGGAGAGCAAATGTAGAAAGGTTCGGAGGTGCCCCGAATGATGGGGAGAGGGGAGGGAGTTGGACGATGCATGGGTTGGAGACACACAGACCTTTTGGACTGTTTGAATTAGTCTTTGTGTTAAATGATTTTACTGTATATTTACAGAAATTAATGCACTTAACTTTAAAATGCACAAATATTTCTATCGGGGCCCCTGGACCTCCCTTGAGTATAAAACATATTACGTGTACATTACAAGTAAATGGACACGTGTAATATCCTTTACCGGACCCTCTCGGGCCTCGGAGCCCCCCCACCAAATCCTGTGGGAAACTAAAAAAGCACATTTTGACTGTTTGACATTTATGCAATGATTTAAAAAAAGGAAAAATAAAAGGCAAAAATGTGAATGTACTTGTTCGATATTCTGCAAATTTTTTCATTGCTTTGGCTTTGGCCTCGAACCCTAGAGGGTCGATGTCCACCCACCACAGTCTCATAAAATCCTGAGGGAAACACTGGTTGAATATCTGAGAAAACTGACTCCAGACTACGCTACATTTTTACAATCATGAATTTTAACTTTTACTTTTCAAGATACTTAAAATTTTACAATAGTAATAGAAAATGTTTTTTGCTTTCAAAACTTCTAAGCGGAAAAATTACACACAGTGAAAATGATACAAAAATCTGATATATTCATGACAATAGTTGTATATAAAGTTTTTACTGTTAAATTCATCACAAAAAAACCATCTCATCTTTCTAATAAATTACGAGACAGTTTGAAGAGAAGCTTTAAAGAAAAAACATTTATTGATGGAAGACATGAGAGCAGCAGCACAGCAGGAAGATTTGCACATATACAGTACGTTTTGTCCTTGATTGAAATCACACATAACCGTAAATACTGATTATAAATGTAAAAATGGAATACAGTACCACAAAAATAACCTTGCAGATTTAAGGATTTGTCACAGTTCAGGAATGAAAATACAGGAACTGCTGTATGAACATCAGTGCTGGTTTCACATTTCACAAGTAAAAATCACATTAACACCAAAAAGTGACAAAACAGAAATGACAATATTTGGCTTTTGGACTATGAGAACAATTTAATGGCAACTATCCAGAATTACATATACATTAAACTGGAGGCAGGTTATAAAAAATCCCATCCTAATCAAATGAAAAAAACAACAACAAAAAAAACAGCGTTTAAACTTGCATAGTAATGGCTGGATCTGTTTTTGGCTTGTTTTGAGAAAATCTTCCTTCAGTGTACCATGTACCATATTACGACATTTCACAGTTGACTCTAAAAGCCTAACCATTAGTAGAGTTCCTGTCAGCAAAGGTCACAGGATGCTTAATGCCAGTTTTTAGTGATTTGATCAATTTTAAAAGGTCATGGAGCAGGAAAGAGCATCATTAGAGATTAAATACCTAAATGAAAAGCTTTTAAATAAAAATAGATTGATTTGAATGGCAGATTTAATACAAGGATCAGCAGCGTTTTCAGACTTCTCTTTTTGAGCTATTCAGATTTGTTAGTTTTAGTCTGGACGGCAGGTCTAAATGAAATAAACGTCTTTATTTTATGTTTTTAAAATAAAGACGTAGTAGTGTGGTTGTAGCCCAAGGGGACACTGATCACTTGGTAAGAATGATAATACTGATGTGCTTCATTACATTCATTTTCATTCAGAGTCTGATATAAAGGAGATCTTTATGTATGTCAGCCACATACAAATCGAAATAGCTTATAAATAAATATGTTGAGTCTCTTAAAAGTGTATAGACAGTGTATGAAATAAGAATGGAGGAAGTGGTATTACGAGGTAGGACGGGCCAGGTGTTAGCTTGTTAGCATGCTAATTTGAGTAGATATCACTGCACAATACAGATGTCATAGTTAATTGTTGAAAGTTTTAAACCAAAAATCATACACATAGTTAATTTAAATTTCATTAGCAGCGTTAAGTGGATAGAAATTGGTTAATAAATTGATATTCAGATATCTTTGCTCTGTATCTCTGAATAATGTGATACTACTCGGGTTTCCAGCTGAGGTGAACAGAAATGTAAAGATAGTCACAACATTTCCCAACTGTGCAGATGTAATGTTTACTTTATAAATGTCAAATCATAAAAACACAATTCCCTTCTTCATATTGTGTTTTACTGGCATTAAAGCTGCATTAATTTGTGCCCCCTCAGCTTATGATCAGATGCTCTTTCCTGCTCCGACACCGTTTGACCTTCCTTCAAGTACAATTGTGACCCTGATGTGTAGTAAGAGGACATTTCACAGTGCTAAAACAAACTTGTCAGTGCTTTCTATTTTCCTATATTCCCTTTATTCCTTCCCACTAAAATACATAGAGATGAACCCACAACTCTCCCCATATTTGTTCCCTTTGGCAGACCTGTTGCGGCTGTAAACTAACTGTGAGTTCGTCGCCTCAGCAGAGAGGAATGTGTACGGACATTTTGAAGCTTTACCATAATACCTGAGCACCTAACGTCACTCTTTTGTAAACATCAAATTAACAAAGTCACAATAAGGCAATTAGTATAAATGTGTGTTTTTGCGTGTCTATCAGCTGCATGTAAACACTTACAGTCCAATTAAAAATCAATTTTTTATTGATAAATCCCATCCTATGACACTAACATCTCTTCCTCCTGTTTCCTTCTGTCCCTGAATATACATATATTTGCACTGCTAAAAGGGCTGCTGGTTCACTTTATCGCCCAAGGACACTTTGACATGCAGACTGGAGGGGCTGGTGGATCGCAGTCCTTAATCTTTTGTAACACGGAGGAAAAAAATGCCCAAACAGCTCCTCCCACTTAAAAACTCTACTGCTGTCCCTAAAAATCTGTACTAAACTTTTAAAATGTTGAATGTTCAGCTAGCTTATTGGTAAGTACGAGTTTATCTGAGGTAAAAATGGTATCACCTGATCTTAGAAGAGCAGCTTTGCGTTGTGAACTCAGAGGGCTGTTTTTACAGTGTTTCGGCAGAGCACGCTACAGGACTGATGGAAACGGTTTTTTAGTGTAATGCTGGGTACACACCAACGGATTTTTTACATCTTCCAAGATTTTCAAAATGTTATAGACCACAAACACGAGGAGAAAAAATTCCCCCCGGACATCAGGATTTCTGATCGTAAATATTCAACATGTTGGATATTTACGATTCGTGACCGGAGCGCCTCCGACGTTCTTCTGATCAGGTTCGGACACTCTTAACACACTCTCACACCAAGGGATAATCTGATTAGATAATCTGAAGAGCCATCAAGATAATCGCGACATAGCTAGGATTGTTGGAAGGGGGGAAGCCCGATTATCTTGGGTGTGTACCCAGTCTAAGTGTATTTGAATCAGTAGGGTATTTTTGGAATAGCAGCATCAGTAATAGTAGTAAAACTGAAAACCATTTCCATCCTCTCATTGTCCTCAAATAAACTGCCGTAGCATAATACATTCACATGTGCTGGTGGTGGCAATGAGAAGACACCACAGTGACAGAATAGCAAGTACAGAATTATTTTGTCATTCCCAAAATAAACTGGATAATCATACCGAAATGTGACTGTAGATGATCAAGACTTAATAAATACGTTGCTAAACTGGAAAACACTGCCGTCTGTAAGTTCCTTAGTAAACACAGCCCTGAGAGAAGCACGAGTGAAATGATATTTGGAAAGACATTTTACGGTTTTTGCATTTAAAGGATTAACAATAAGTGACAAAACTTGATGTGCATGATTTAAGCTTTTGTGATGTGTATATGTTCATGCATAAACGCTTTGATAAATATATTTGCTTCTAAAAACTATGTCAAAGTATAAATATAAAGTTTAAAGCCTGTTTACCCATAAAAAACACTGCAAGGCTCTTCATGACAAGGCAGTTTAGAGAAATGTCTGTATGAATCTATATCACTATGTCTACTAAAGGCCATAAAAATAGCTTCCTAAAATTAAAGTGCAGAAAATGGTCAGCAAAAGCACAGAAATACAGTACAGTATAGTACAGTACCATGAATAGCAGCAGTCGTCAGCTGGTGTCGACCTTAGGACCTTTTGGATGACCTAGCCGATCATTCCCACAAACGAAGCACCGATCGGCACCAGCAGCATCAAACAAATGAATCCTGCAGCGACAAAAAAAAAAAAAAAGTCAGAATTTCACTTAAACAGTCAGGCAATACTTCATGAGAATAGCAAAATCTAAATTTGTGTGTGTTTTGTAGGGCAGCTCTAACCAACACCTCCAACCTCGTCTCATTGAGGTCTGCTGACTCCTGTTAGCTTTTGGTCATTAGCCTAGGCGTTGTTTAAATGTTTAAAAGGTGTGTTCAACAAAAACATGAAAACATTTAATTGTTTGTGAGGTATTAGTTTATGTAGACTGTGTTTGTGACTTAGATGAAGATCAGGTCACATTTTTAGACCAATTTATGCAGAAATCCAGGTTATTCCAGAGGGTTCACTTTTTCCTGCAACAGTATTATCCATCAAACTAATTAATTTCAGCCTCAATGCTAACATAGCATTCAAATGCTATGCTAACATTGCTAAATGTGTAGGATGTCAGATAATAAATACTATACTATACAAAAACGCTAAACATTATCAAGTTAATGTGATAGCCGTATGCTAATGGTGGTATGTTAGCATGCTAATGCTGATGATAGTATTTGGACGAGAATGTAGAACTAGCTAGTGATCTGATCCACGTTAACTGTGATATTATATTAATTGGGATGCTAATTTTGGCTAGCACAAATCAGGTTCAAAACAAAATGTACTTGTGGAAAACTGACTCATCAACCCTGATTTATATTTCTGTGTCGTTCTGCAATTACACCACCAAAAAGCTAGTTAGCGGTAGCGTTGTTGAGTCCACTGTGTTGACTTCTGCCGGCTGAACTGTCTCCAACAAACAACAAAACAAAATCTGCACATTGATACATAAAACAGGACCCACCGAGCTTTCCTGCAGCCGAACGAGATCCAGAGCAAGGCCGGCTGCTGTAATGTCGGATCCTCTCCTCAACCACATTCTTCCCCTGTAAACAGGTGAGTGAAAATTAGTCCCGAACCAAAGAGTTTCTTCAGAATTTCTACTTTATTGTTTTCATTCAGGAGTTTATTCACTGCGATAGAACCGGGTTTGGAAACCCTGATCATTTACACCTACAAACTATGTCAAAATTAAATACCACACAGTGGGCGACCTACATTTGTGCACACTACAGTAGCGGTTACATCAGCACATTCATCCAGCAGCATCTGTCCATCTTTTATCTTCTTGCACGGGTGAATGCAATTTTCCTTGCCGGTTCCTTTGTAGTAAGCGATGGTCTGCAAGAAGAAAACACCATGAGGAAAAAATCTCTTTTTCAACAGTCCGTAAGATGTTAAATGTACAAGTATCCAAATCAAACATCTGGATGGGCTCATTTTGGTTGCACTGATCCAAAATCTAAAAAACTTTTTGCTATTGCAAATGTTTGTTAGACCTCCAGCATTCACACATTGTGTTTAAAAGTAACACTGAATGTAAACATAATGTTTGTTTGAAAGAAAACTCCACAGGGCACCTTTAAAATCATCATGACCTGAATGGAACAAGTCAGCTCTTCCACCCAAATGTGAAGAGCCCCCACCCCCAGTTCACATCATACCCACAACCCCTCCTCACTCCCCGACTTGTAACATACGGACCCATGGTCAAGGACTATCGGGGTTCATCATAATTCAACGCAGTGGGGAAAGCCCTGTAGCGTCAAAGGCAGGTATAAAATATTTAACAGAAAAGACTGAGTGATAACATGGTTGGGGAGAAAGGAGGCCCAGAAACTTTGAATCAGGAGTCTTTGATTATCCTGTGAAACAAAAAGTAAACATTAGGCTAAATATTTTTAAATTTAATTTTATATAAGCCTATTTCTTTTCAGGTCGCATCTCATATCAACTGTGGCGAATATGACTGTAGAAGTGAGCGCTATATTACAGAAATATTACAAAAACTGATGTCTGTTTTTTTGTGTTTTGTGTTTATCTGTTTTGGTTTTAAAAACAGAAATATTGAAAGAAACGAACCATACACGGATTTTTTAACCGTGTCTTAATTAAAATTTCTCACTTAGCCAGATTGAATCTGTTTTCTAACCTGCACTTTTTCACATAAATTTTAATCAAGACACACTTTAAGCTCATCTAAAATAAAATGGCAGTTTGCAGTGTTATTGTTTTTGTAAAATAAAAATAATCTGGTGGCAGGCTGGGCTTGTTGGTCTCGCCTTCAATAATAGCTAAAGTACCTAAACATCACATATCAGACATCTTGTTTCATTGTCTTCATGCATGCAATGTTATTTTACCGTGTCATTGTTGTTCCACGTGTTTTCACAGCGTTGGTCAAATGAAATTGCAGGCTTTTCACAGCAGGAGTAAGGAGAGGTGGTTTCTTTCACATTGGAGTTGGCCATCACTGACGCCACAGCAGCAGCTAAATACAAAGAAGAAATATATTAGGCTCCTTATTTCTTCACGACACTGAAGCCTCCGATTCGACAGTTAAGGGGAAAGTTAAGAGGAAGTTGCGTGAAAGTTAACTGACGCAACCGATTCTCCGTTTTTTGCACCTCTTACTGCTGTGGCAGTTTTGCATTTTAGGAAAAGCCTTAATGCTGTCTGAAACACTTTTTTAGATTAGAAAAAACTTTTTTTTATTTGTGAAAATAATAAAAGGGCAATTTCACTGCTTTTTCTCCACATGTAGACCACATTAGACCAGGTCGAGATCCAAAACCACTAGGCCTACTTAGAGCTCTCAAATCTGGACTTGGTTATTCCACAGAGACCAGCGTTTCTTTTTAGTTTCAGATTTGTGCAACCGTTTGTGAAAAAGCTTTAAAAGACGATCTCACGGCCCCGGTCTAATGTGGTCTACACGTGAAAAAAGGCTGATAAATCGTTCTTTAAAGCATTTCACAAATTCAATAAACTTTTTACAAATCTAAAACTGTTTGATTGAAACTTTGACCTCTCTGGGACAATCTAGTCCAGATTTGAGAGCTCTAAGTATAGTGGTTTTGGATCTGGACCCGGTCTGATGTGGTCTACATGCGAAAAAAAGCAGTGAAATAGCACTTTATGGTATTTCCACAAAAAGAATAAAGGTTTCACGGATCTGAAACCAGTGTTTCCCCTTTATGCATTTAGCCGCTAAATGTCCCACGGTCATTAAAACTATGCTACAAATGTTTTCACTCGCGCACTGCGAACAACAGTCAAGGCTCGGCTCGCTTCTTCTCCTCGATCTACACTGAACATCTACGTGACAGATCTTCTGTAAGGCATCGGGAGGTGCGTAGCGAGGTTTTGAATGTCCGAGCGACATAAAGTGACGGTGCAGGCGAACAGAGGAAAATATTCTGCCTTTAAATCAGACTGTATGTACGGTCTTCTTCTTCTGTGGAGGTTTTATGGCGGTTGGCATCCAAAATCTTGCAGTACCGCCACCTATTGAATGAAATAGTTTTGCCAGTTTAGTCTATTTACAGTGACCACCCTGAAGTACTCCAGTTCAACGCATTGTCCGTTCCCTCAGCGTAGTGACAATTTCTCCTCTTGATATGTCCACAATGTCCAAGAATCTCTTTGCCGCATCCAACACCATCTTGATCCTTTCTGACTTGATCTTAATTTCCACAGCACAATTAACCACCGCAGCCAGAAATCGCTTCTTGTCCATGCATATCATATTCTGATCATCTCCCTCCTTTTCATCTCCCGTTCCTTACACTGTTGTTGTTGGTAACTTCGGCGTATGTTAGCCCGTCTTCTGCTCTGATTTTACTCACTTTTGTTTTATTTCGTCCAGACACTGCGTTGATCCCGCAGTGATTCCCTGCAGAGAATGCATTTTTACTTCTTCCTCTTCACACTCCCCTCTTTCACAGTTTTCCTTCCCACATCTCCTGACTCCTCTACATCCTGCTGCTACATGTCCATACTCCTGATAACAGAAACACCTTAATGGAGCTCTTCCATAAAGTTTCCCCCTGTAGCATATCTGAATCTAAATCAACTGGATCTTACTTTAAATGCAAATAAGAGCAAGTTGATGTTATTCTCAAAAGCAAAGAGCAATCTGCAGAAAAGTCCTCCAATTTTCACTCTTCAAGGGACAGAAATCGAAAGAGTTAAATCTTTTAAATATCTAGGTATTTTAATTGATGACAGTCTTAGTTTTAAAGGAAATGTTGAACATTTGGTTAGGAAACTGAGACTGAAAATTGGCTTTTACTTTAGAAATAGGCTGTTTTTCTTTCAATGCAAAAAGGAAACTTGAAGGAATCGTAGACTCACTCATTGGTATATGTTCATTTATAAGGGTATTCTGCGTCTGCTCCCCTCATATCTGTGTGAATATATTCAACCAAAAGCGGCTGGACTGTAATTCTTTACGCTCACAAGACTCACTGCTACTGTCTGGACCAAGTGTCCGCACAGAAGCTGGTAAGGTGGCATTTCACTACTCTGCCCCCACAACATGGAACAATTTACAAAAATTCTGAAAATTAAAGGAACTCGTTTCAATAGGCCTGTTTAAACTCTTGCTCAAAGGTTTGGAAATGAAATCTATGGTTTGTAAATGTTTTTAAATAGTCTTATGAAATTGTGATGAAATTGTCTGTAATGTACTGAATTGTTGTGATCTGTGCCGCTGTCTTGGCCAGGACTCCCTTGAAAAAGAGATTAGTAATCTCAATGGGACTTTCCTGGTTAAAGAAAGGTTAAATAAAATAAAATTAAAAAAATAAATATAGCCTACCCTCTCTGGCAAATCTCCAACAAAAGTCAAACACACTTTGCTCCCTTTCTCCTTCAAAGAATCTTGTCAGTCTTCTCGCATCGCTGACACCTTCAATGCCCCAAAACTCCTCGTCTTCCACTGACAGCGGTACGCCACTTATTACTCCTTTTAGTATTCTGCCCGGATTGGGGAGCATTTCACACTGCTGTAATCTTCATGCTTGCTCTCTCAGACACTTGACAGTCAATAACCATCCCACTCCTTGTTATTTTGATGGATCCAACATCTCCAAGTTTATCTCCAACGAATTTTCCAATCTCGTGCGAATTCTTGAAGATCCCGTGCGTTCTTGTCACTGCTATCATCCAAACTTGATTGCTCTCATCCGTTCTTCTTGATTGGCTGCCATCACTTGACACACTTCCTTCTTCCTAGTCACACCTCCTCTTGTGTCTTCTTCGTTGTTCACACTCTCCTGACTCCATTTATCGAACCTCCCGCCCGTGTGTCTAACTCAAATGTACTGTGTTTGTTACACTGTTATCAAAACCAAGAAAGGTCTGTTGTTTCCCCACCTGATGGAAAAGTGAAGCCGGTTTGTTTCTCTTTACATCTAAAATCTCCCCTCCCCGTCAGATTGCACAGCTGAGCAGGGAAACTTATAACATTACAGTAGGCTAAGTTTTATGACTCTATGTAACTCAACATTAGCTCAATTTATGGAAAGTAACTGGAAGCTGTATTTTATTACTGCCTACTTGTTCAATGTTGAGAACATCAAGAAAGGACGAAGGTGACTGGAGGAGCTGAGGTTAGTGAGGCTAATCAGTGACGTACATTAGAAGAGAGGTTTCTCATGCTGCTTATTTTTTATATTAATGTCTACAGATAAATGTCAGAAGCTGTAATATCAAGACACAAAAGGCAAACATGAACAGTCGTATCTATAATGATTCTGAGGTCCTATTAAGCATATCAAGCTATTATAATGTGGATCATCATTATATTCTGAGAAACATTTTGCTTCACCTCCGCTGCTAAAACTCCATCCAAGGGGAAACACTGGAAACTATGTTTGTTTGAAACCTTAGAGTTTGTGGGACAATCTAGTCCAGATTTCAGAGCTCTTGGTATAGTGGTTTTGGATCTGGACCTGGTCTACTGTGCATTGGCACAAATCTGAACTATGTTTGATTAAACTTTAGCCCTGAAGAATAATCAAGTCAGATTGACAATGTGGTCCATGGGACAGTGAAATTTTTTATTTTCACAAATAAAATAGTTCTTTCAAATCTAAATAAGTGTTTCAGACAGCGTTATGCTTTGCCTAAAATGCAAAACTGTCACAGCAGTAAGAGGTGCAAAAAACAGAGATTCCTACCAACGTCAGTTAACTTTCACTTAAGTTCCTCTTAACTTTCCCCTTAATTGCGACTCAGAAGCTGCAAATCGGAAGCTTTAACTTGCTTTGTTTTAATACGGCACTGAAACTGCAGCTGCTTAGCTTGCACGGAAAGCACGGGGAAATCGCAGGGTGCTTTCACTATCGTTATCATAGTATCACATCCAAACAACGTAATTTCATGGTTAAATAGTTTCCATTATCTTAAGGCCTCCAAAGAATACAAGCATGGTACTGTAGTAATAACGTATTAAATATTGCGTTGGCGCAGCATCATGTCCGGCTGATGACTGCTGTAACGTGAGCCGCCGAATGAGAAACCACGTGGTCAAGCCAGCCGCAGTCTGATTTCTGTTGCACCTAAAGCAGTGTCATGGTAAGGATGAGGTGCGAGTGAGCCGAAGGTCCTGAAAGATATAACATTTTACTGTATGCCTAGTGATTATATGAGCACAAATACTTGCATTCAGAAATATACCATCACTACTAACAGCAGTAGCGGCCTAGTAGTTAAATTTTTAAATGCAAATGCAAAATGTACCTTCATCTTCGTTATTGTGTGAACATGATGCTGACATATTACCTCACTAGTAAATCCTTAGCAGTTAGTTCAGCGTTGTCATGTCTCCTTACACTTGTCAGGTGCCAGATCCTGTAACCGTCCAGCAAGGCAGCTCGATGGTGACTTGATGCTGACTATTACCATAAAGATGCTGCGTTCTAGGTGCCAGATCTGTACCAGCAAGGCTTCACCGCACAAAATCTGTTCTGTCAGTCACAGAAGGTTACGGCAAATCTGCCTAACTAAATCTTTCATATTGAGATATCAATGTTCTTTAATCACAGGAGATTTAGCTGTTCACTATGATTTAACATGACTATACTTTAGATATTAAAAACGTTTAAAAAACTGTGAGCAACACAAAGGAGGCTAACCCCAGGTGCTAGCACATCGGCCGTTAGGCTGTGGGGCTGGCCGGTCGACATGCATACCATCGCTGACTTAGGTTTAGAAACACATCCTGATGCTTAGGGTTAGGATAAGATGCTTTGGGAAGCTGTCAACGCATTTTATACTAACGTAGCTAGCTACCTAGCTTGTAGCACTTCCGGTCTAGACAGGGCATATCATTCAGACGAACTGAGAGCCATCTCATAGGGACGCTGAAGGATAACTTTTGCATCAAATAATGCTAATAAAGCGTAAGTATTTGATGCCCTGAGATGAGAACAGACAACACACGAATAATTATGAACAGGCACATTTGCTGTAACCTTCTTTGACAGACAGGACCTCCTTTTGCGCATGTGAAGAACGGCTCTTGCTGGCGGTACGGAAAACTGGTCAAGATGGCGGACAAACAAAACAAAATTGTATACAAATGCACATTTTTAAAAGTTTTTAGTAGTTTTCTCGCTTTGATTTTTGAAAATCTAGTGAGAACTAAACACTGAACTACAATATTAGCCCGTCAATGTAACCAACCAAGTTTGTTCAGAATGATTTCTGAGGTATCTGCTAGCCGTTTGGCTTTTCAATGGCTAGTTAGCTGATGTTAAGGCTAGTGTCTCCTCTGACAGCCAGAACACACAGCATCAGCGGCTTACTGACGAGTTGCCCTAGAAGGCTGTTCAAAACCAATGCAAATAGAGCTGCCTTCACTTGAAAGTAATGCCTTCTGAGGCAACTGCCTTCCGTTTCAAACACTTGTTTAACAGCTATGTGGGCTATGTGGGTCCAGAGCCCTTTAAAGAGAGAGCCACACCATCTCCGTTCACTCCAGTGGACCAGTTTTTCACAGCAATGGCGGATCATGTTGTGTCTGAATAGTTCCCGGAAGTTAGCATCAAATGCTAGCAGAGCAGCTGCAATAGAAAATGTTATCTGGGATGCACGTTTGAAAGGTAAGACGTGTAAAAAACGAGATTATATTGTATTAGCACAACTGAATTAAGTTAACATGTGCATTAAAAATGTTAGTGGATTTCCACCACTAAATTAGAAGATAAATAGACATTAATGGTTAACAGATTTCTCTTTAAAGGGCTCTGTGTGGGCCCAGCGGTCGAGGTAAACGTCATCACGTTTTGTGCACGGTGGCTTCTGGGACAGACCATATATGGAAGTTCAACTTACGTCACGTTTGCCTGCATGATGAAGCAGTTTTATGCTAACATTAGCCAATATAGGTTATAATGATCATAAACCATAAACATATATAACCAAATAGTAAACCAAACACAATGTTTCTAGACAAGCACTTTTACCATTTCTGCTCTCATTTTAACAAAGAAAAATCGTTAACTGCCCTCTCCTCATCCACGGTCAGGCTAATGCTAATATCCATTGCCTTGCTAACCATCTTTAGCAGGTTAATGCGATACATTATAGCCTTGGGATAGCATAACTTTCTCACCAAATAGAACGACCGCGTGAAAAATTTGCGTTTTCATTGTAAGGTTATCGTCACAATGACTTTTTAGTATCTACTAGTGTCCCGCCTCGTCTTGCCCCAAGTCTTGCCCCGCGGTACTCTGGTCTGCGCCTTTTGATAGCGTCACATAACGCGATGACGTTGCAGACGTTGTGTTTACCCGGATTTCGGGACAAATTCTCATCTGGTCTGGATTTAAAGTGTTAAAATGTCGGACTCATTAGAAACACAGACTCTTCAGGATCGTCTGGACCGTCTGCAGGAGCTGACAGAGTTCACGGAGAACTGCAAAAAACAGCTACAAGATATATTTGAAACGCTCGGATGGTCGTTGGACTACAACAAGGACTCCAACCGAGTAAGTTAACCGTTAGCTAGCGTTAGCGTTTAGTCTTCAGTCAAAATAACAACAAATCTTTTGGGAACTAATCTTGGGTTTTGTCGTAGTTAAATGTCGCCATCTTATTCAGACTAAAGATAAGCGTTGCTTTTCAGTTGGTGCCCCGGAACACCGAGCTGCAGGTTAGCTAACGGTAGCTAGCTAGTTAGCTTAAACTGTTTCCGTTAAAACGGTTAACTGGTGTAAATGTTACCGAGTTACATCAATTAACGATGGAATATATCCTCATGTATTTCGTTGTTTTCAAAGATCTCTACGTTATAAAACTACTTGGGTCGGATATATCTTTTCTGTTCTGCTATAAGCAGTGTTGTCAGAGTTTATTTATCCTTTTAAAGATGCTGTAATGTGTCTCTACAGTTTCCTTTGCTTCGTAACGTTATGCAGTTTTGTTTGCAATAACAGTAGGTATGTTTCCATTAACTGACTCCTGCTTGTATCATCCTCTCAATGCTGAAATCCATGATGTAGCCTACATTCAAACATTTCGTCCTGAGCCTAACAGTGTTTCCCACTTCTGATCCTTTGAATAGCTCATTCACAGGTTTGCCTCCAGCAGAATGAGTGGAATGGAAATAAACCTTAAAGTACAAATTGCTTTTAAAAGTCTGCAGGAGCTGTACGTTAAAATGAAACCAGGATTTACAAGTTTCTGCACAGACTGACCACCACACTTTTTTTTTCACACATAGGCAATGAAATATCAGGTCAAACACATATTTGTGTGTGCAAACTGAAACACAGGGTGAAGGTGTGGGTCTTCTAAAAGCTAAATCACCATGTCTGTGTAATTCACAGCTAATGTCCCTCTGACATTTGTGGTGTTTTCACAGGAAGAAATGGAGCAGTGTCCCTACGACCCCGACCACAGAGTCCCGGTCAGGAGCATGGAGAAACACAAAGCCTCCTGCAGCCTACGAAAGATGGGCTACACAGCGGAGGAGCAGGTACACATGGGTTTACTTTAATGGAGAGACTTCAGATGTTTAAAGTAACATTCACTTTTGGTAGGTTTTACAACCCCCATCTGTGACACTGAAACCAGTGACAATGGCAACAAAACAGAAGACAACAGACTGAAAAGCGTGTGACTGTGAATCTTAATCATTAGGAGAACAATAACGTGATTTGTCACTCCTTTTGCAGGCTGAGATGTTCGACCCTTCTGTGTGTTATGAGAACAGCAGTGTGAGAAGCTTTACAATGGGTGAGTCGTTACTGACAATCTGTAAATCCCAGTTTATATAATCAAAGTGTAAAGGGTTCAAAAAAATCCTTTTTTCCTTTAGGGATTTGATGAAAATGTCTTGAAGACAATGAACATTTTGCAATGTATTTGTTCATAGAGATCTTTCAAGATAATTAGGGCTTATTTTCCTGCAAAACAACATTAGAAATATAGCATAAATATAAGAGTTGACAAAGCTCCAAAGGGCAGCTGATCAAAGGATGAGGCAGAATTACTTTTAATTTTACAGCACAGGGTTTTGTTAGGGATTAGGTTGTAGTTCCCTTCATGTTGCTCGCAAAACAAACGTTTTATTTGTACAAATATTATAAACAGTACATTGGTAGATAAATAACAAGTCCTAGAAAGTCAAGATGTTCTAGAAAATAATCATCTTTGTTCATTGTATATATTTTCCTAATTGCTGTTGATTTTAAAGAGGTTAGATTAGAAAACCTTAAAACAAATATAATGTGTTTTACTTGTTAAATGTCTTTGCATTTTAATATAACTTAAAGGACAGAGAAGAAAATCTCAATATGTAATACAAATATCAGTTAGATGTTATCTTGATTTATAAAGATCTTTTAAATTATTTTTTATTTAAAACATTCACCTCAATCTTGTGCCAGTTTTCTTTGGTGAAGTTTTTTCAATCTTTATTACAAAATGAAACTCAGATGGAATCATTTGTATTTAAAAAATGAAATGTTTGTGGTTTGACCAATCATGCCGGGAAAACACACTTTGTACATTTTTTAGTTGTCATCCTGTCGTTTTCTTCATGCAGACAAATCCACCCAGCACCAGGTGATCCTGCAGGCGAGATCTGCTGCACCACTGATGAAGATGGAAGGAGTCTTCTGGCAAGGTGTGAGCTTAATGTGTAACCGTTCACTTCAAAACTGATTCCTCAGACGTGCTGATGGCTTTCCATCCTGACCAGAGACCAGACAGCGTTTCATTAGAAGCCAATGGCACACAGTTGGATTTCACAATCTTAAGAACATTTAGTCTCACAGTCCAGTTACAGTGACAAACCACTAGATGTCACCAGAGGGTTATATTGTGCCTAACCGCTCAGATGTTTGGTCCCTCTTAACCTGCACCTGCCTCCAGCCCCAATAAGAAGCTTCTGTAACTTTCAGATATTTACTCAATTTGAGATTGTAACCTTTTTATTTAATGTAATTTTGTGTGTTGTGTGTTCTGTTTGCAGCGACAGGGGTGAGTATTAGAGAGGAGCTGGGCTCTAGAAAGTTCTGCTGCCTGATTACGTGTAGTATCCTTTTAACGTCATATCCTTTCAAATAACAGGGCTGGGCTGGGACACACACTGCCTCTCTTTTCCCTTTACGTGTTGGGAAAACCTATATACATTCAGACTTATCACTTAACATTAATGGGAGCAGATCCACATTGATCTGAAAGGAGTTGATATAAAATAGATAAAAGGTGCTCATAGTCAGAAAAGGAGCTGAGAAACGCTAAATATTTTACAGCAGCTAAAAAGAAACTGAGCAGGAGCTTGCACATCAGTGACATTACATATTTGTAGGGAGAATGGGGAACTTGTTGAGCACCTTTTATTAGCTCCTGCTGTGATCTGTGAAATAGAAACTAACAGAAATAACTAAAAAGAGTTTCACCTTGGTTACTGACTTGCAGGAGAACAGATCATAAAATATTTTTTTAGCTCTTTTGTAGCACTCCATAACAGCCAGACTTGTATCGTGTAATTAGTGAAATGACTGGATAAACGATGTGTCGGGGTGATTTGTGCGTAAAGCCTCTCTGGTCCTCCATCAGGTCAGTACTCAGGCCAGCCCGTCGACGTGCCTCAGACCCACAAGCGTGCGGTGTGTGACCTTACTGTGGCCGACCGATTGGCTCTGTACGATCACGTGGTCGGCGTCCTCGGGCAGAAGGAAGCCGCCTCCTCCGGCAACGATGATCTCTACGTAGATTTGGTGTCCAAACTCCAGAAGGGTAAGAATCACACATTAAGACGAAGACCTCCCAGCTCCTCCCAAACATCTGAATTATAAAATACTCGCTCAGATCACCTGTACATGATATTTACAGACTATTTGGATTGTAGAGGAACTATCTTTCCAATAAATCCTCCTTTATTAGCTGTTTTTACACACTTTACATAAAAATAGTTAGCAATTTGCTTTTATTGTGGTGAATAAAGGAAGAGCAGTCTGGTGTCTCCTTCAGCGTGGTCCTCTGGTGAAATGTGTGTTTTGTGTGCAGGTGAAGAACAGAATGAACCAAAGACTCACCTGGAGCTGATGGCAGAGATGAGAGACTACAAGAGGCGGCGTCAGTCCTACCGAGCCAAGAACGTCCACATCACCAAGAAGTCCTACACCGAGGTGCGAGCGAGCAACGGGAGGATGTTTGACTGGTTCTTTACCCATTGTCTCTGTGTGCATACACATTTTCAGAGACGGGGATACCAAAAACACTCAAAGTCCCAACAGCGGAGAGCATTGTCCAGCACAGAAAAGTTTTCCTGTTCATCACATCTGCCCAACTTTAACCAGAAATTTCCAGAAACGTCAAAATCATCAATCATTTAATTTCGATTTGGCAACAGTGATTTTACACTGTGACTGTTGCAGATTGCTGAACGTCTCCCAGCTCGCATGTTCGTTTGTATGTTTCACACAGGTGGAAAATTTGGATGGGTGGAGGTGAGGGGGAGAGTGAGCTGGTAAGAAGCTTTAGCACAGATTTAGCTGCAGTGTCTCTGTAGGGAAGTCATTTATAAAATCTTACTGTGCTGGGAAAAGCTTTTTATAAACTCTATAAACTGTCTGGGAAACTGTTTTTTCTGTGAAAATCTGACTGTCTGGCATGACTGTGATCATCCTGCAGGTGATCAGAGAGGTGATCAACGTCCACTCAGAGGAGCTCACCAGACAGTGGAGAGAGGAAGCGGAGGACGAGGAGTCGGCCAGATCTGAACTCTCCTCCCACAGGTACAACAAACGTCACGGCCTCCTGACGAACAGTTTCCTGTAATGTTGTGATTAATGAAATGCAAAGTATTTTAAAGTGAAGAAAGTCTGATAGAACATTTGTAGGCCAATGACTGATACTGTGTGTCTGTCAGGCGCCGGGCGGATGAAAGGCGCTCTGCGTCATCAGAGTCTCGTCACTCCCACAGCAGACGCCATCGCAGCCGGGAAAGAAGCCAAGACAGAGAGAGCAAGAAGAAGAGGAAGAAGAAGGAGAGGTGAGAAAGGACAAACCTCTTTGTGTTGTCCCAGGTTCTTTTAGCTTCATTACTGGATACTTGTCATATACAGATGAGGGTTTTGCTGTCAAACATCTAACAAATACAATTGTCCTCTAAACAAAGCAGCTACAGAAAAATTAGACTGCGATCAGTCAAAGATTTATTAGTAGAACAATCTTTTGTTTCTGGAAGTGCCAAAATTTTTCTTCTCACAGTTTGCCATATGAATCTTTGCAGGGATTCCCACTCCCCTGATGACCACCACCAAGACCGAAAGAAGAAGAAAAAGAAGAAGAAAGAGGAGAGGGAGAAGGAAAAGTGATAGTTCCGGATCAGCAGCAGCAAAAGCCAGATCAGATGAGGGTCATTGTGATCTCTACGGTTCAAAAGATGTCAGGTGTCATAACATTTTACGTCCATAAACTAGAGGATAAATGGGAAATAAAGTTTTTGGGAACCAACAACATCAATATTTTGAGCTTTCTGTGCTTCACAAACACCATTGTTAAATATATTATGATATGTATTTATCTTGTAAAATTCAGTGTTTTACAGTTCAGTTAGATGGCTGCTAATCCCGTACAAGCCCCGCCCACCTCTGTCTGATTGGCTGGGAGAGGTTTTCAGCCAAAAACTGCGAGGAATGTTGGACAGGAGTGTCACAGCTGGCACACTTTTATCACGGGGTCAAAGGTCACTCTTGTTTCAGGCTTAGTTTTGCTGCATGCTTTAAGTGTTTATGCAAGGTTTCTGTGGTCATTGGGAAATCCTGGAAAGTTTCTGAATTCTTTTTAGAAAAATGACTTGATTCTGAAATCCATGGCCGAGACAATAATGCTGCTTAAAGTGCACAGGTCATCAAAAACTACATAATATGTTTTATTTTATGTCACTTTCTAAAACAGAGTTACAAGTGCTTCACATATAGGATGGGACACACATCGCTACACGTACATACAGACTAAGATTAAAGCGTCGTACAATATAATACAAACAAAACTTAAGGCAAACTGCAAACCACTGAGTCTGCGGATCTGATGGATGTGGAAGGATATTCCAGAGTTCTGGACCAACAAATGAAAAAGTGTGCACACCTTATGATTTAAAATAGGAATGAGGAAAAGATAAAAACATCTTAATCCAATGATCGGAGCTCAAATAGCGGCACAACGACGCTGCTATATATACGTTGGCTGTAGGCCATTCAAGGCTTTGTAGGTTATTTAAAATTAATCCTGTGTTTTACTGGAAGCCAGAAAAGGGAGGCGAGAACTGGGCCGATATGAGTCAGAACACTGGTGTTCGTTAACAGTCATGCAGCAGCACTTTGCACTTAAACAAGACGGACGAGAGAGGACTGAGTAATGCAAGTACAGAGGGAGTTATAAGGGTTAGGGTTTGTACCAGAAGTGCCATTGTTTTGGCTATAAGGACAATATTTCTCAACTGAATGAAGCAACACTGAATGACTTTAGTGACGTGGGGTTCAAAGTTCAAATGTGGGTCAAAAAGAAAACCAAGATAACCAGGACTGCTGAAGGTTTAAACTAGCGACCAACCCATGCATGTTTTTTAGTGTCTGATGCTGATATTGAGAGACAGCTGATAAATAATGCCAATATCAAACAGAGAAAAGTCCTGTAAAGTTCATTATTCCTGCAGAGTCCAGTCTGTTTCAGATGGAAGCTTTATTTAGGAATGGATGTAGGTTTCAGAGTGTGGCTGGTGTTTAAGGAAGAGCGTCATACAGCTGCATTATTCTCTACAGTATAACTATATATATTTACTCTAACCAGTCTGGGTGTTAGATTAGATCTGCTGTTATTCAGGATGATATATCGGCCTTCTGAGTGCAGCTATTGGCCAACCGATCTATCACTAGTTTAAACTATTGTCTGTGAACTCTATATAATATATGTGTATCAATTTCTACGATTTTTACAGTTAAAACTTGTATCAGCATAAAGTCAAATTTGTTATTCCTTTCAGTCTGCGTTAGAGCTGATTCTATTATTTTAGTTTACGGCTAATAATTTCCCTGATAATTGTTTGGTTGAAAAACATCAGAAGACAATAAGAAAGTAAAAATGCAATTTTCCCAGAGGAACTCAGATAAACCCTTTACAGTAATATACTCTTACAGTACTCTGAAAATTACTTCATAAAATAAAAATGAATGTACAATTAAACTAGCTTCTGTTTAATTTGATAAATCCGTCTTATCAACTAATTGTTGCAGCTCAGGGTCGGATCATTGTTCAGTCTGTGTGTAGTTAATTTAATTAAATCTCATCAGGACTTTTTTACCATAAAGTTTTTTGTGTTTTCTATTTTTCAGATACATTTGTTTTTCAGTTCGCTCTTTAAACTTTTGTTTATCCCAATGCTGCAAAACATTTCTTATGATATAATAAAATTTACTCTGACAGGATAGACAGGAAATTGAGCTGAGCAGCAAGAATTAATCCATTTTTATCTGCAGATAGAGGAAGTTTTTATAGAGTCGTTCAAAGTCTTGTCATTTTACAAGTTGGCTTTTATGGCATGTGAGGTATGTTTTCACAGCAAGGTGTTTCAGATATTAAAATAATATATAATGCTTTCTAGTTACTTCTTTAACCGTAAACATCACGTGAGAACAATAAATGCTTAAAGTTTAGACATTTCTGCACAGATCCATCAGTCTCTTTCTCTCTGTCTTGGTGTTTCTCTGCTGATGCTGGACTCTGGCTCAGGTATTTCTCACCCTGTTGAGATGCAGAAATAGAGCACGAGAAAGAAAAAAAGACGGAGAGGATCCCGTCAGTGCCTGGGAACCTGAGGGATCCTGGAGACAGACAGAGCGAGGACAGGGGGAACCACCGGGGTGATAATGCTGTGAGGAGAGCTGCTCAGGGAAAGCTAAATCAGGTCGTTTTTTTGTCCTCATCTGTATCCTGAAAGCGTCCTGTGCAGGATCCGGTTCAGTCTGAGGGGACTCTGCAGCACCATGGGAGCCTCCAGCGACAAGGTAAGAGGGGACGGTCTGGGTTTGGCCCGGGGCCCTGCAGGTTTGGTGTCTGTTTTGGCTTCCTGATGGGATCGGGGTGGAATTTAAATTGAAATCAAATGATTTCTTGTGCAGGAGGCAGGTAATGAAGAGGAAACTGTAAAATATCAGTTGTGGACTGATCACCGTAACATGTTTTAGACTGTTAATACCAAAGAAACTGTTCAGGATTAGCTGTTAAATAGAGCAAACAGTTTGTTTTAGCACTCAGCAAATATTGAGGGTGAAAGTGATCCAGCACAGTTTTGGTTTTACTGTCTCTAGTCTGAATTGGTCTGTTTTAAAGTAGTTTACAGACTGTCAGCAGGCCCTTACAAGTGTCAAAACATCAGGCCTTAAAAATCAGTATTGTCTAAAAGTAGAAAGAAGACGTCTTCATTTCCACATTAAAATGTCAGCTGAATATGTTTCTCCCTTTGTTAGATTTAGTTGAGAAGATAAATGTTGGGATAAAGCCTGTTTTATATAACATAAACCTGTTTTATGTTGAACTGAGAGACCAACAGAAACTCACCTGTGGTATTTGTTCAGAAACTTTCGTTAAATGTCTCCATATTTGGTCTTTAAAAAGTAATAAATATGACTTTCTGCTACCTGCACACACCCTGAAGTTCTAACACGTTCTTCAATAGAACTTAAAACTCACTCAGCTTCGTACTGAACATTCAGGCTGCTGAGAAATGTTTGACAGGATGTGAAGGACATTTGTTTGGCTGTGATCATTTTCCACTGTGACTGATGAAAAAGCTGATTTTTTTTATATATGTTGCTCTTGAGTGTGTTTTTATTTGACTTGTTTTTTTTATGAAAGATAATCATCATAATAAACCCTGAAGGATGATTTATTTTCCCCTTAAATGTGCACACCACAAACAGACCAGGAGGCATTTTCATAGTTAGGTAAAGTAAAATCCTGGAGAAAAGAATTTAATCTGAAACCCAAAAAGAACCAAAACAACCTAAACTGACAAAATATACTGCAATTTTCATCATACAACACACGTTTTAATTGTTAGTTGTAGCAATGTTTCATGAGACAAATCGTTTTTTTCTATAACAATTCACAAATATCCATAAGAACGACTTAAATAAGAAAGTGGAGCGTAGCAGGTGAACCCCACCTCACTGCCCCAGAGGTCCTGCAGGTCGGGATTATTGGTTCATTCTCACCACAACATGCTCCGCCTAGATCGCCTCTGTTTCAAGCAAATTTTGAATTGATGCCCAAACCAACCTGTAGTGAGTGTTTGTTTACAGAACATCATACTGTTCATCCAGCAGAGCCCAGACACACTGCTGTCACAGTAACAGCTGAACACTGACAACAACACTACACTTTTTTTAGGATAAAACTAGTTATTCTACATAGAAATGTGGCACATGTGTTCATTGTTGAATTGCATAGTAAGAACTTTTCTTAACCTGAGGTCAGTACTGTATAAATTAAACACAATAATGTTTTTATTCTTTCCTCTTCCTTTGTGTTTGTTGTCTACGGAAACTTTTTCTGCTCTTTGCTGCATTTTTACTCCATCATAAAAAGGCCCCTTAAAATTCTTCTGAAAAGAAAAGGAAGTGCCTCTTCATGGTAATTATTGAGGAAAAATACAAAATTTTGTAATGACTGTTGACTGTCTGTGGCTCCACTTTTAACCTAAATTATAAATTAAGTTAAAAGTAGAGAGATAAAAAAGTTTTTTAAAAATACATTATTATTATTTTCATTGTTTGTTATTTTAGTAATTGTTCCTTTGTTTGTATTTTTTTGTTTTTTTATTTCCCATTTAGAACAGATTTGTTGTTTTGTTTTTCATTTAGTCATTTTATTTTAATATAATATATTATTTTAATTTTTTTATAACACACATACATTTACTGTTTTATTTACCTTATTGCATTTATATATGTAAAATATATATATTTATATAATACTATTTTATTTACCTTATTGCATTTATATATATAAAGTATATATATTTATATAATACTGTTTTATTGACCTTATTTCAATAAGGTCAATAAAACAGTATTATATAAATTATATATATAAATGCAATAAGGTAAATAAAACAGTAAATGTATGTGTGTTATAAAACATTTACAAATATTTTTGTAAATTAAACAAACAAACACAAACTTTTACTTTTTTATTTACTTTATTTAATGAACTGTATAACATGAATTGTTCTTTTACAATTTATTTGTAGCTTTGGCAATATTGTTGTTTTACATTCATGCCAATGAAGCTAGATCAAATTGAATTAAGATAAAGTTCTGGACAGTTTATTAGAGTTTTGAAACATAAACTTTCCCCCCACAAATTTTCCAAAACCAAATTTCTCAAATGCTCAAATGCATCAAAAGCAAATGTGTGATTTATGATATTTGGTTGTATAAATAAAAATGACTTGTGCCAATCACCCACTCAGCACCTGAGGAGAAAGAAGTGGGGGAGAAAGAAAGCAGGAGGAAAACAAAACAAAACAGGCCTGCTTGGCATGTAACACTTGACTTGGCTGTAAAATTTAAAAAAAGAAAGAAAAATCCTGTAACTGCGGTTCTGGTTTCTCCCCTTCAGCCCAGTTTCCTGACCTCATGTCTGACTGTGCAGCGTCTCCAGCTCGGCTAAATGTTTGGGATTTTCCTCAGATCACAGTGACGCTTGAGGAATGTCAGATGAGTCTGAGAAGAAGTCAGCGGTTTTCATCCTGACAAAGAAACCTCTCAGTCTGTTTCATTCTCACCCAAACACCAGCAGAGTCTCATCTGAGCGGACTCAGACCCTCAGCGGCCGCTGGGCGCCTTCGCTCTTCAGAGAATGAATCTACTTTTTAAACACTTTTCTGATCCTCCTTCACACAGCAGGCTCCGCTTACTTCATCACGCCTCATCTTCATGTTCTTTTGGTGCCAGTTTAGGTGACTCAGGCTCCAAAGATGCATAAAAAAATGGAGGTTGTCTTTTGTCTTTTGCAGAAGAAGGATTTTTCAGCGTAATATGGAAGGAAGTTGGTTATATATTTAGGCTTGATTCTTTATGGCTGCACCTAAATCTGCAGTTATCACATGCATTAATCACAGTGTAAGCACCAAAAGACAAAGGCAGTTTTATATAAACATCTAGATACCTTAATATGTGCTTTATTATCAGTTCAAGAACTTTAATTGTGGATTACATCACATGATATTAATTTATATATCCATATCTCCCTGCATTATGTTCTACTGTAAATTTATTTAGATTGATAAATCCTTATTTGTTAAATTCTAAAATCCACAAAATTTTGGGTAAGATATTCAAACCCCTGATATAAGTTTGTTATTTGAGCCAATCTTGAGTTCAAAAAAGTCTAAATCTTTTTGTTTTCCAATGTTTATTTGGTAATTGAATATTAAGTATTTTAAAATGTTTAACAGTGTTGTATAAAATCCACAACTCCTAATTAAATTGAGTTTAGCAAAGTTGTAGAAACCAGCCAGAGTTTGAAAGTTTCCAACCGAAGAAATCCCAACCCCTCCCTTCAGGCCTCCCTCCCTCAAAAACACATAATGAGTGCACTGGCACTTTTCTTTGCATCAGATATTTTGTTTTATTGACTGTCAAGACAATTTCAACACATATAACAAATATGCTTCTGAAATAAATTCCCTACCCCGGCTTTAATAACACTAGCAAAGATTCATGAATTAGATTGTCGCACAGGTGTTTAAGTTAAATATCCAGATCCTGACAGAAATGAGTTTTCATTTACATCAGAAACCAAGAGTATAAAAACTGGAAGTTTATTTTTATTTTATTTCAAATTTTTGGAGCATAATAATCTGGAGCCAGGATGCGTTGTCCTTCAATATGTACTGGAATCATTTTAAATATAGTTTTGTTTGTGTGTAAAAATACTTAAAATCCATCCAGACCCCTCAGGCCCTCTGACCCCGGGCTTCTTCACAAACAGAAACTAAACTCAAAGTCTGGTTGCTAGAACCAAGTAGGACTGCAACTAATGGTTCATTGACATTATTGGTTAACATGTAGTATTTTCTCAGATAATTATTTTTACTGTGTAATGGCATATATAAGTGAAAATGTGGCTCATAATGTACCAGAGGTCAAATTTCTGTCCTTAAACTGTTTTATTTGAAACAAGAAAAGAATAATATCCATGTAGCTCAAATCAAACGAGTTAAAAGATAATGTCTGTCTGATTCATTAACAGACTAAATCGTTTCAGTTCTACTCAAACTCTTTTAAAAGCATCATTTTGTGATAAATATTCCCTTCCAGCAAGTGAGATTTGAATTCTTGTAATTTTAACTATAACTTTGATTTATGTGAATATGTTTTTATTTTATTTCAATCCAGTGCTCTTTTGTTTTGTTGGTATGTTCCTTTACAGCAAAGAGTTTTTGTTCCAACAAATCTGTCAATTAGACAATCAATAATTCGAAATTGTTTTCATCTGCAGGTCTGAAGTGAGTAAATTCACACAGTGGCTGTTCTGAACCTTATTTCACAGATTGTATGAACTGCACTGCAAAACCTAAAATCTTAGTAAGATTAATTATCTTAATTGAAGGCAATATATACTTGTTTTTTGTCTTTTGTCTTCTTACCAGGCAGCTTTTATGTCAGAGAATTTCAGCTGTTTCAAGTTTTTTTGGCCTTTAGTAACAAGTGAAATATTCTCGTTCTGTTGGCAGATAATTTTACTTATTTTAAGTAATTTTCCCCAATTTTAATGCTTTTTTTTCTTGTTTTTGAGAGCTCAGTTTTTGCAGTGTGGTTTTACATGGATGCTGCTGTGTTTGTGTTTCCCCTGCAGGCGTCTCTCCTCTCTGGGCTGCTTGTGTTCACGCTGTGTGTCGTCTCTTCTCTCTGCCAGGAAGAACATTCTGGATACCACTCAGGTGTAGAGCTGCCAAACACTGATGTGTTCAGAACTAACACATCTAGAAATGTCACTTTTATTTAGCATTAACAGCGTGTGCAGCGATCAGTTTAAAAGGGCTTCACAGAACAATTAAGAAACAAGCAAAACTACATCAGTGTTGTTTCATTTTAATAACTGTTTTCTTTAAAAAAAATGAAATTATTTTCCTGAATAAAAATCTGTTGGTGCTGGAGAGTTTTAATGAATTGTTTTGTCTAGAAAATATCAAAATAAAGACAAATAACCGTCACAATTTACTAGAACTCATATATTTATCTTAAGATTTCTTTTTTTAGTCTGAAAATCAAAAGATTTATTTTAGAATAACCTGAAAAAACAACTGCTGAAAGTTGCTGCTGCTGGAATTGATTATGGATCTTAAAGATTACCACAGTGGCCCAATTATATGGAAATATTTGTTTTTCTTTGGGAAATTATATTAGACAAAATAAGATTGTCTCACATATATAAGCACCTATCAAGGTTAAAACATGCCTCAACCCTCCAAATTAACAATCAGTTGTTTTTACATTTATTTGTTCTTCTTCACTTTCTGCAAATTTTGCGTGTTTAAATGACCATTTCAACCCATATTTTGGTTATAGAAGTATCATCCTGTGTGTGTCTCAAAGGGCTCGTCCGGGATTTGAACCCGGGACCTCTCGCACCGGAAGCGAGAATCATACCCCTAGACCAACGAGCCACATGTGGATTAGATCACAGAATCAGGTCTAACACGCTGTTTTTGATGTGTTGCTGTCCAGGTGAGGAACACACCTATGAAGGCTCCGTGGTCGACCACTATGACAACTTAGCCTCTCCTCAGCCAGGTGAGCACAGCAGCCTTTACTGTCTCTTCTCACCTGATTGTATTTGAATTGCGTTCACGTCCAAATGTTGTCCCATCCGTCTCCTCTGTGCTGACAGAGTACCCACCTGAGCCGACTCACAGCTACGACGAGGACCAGGAGGGAGACTACGACCCCTACGGCCCTGCCCCCACCCGGGTGACCATGATCACAGAGGAGGCCTTCCCCTACGCCACCACCGCAGAGTCCCACTATGCTAAGGAGGACAAAAAGACTATGAAGGTAAGACCGCTGAGGCCTGGAGGACTTTAAATTTCAATCCCACCCCAAGGTCCGTTTAGCAGCTGTTCTGGAGCTTTCGATCACGCCACATGATCTTCATTAGCACATGGAGTTTGTCTTGTCAGAGATTTGTAGATTCATTTAAATTTTTTAGCTCAACTGTTTTTTCCAAGGTCAAGAATTGACTTTAATCTTCATTTTAATTTCACTTTTTACAGTATGTGAGTATTACTTCTTCCAGATTATTCTGATGGCAAAAGTATTTCCTCTGATCCTCCTGCATTAGATGTCTTTTTATCATTACTACTATATCAAAAAAGTCTATTATATAATATTCACAAAGAGAAATGTGGAGAGCAGGCAGGCAGCTTGCAGGTATTGCACAATAATCAAGATGGCGCCCGCTAAACTTGGAACAACAACATCAGCGGGTTTCGGGGGTTAGCACGGCGGGAAAAAAAAATTCAGTCAGTAATTTCACCATTGCAACAGGTTGCATGTCTCTCGTTTCCTCATCCCTAATCTTTGTCAGTTTTTCTGCTTCAACAATACAATTTCCCATCAGGGATGAATAAAGTTCTAGTTATCTATCTATACATTTCAAAGAGCTTTATAAGGTAAAGTAACATATTAATGAGAGTTAAGGACAGTCAGTTAAAGAAGTCCATGTAGGCGTCACATTATGTCCCATTTTTTTGTCAGAGAAGACGTATTTCACGTTTCCTGTGGTCTAATATGAATAATGTCATGTTTCAGGTCCTGTATCCTCCAGCAGGACCAGACAGAGACTCGTCGGAAGAGTCTGGGGACGACGCAGCGCTCGGCGAGGAGGGGCCGACAGAGTGCAACTGTGAACCCGGAGAGCCCGGATTCGCTGGCTTTGCAGGACCAAAGGTACCGTATGGAGTTGTTTTAGTGCCAAATTGAATCTGAATTTAATATTTCTAAATTTGAAATATTTTTGTCTATTTCACAGATCAGAATAAAATCTAATGGTTTGAAATTGAATTTAACTAGAATTACTTTCATCTTGTGATTATTTCAATTTTTGTGTTAGAATACAATTACAATCTGTGAAATAAAATTTCAAATTTAGCAAACAATCTTCAGTTTAAACTTTTAAAATCCAAAACTATTAAATTCAAAACTGAGTTTGTGCTGGCAGTAATACAGCTCACCCATAATACTCACATCACATCCTTGCTTATTGGGGTGGGGATGGAATAGTGGAGAAGACACCTTCCTTTGATGTGAGAGACTCGGGTTCGATTCCCACTGTGACATGTTCCAGTGTGTTCCTGAGCAAGACACTTAACCTTTGACCTCTTACATAGTTAGCAATTGTACGCTGCTTTGGATGAATGTGTCAGCTATGTGACTAATTCTGTACAAACACTGCTTTGTTCCACTGACATTCAACAAAAAGATTTATAAGGGATCTTTCGTGATTTTGTGCAATTCATATAATGAACTATCGATTAATTAATTATTCTTTTTATTGTTTTATATGTATTGTTTTTTGGCTTTTAGTTTCTTGATTGATGACAGATTTCCTGCTCTGGTGGGAAAGTTTTATTCTATTATTTAGCAGCAGTCCAGTTTATGTGTCGCCCTACATATTCACACTGTTTATTGAGGCTACATTAGCAGGTTTATTCTAGAGATTGGTGTTTCTATCTCAAAATGTTTGGTATAATGTGGTGAAACACTCACTTTATAATGTATAAAAAACACAGTAGTACTTTAACTGTATGCACTCCCCAGGAGTTCATTAATAAACGCATGCATTTTGTTCTGGTTAATCTGTTACCTTTTACTTAACCTGTTATTCATTCTTTTTTTCTTCTTTCCAGGGATCCAGGGGTCTGCAGGGGAAAACCGGTGAGCCAGGCATTCAAGGCAGAGAAGTGAGAGACTCCAACATCATTACTGCATGTTCATTAAAAATAATAAAACCTGAACAAACTAAAAATTATATTACAGCTGCGTGTTTCTGCTGCTGCAGTTTGATCGGTTTTAATTGTGGTTTTTGTTTTTAGGGTTATAAGGGAACCAAAGGGGTTCGGGGAAGAGGAGGAGACACCGGACCAGTGGTGAGTGAATCATGTTAAGCAAAGTGAATCCAACCACGGCTCTTAGATATACCTGTACTGACACTGTAGTGACAACATAGTTGAATAAACACAAACTGAAAGGAAAAGTAAAAGTGGACAGGAAAGTAAAGGAAGGTAAAAGTGAAACTAAAGCTGTAGAAACACTTAAAAAGGGAAGTTAACAAAGACAGAAGAAATAAAATTAAATGTATAGTAAAAACAGAGATTTATTATTTTTACACTCAGTAAGAAGCCACAGCACTGTCTTACATTGGAACAATAAAATAAATACGATAAAAACTAGATTTTTGGAAACATATTAATGAATAAAAAGAAACAATTGTTTTATTGAAAAACAAATAAAAATAGTATCCACCTTTTGTGAAATAAAAATACATGTGACTAGTTTTAGGTTTGCTGCTGATAAATTTCTCTTTTTATACAGATGATATCTGTGTTTATATATATGTGAGTGTATTTATATATATCAAACAGTTTATACTATAGTATACTATATAAAAAAGATATATATACCAAAACAGCCAATACCACAGGTATTAAATATTTACAGTGAAATTGAAAACAGAATTCAAAACTATTTGATTTAACAGTTCAACAATGCCAAACTCTAAAAACCTTGTGGTGCGTTACTCACTGTGTCAATGCAGTTCTGACACTAACAACACAATTCATATTTGTTCTTCCTGTTTGTTTATTCTTGGTTTCTGACCTTTGACCTCTCCTCCTGCAGGGTGACCCCGGGCCTGAAGGAGATGACGGCGCTTCTGGTTTCTCCGGCGCCATGGTGAGTTCACTGACCCTCCGACAGTGAAGGTCTGCTGATGAGTTTTAATATAAGAAAATGACACAACTTGTCACATGTAAACAGGGTGTCACAGCAGTTTTATAATTTGATAATGTTGAGCTTTATAATTAACTGAACCTTTTTCTCCCTCTCAACAGGGAGAACCTGGACTTCCAGGAGACCCCGGCGAGCAAGGACAGCTGGGTCTGAAGGTAAGCACCTCTTTTAGACTGATGCGCTGACCGGAGACACACCTTTAACATTAAAGACTGAACACAGTCATCCGAAATACGTTAACGTTACTATAGAGTCATTTTAAAATTATTATTATAACCACACAGTAGATATCAGTGGT
This sequence comes from Lepomis macrochirus, assembly GCA_024633595.2. NCBI lineage: Eukaryota > Metazoa > Chordata > Actinopteri > Centrarchiformes > Centrarchidae > Lepomis > Lepomis macrochirus. The sequence goes on along the minus strand of JALXJV020000015.1, from coordinate 4,072,161 downwards.
TACTCAGCTATAAAAGTCTGTTTTGGCTCAAACTGGCTATCATACTTACATTTTCATATTTTAGCAATATTAAGAATTAAGCTCTAGCTAATTGAATTAGTGAAACTTTTATTCAGAAAACAGCAACACAAATGTCCAACAATTTATAACTTTGTTTTTAAACATTCTGGTTATTATTAGTTTATATTTTGTTTGATTTGATTAAATAACGAGCTGTGAAAACGATAGGTGACAGGCTGGGAAAGAAATCGCTGATTGTCATCTATTGTACATTATTATCAGAACTGGAAACAGGTTTATTGCTGAGTAGGTTTTCACAAACATGGAATTTTCCTCAGATTTTTTTGGTGTCTAAAAACGAACATAATATCAGAAAAGTACTGCAAAAGTTGAGGATTATAAATATTAAATTAAAAAATTACATTAAAAATGTTAATAAGTATATGTAACGTATATCTGTTTTGTTTTGATTAAAAAGAGCTGTACAGGGTAACGAGTCAAGTTAGACTTCAACATGATGTAAAGTCTGTGGTGCGGGTGGGATCAGAGTCCCGGCCTTGGTGTAGTGAACAAACTGTTCTTGTGCCGTGAGGCAATGTTATTATAGTTTTTCATTTGGTGTGTTTGTTGTTATTTCGTTTTGACTTTTTGTTTTCAATTTCAGTTCAGTTTTGATTTAAAGTGGGGTTGCTTAATTTCAGTTTAGTTTCAGTATTAGTTTTAGTCTTTATTTTGTAACATGGGCAACTTTTTCCCAACTTTCGCCACCATGATCCCAGGCGAGGGGCGTGGACTACAAACTGAGTCAGCTAAGAAATTGGAATTTCATATCCACCCAAAATACGAGGCATATGCAGGCCCTATGAAATAAATAAGAAAGACAAAAACTAAAGACATTTACTCCATAATTTTATCTTATTTAGTTATTTTTGCAAACACACAATACAGTTTCAGTAAGTTATCGGGGAGTTTTTTGTAAAGCCTCATGGTAATTCTCATTTTTATAGTTAATAAAAATGTTTTTTCAGCACATTTTGTTAGTTTTCGTCACAAGTATTTATATTACGTTGTTGTCCCTCTTTCATTTTTCAACCTAGTTTTCCAGCATCATGAGGAGCTGCAGCTAAGACTGTTTTATTAAAATCTGACATCTCTTCCTGTCCACAGGGTGACGTCGGTATGGAGGGGCCCCGCGGAGGAGTCGGGGGTCCTGGTGAGACTGTAAGGAAAACACAACCTCATCCTCTCTGTGGTGGAGACATTTTTCATTCCTGAACTAACTTGTCTGAAAACTGCAATGAACTGAGACAAAATATTAGTGTCATTTTTTCCTATATTCTTTAATTAAATCTTGCTAAAATATTTTATCTTCTATTGAATTCCATAAAAAATCTAGTTCACCTCTGACCCCTCAAACGATTCCCACCACATTTTAAGCTTTTAAACACAATATGGATGAAGGTTCACAGTATTTAATGTGCATGGAGTTCAAGGTTGTTATTAAAGTCGTTGTTATTAAATTAATTCCATTTAAAGTAAGAAGTTATATTAAAGATAAAATAAAAACTTGAATCAGTTCTGAGTGTAGAACAGAAAGAAAAAAATGTGTTTTAAATGCTTTAAAATGTGTTCTTGTATTCATCATTTAAAAATATAATATCAAATGAATTCCTTTAACAATTATTTCATGTATCAATTAAATAATAAGACTCCCTTTCCTATTTTATTTATAAATAAAATAATTCATATGAATTCATGTTTAAAAATATCTTCATTCATCATTTTAAAATATAATCAATCGATTGGCACATATGAAATTCTCCCATTACCAGTTTATTTTCTGTATCTATTAAATAATTCATACTAATCCATTTACCAGTTTATTTAACGTGTCAATTACATAATTTGTACAAATCCCTTTATCAGATTATTTTAGGTCTCAATTTAATAATTCATACAAATCGATTTACCAGTTTATTTAACATATCAATTAAATAATTCAAACGAATCCCTTTAACAGTTTATTTTATGCATCATTTAAATAATCCAGACCATTGAATTTAGTGATTTAAAAAAATTAACTACAGGAAGATTTAAGTGTTTTCAGATGGATCCAGAATCAGGAACAGCTTTAATGCAAAGTAGTTTTTACACATTCAAGGAATTTACTTTGGTGACTAAGAAAGACATAAACCTACACAAATATATAGATATATAAAATATGAAATTGACAAAATATAAAAATTCTAAAAGAATAATAGAGACTGTGTGCACTATAATATGAAAATCTGATATGTTGAGCAGGGGGAAGGATTTTAGAAAAACCTTTTGAAGACCTCATTGATGTTTTGTAAATAGTGTTTGACTGTTAGTTCCCCACACAATCTAACTCCTGGAAAAGGCCCTTTAAAACCCAGTTTATTACTAGCTGAGAACAGCCTTGGTTGTAAATAGAATTATCTCGAGGTCATACATTGTCGCTGGATAACTGTCGGGGGAAGCACCTGCCGGTTTGTGTGAAGAGTCAGGTGATCTTTATCTGTTGATCCGCTATTTATTCCTCCACACGGCTGGAAATCACCCAGAGCTTTCACTCCTCCATCTGGACCAAACATCTGTCGCGGTGGTTCCTCCAACAACCAGGTGGAAAAAGCGGCACAGAGAAAATAGGCTGGTGGTGAATTTGGGGGTTTACCAGCTGCTGACGGTGATAAACAACATGTGAAATTAATTCCATTTTTCTTTTTCAACTCTTAAAGGTCCTTTTCAGACACTTTGCTCTGCACAGTGGTCAAACGGGGGTTACCGCTGCATATTTTTGCAGAATCTCAATGCATCCTTCTTGTGCTGAGTTTAATAAAATATATACTTTAAATCATTTATCACCATTGATGAACCCCACAAAGGACATTATAGTGTTTAAAAGCATTGTTTGGAGGTCCATAACAACGGATATCTCTATAACGTGCGGAGACACTTGTCCACTTGAAACACATTTCTGAGGACCTCTCTCCATTTTTCTAAGATCAATGGTCCTCAGGTTCATGCAACTGTTTTTTGTTTTTGCTTTGGAACCCATACGTCTTGTTTATTACAGCCATGTGTAACATCAACTAACTACGCTCGCTGCAGCCTGGTTTATTTGCTCCAAACCAGCTGATGGAAACGCACATATTTCACACATACATTCCAAAAGTAAGCTTAAAATTCACGTGACAATTAGATGAAAACATGGCTGCTGACAATAATACTTTAAATACACGCACCAAATTCTTTTGCCTATTACTCGCTGCATTCATCCAGCTCTCCTTACAGTTACCTTAAATTTATGTAATGGCAGCTTTCATGTTAAAATGTCACTACTTACCATCAAAGGCCCGTCTTTGTACATATAAACTAAATTTGTAAATGAAATAAAGCTGTTAGAGCTGCCGTGAGAATCTTTAGATGTGCTGCATAATACTGCTGCATGCAGAGAAGCTTGTATTTATTGTTTATTTTACACTGAACAACTGACTGTGTTTTAAAGCTGATATTAAATTAAATTAAAGCCCATAAAACACCGCTGCTAAACAAAAAGATACATAAGGGATCTTTTGTGACCGTGTGCGATTCAGATAACTGCACAAAATAATGTGAATTTAATCCTCACTTAAACAACCACCAGTAAAACCTTTTTGTTTCTGCAGCCCAGTAAATGTCTGCACATTTTATTTCAAAACAGATTAACTTCATGTCAAACCGAATCTAAAAACTTTAAATAAGCAGCAGTCTGTATTTAATTTAAGCTTTAACATTAAAGTGTATTTTTGTGATTGTTCTTATTAATTTAATTGTCATTTCTTAAGTCAGCAGTACACAGACACACACCTACAAAACAAAACAAAAATAAAAACATTTTAATCATAATTAATTTGTTTTATTCCAGGGCCCTCTTGGTGACCCTGGAGCTCCAGGACCAAAGGGAGGTAAAGGCATCAAGGTAAAGAAAACACCCATACATACATGAAATTATTTAATTAAGAGCGTGTTGCTCTTATAACAATATTTCATCTTTGATCTGTCTTTTCGATAGAAATATCTACTTGTTTTATTCATTTCAAGAATCATCATTTATTTCATCTTTCGACCTCTTTCCTTGATTTACGGCTCTGCGTTTTTTTCTGTTCAGGGGTCTCGTGGCGATGAAGGCAAACAGGGTTCTGAGGGACGAGAGGGACAGAAGGTATGGGAATAAAAACACACTGAGAGCATTTTCCCCTGATTTTCCTCACAGTGGCCTTTAAGTAGTTCATGACTATTGTTTTTAATCCATTACTCGCCTTAGTGGTGTTTGATCTTCCTGCTTTAAATTGCAAAACTGTATTCATCAGTAATTCGTATCAGTAAACTTGACTTTATTGTTCACACTAGAGACTTGTTGGACTTCTTTCTGTTCACCAGCAGAGCTTGATAGAGGTCAAAGCCAAAGAAAAGTCATTAATATTCACATTAGAAAACAGGCAAAAGCACAACAAACACTGTTTGTAAAAGCAGCAAAACAAACTAACACGTTAAAATTAATTTAAAGCTAACAGCTGTCTTGATGTCTCTTTAATCGTCCCGTCTTCTCCCACAGGGTCAGACCGGAGCTCCCGGGTTTCCTGGTGACGTCGGCGACCGAGGATACACTGTGAGAAAGAGCCTCGGTCACAATCTGTGCTCCTCAAGGAAACATAAACTGTTGGGTCATTCACATTTGGTTTTGATTTCCACTCAGGATTCAGGAATCTTTCCCATTTAGAGCCACAAAAAGATCTGAAAAATGGATAACTGTCACGGCAAAACTTTCCACAGATGTAACTGAATGTTTAGGCTTTTATCTAAAGGATTGCTCACACAGGTGTTGAGGTTGATCTCTGAGTTTCTCAACTTTGAGGCAGTATTTTTGTGCATGCGACAAGATATTTTAAGACAGAAAAAGTCTTTCTGCATTTGCATGAATTACACTTTGAACTAAAAATTATCATCAACCAAACAATCATTTCTGACGGTGCTTAGCCGTCACAAAAAAGCCTTTCCATCAGTTTACGTCAATTTGTTGGCACAAACGAGGCTTCATTGGTTCTTCCTTTTTTTATGTTTCCATTACGACAGACGTTTAAACTACGTGCATGCATCACGTGTCTTTGTTGTGGTTCAGTCTTCCCTTTAGTGAGTTTCGTTTCCATCTGCTCAGCAACAGATGACGTCCCTCGAGCTCCTCCTCCTGCCATGAGATCCAGCCAGAGTCACTTTAATAACTCGTCATTTAGTTTGTGGTTTTTAATGAGCTGCTCCCCGTGAGCTTTTACTCCTTTCTTACAGGTTTAAGTTACATAATCGGTACTCCTGAATGAAATGTTTCAGTGCTTTCTTTGCCTTTGAAGTCGTTTACTTCTCATTGTGCAGATATGTATTGGTGATAATCCTTGCAAAAACACTTCCTGTGTGTCCTCCTCAGGGTTATCCTGGACAGCCCGGATCCATTGGACCCGGTGGACCAAAGGTACAAACACACAGAAGATCCGACTTTTACTTTCTTTGCTCTTAGTTTACATACCTTTTATCTTTTAGTTTATCTTTCAGTGCCAAGTTTTATTTTCACAATGACATTCTGCAACAGTTTATTCCAGGGATGAAATACTGAAACCTCATTAAATGATGCAAAGCAAGAGAGTCTGTCTACCTCAAACCATAGACTGTATATAAAAACACTACCAACCAAATTCCTGTTAAATTGGCAATGAATATTCAGCTTCACCAGAGGATGAATCTCCCTAATTTAAGTGACCTCCTGAGCGTTGTTTTAGCTCTACAGTCAGATCAAATTTCCACTTGCACACAGACAATATTGGAAATATATTCATCCTCCCCAGAGGAATAACTCCGCCCCTTATCACCTTTCTTCTAGCACCAGGATCAAGATAAACATTAGAACTAGTATGTTACAAAAAATAAAAATAAATAAATAAATATAAATTAAAAAAATATTAAAAATTAAAAAATTAAATAAAAAAAATTTTAATTTAATTTAAAAAAATGAAATATAAAAATAAAAATAAATAAAAAAGAACTAGTATGTTACAGACGCAGAAACAGTTATACATGCTTTTATTTCCTCACGTATTGATTATTGCAACAGCCTCTTCACTTGCCTTAATCAAAAAACCCTAAATAGATTACAGCTCCTAACTAGGACAAGAAAACAATGATCATATCACCGCTATTTTAGCATCATTCCACTGGCTCCCTGTTTGTTTTAGGATTGATTTTAAGATTTTACTCATTACTTTTAAGGCTATTCGTGGCATGGCATATTTTAACTCCTTGTGAGCCCTCCCGTGGTCTAAGATCTTCCGGCAAGGGCCTCTTGTCTGTTCCTGGAGCCAGGCTAAGAACAAAAGGTGACCGAGCATTTGCTGTCAGGACCCCGAGGCTCTCGAACGACTTGCCTGAAGAAATTTTGCTGGCTGGGTCGGCTTCTTCTTTCAAATCTCTTTTAAAAACATACTTTTACCAGATTTTACATGAGCTGCCAGTCGTTTTACTTTTCCTGACTTACCGTTCTTATCACTTCGTTTCCATGTCTTACTTCCTTACTTCTTTATCTCCTACTGAACATATTCGTTATTTCTCTTTTGTGATCCTTGTTCTTATGCATTTTGTATTTTATATGTGATTTGTTGTGAAGCACTTTGTACTTTGTTTGAAAAGTGCTATATAAATAAAACTTATTATTATTAATATTATTATTATTATAACTAGTAAGGCTCTAAAATAACTTAATCGTACAAAGCTGTGGTTTCCAACCAGGGGTTTAAGGTGTTTAACGATGAGCAAATTTTATCTTCTTTCTATCCTATTTGGTAATTTAATCTACAGCAATGCATCATATTCCATATCTATCATATGTTTGAGGCATTGTTGTCCTGTGAGAACCACCTGTCTCTAAAAGGTCAACTTGTCCTGAGTTCATAAAAACAGTTTTCAGCCTGTTTTCAGCTTCGTGACGATGAATTTTCCGCCTGATCCAAAGGTGCTTTAAAACGATAATTTAGCTTAAAAAGCAGGAGGATTTTCTCAGCCCATAAAATGAGCACTTCATCCTGCAGTTTATCACTAACAGTAACATCACCGCATTTGGAGGTACGCGGCTTTCACTGGACAAGGATGGGTATGAGAAGAATTTAAATCTGCAAAGTAACAAGTAACTAAAGCTGTCAGAAAAATCTAGTGGGGTAAAAAGTAAAATATCTGCCACTGATGGTGGAGCAGAAGTACGAAGTTACATAAAATGGAAATATTTAAAGGAGACTTGTTATTATGTGAAATGAGGAAGTAAATGTACCATGCTGTCACGGGTTTGTGGTTTTATAAGCGCATGTACCACCGTCCGTCAGTCAGGAGGAACGGAAAGGTCACAGGTTTGACCTTTGCCTTGTGGCCTGCCACCGTCTGCTCACTAACTATGACTGGCAGAAACAAGCCTGATAGTAAAAACAATAGCTTTCTGTCTAGACTGAACTCATCTGTAGAGTTTCAGGTACAAAGGGACTGTAGATGGTGCAGATGTGACTTCTGAAACAACTCAGTGTGTGCACCCGTGCTGCTGGGAAAGTTTGATGTCTGGATGTTTTATAATCAATTTAAAAATACAGGATTTATTGTGCTATTTTGTCAGGAAAGTCAATTTAAGATTAACAACAGGCTGTTATAGCCCACTGAACTTAATTTCCAACAGGTCGCTGTGCGTATGAAACAAAGCCACATTGAGAAGGAATAGAACATTTTTGAAAATATGCAACAGTCAATCTTGTGTCTGTTGTTAAATACAGAGCTGGAGGCAGGGTGAGGTTAGCGTAGCTTAGCATAAAGACTTGAAGCAAAGGGAAATAGCTAGTCTGGATCTGTCCCAGCACCTCTGAAGCTCCCTAACCAACGCGTTGTATTTCATGTGTTTAATCCAAATGCAAGCAGAAGTGTAAAAAAGAACATTTGTAGTTTAACCTTGATGAACTATTTTGTGAAAAGCAACAAATTGTCTATCCGCCGCAAACAGATCTGAGCGCAGGTGTTGTTTTCTCTTTTTATCTGTTTGAAAGAAAGCCACCAAGCTTATATCCCATAATCCAGAACTATATCTTGATTTGTATCATTTACAGAAGCCCAGAGAGGACAAACATGTGAATGTTAAGCTGAAGACATGATGTAATACAAGACAAGCTTGTTGTGTCACATGATCAACTCTGTTAATCACGAGGAAAAGCTGTTGTAAAAGTCTCATCTGGTTTTCGGTGTCATCTGACTCTGAATGTGACATCTCCAAACAAAATATTACGTTTTCTGATTCAGGGCTGATAAACAGAAACATGTGACTCCATCGGAGTAGCATCTCACTGGCAGTGGGCACAAACTCTGTGAAGTTTAACTGGGGCTGGACAATAAAACAATTATCGTAATATATTTTTTTAAAATAGCAGTTTATCAAATATGATTATTATTATTATTATTATTATTATTATTATTATTATTATTATTATTATTATTATTATTATTATTATTAATTTTATTCACTCGTTTGTTCTGTTGAGGAAAAAGGACTGAAATAAGCTTTTACTTAATTTTATTCGTGCATAACTCTCTCAGGAGACTCATTTCTGGAGCCTGTGCAATATCTGAAATTTTGAAATTAGTCTCTCATAGCTTATCTCACAATACAGAACTGCCCTCGAAACGTTCACTCCAAGTAAGAAAAATACCAAAATTTCTGCAAGGTCTTTGAGTCAGCCACTGCCCCGATGTAAATTGTAGGTTAAATAGGGAAGACAGAAAGTAAAAACAGAAAGTTAGGAGGCAGAAATCTGATTTGCATTGTAAAAAGGGAAAAGTAGAAACTGGAAGTGAGTAAATACCAAAACATGATCACCATGTTTATTTATTTAAGGGCCCACGCTGTCTGTACAGCACCAGTGACACAAGCTTGATGATTAAAGCACATGGTTTAGTTTCGGAACTTTCCCAAACCTTCGCCAATGCTGTAACATCAACACCAAGCATGCAGGAGTCAAAATATAAAATTGAAACCAAAACTCCCACAGTAATTAGATGAAGGTTAGTCACAGATGAGTAAAGCCAAGTAAAAGTAAAAGTAAATGCAGAAGCGAAAGAAAAAGTAAATATAGTCACACTGTTCTCCCCTGTTGAACTGGTCCACACTGAGGTTCCCTGGGGCGAGTTGGACCTGGACCTTCCTCTGGGCTGGGCAAAACCATGCATTTACCTGCTGTACCACCTGGGCATAAAGCTACTGGATTAAAAACCCTAATAAACCTCTGTGATCCCTTTTTATTGTTTATTATTATTATTATTATTTAGTCCATAAAATGTCAGAAATCAGTGTAAAAAAAATGCCAATTACAATTTACCAGAGCCCAGTTTAAACAACAGTCCAAAGCAGGGCTGCACGGTATCGGAAAAAAACTGACATTGCAATATCTTTCTGTTGCAATATGAAAAAAATACAGGATTTTTTCCTAATGCTTATAAAAATAAATAAGCTATTTAGTCTGAAGACTTCAAGTGTGCAAGTCATCTTTTCTTAGGCTTTAATGCAGTCAACATATTTTCACACCAACATCCTGTGTGTTTGACAAAAGTCAATTGTCTTTTTGCAATTAAATCCACTGTGTTGGTGGTTCTCGTTGACAGCTAACGGGGGCGGGGCCTGCTTTGGTCGTTTGATGAACTGATCAAGAAGAATACTGTGAATATTGGTGGTTCACTGCAGAACCGGCTTGTCACTAACTGGCGACAAACTTTGTGCATCCAAGAACCTTTAAATCGGAGTAAATGATTTTTCATCAGACAGTTTTTCATCAAATAGACTGTTTTTCTTTTATATCAAGCAGCAAAAAAGTAAAGGTGTTTGAGTTAATTTGATTTGCTTTGTTTGCAAGTGTTTGGCTTTTTTTGCTCGAGAAATCATTTTAACTAGCGACTAAAATCTGAGTTGTGTTGGAAAACATGTTGGCAAACAGCAAATCCAGCTGAAAGCTTGAACTACAGCTCAGCACAAAACATATAGTTTATGTGTTTATTTCAGGGGAATTCACACCCATTAGACTGAAACTAGTGTTGCTCACTTACTCATGTTTAACTTTATCCTTTCGGTGCTGTACTAATGAACTGGAATAAGTTATGTTTGCACAAAAAGTAACCGCAGCCAAAAGTAACAAACACAGGATTCGATGATGCTGCAGAGACGTTTTAGTTCAGACCGGTTTTCTCTGCACTGCGTTTTCTCTCTGCTCACTTTCTTTCTTTCTCCTGGTCTCTCTCAGGGCACCAAAGGCCACAGCGGCCTGCCAGGCAGTGACGGCGACCCCGGCGAAGATGTGAGTTCATGTAGAGTCACAAATCTTTGCAAACTATAACATCACCTGTTGCTGCAAATCTCTGTTGACCCCTGCGACTCGTCTCCTCAGGGTCCCATAGGAGTCCCGGGTGTGATAGGAGAGCCTGGACTCTTTGGTACCAAGGTAATGACCATAATGACTCCTCCCTCCAAGGCCACAGACACAGCATATATACTGTAGAGATATAGGAAACTTCATTTTATTTTAATTTTTAAAAATGTGGCAACATTTTTTTTTTGTGCAAATGCTACAAATGCTTCCAGCTTAAAAACTTAACTTAAGTTTATTTTTACCTCAGTTTTTTTTTTAGTTTAGTTAGTTGTTGCATGTAGAAAAGTCAGCTTTCTGATGTGTCATTTTACACACTGTCAAATTTAACAGTGTTATAACCATCAGCTATAAATATTTGAGCATAGTTTCTGGGAAATTTTATTCTTTTTGCAATTATCTGTGGAATCTGCTTTAAACTTCCCCTCACAGCAGAACGAGCGGAGGCTCTCTGATTTCCTTCGTGTGGTCCACTCTGGGACAGTTTTAATTTATTGGATATCAGTCTTATTTTTTGTACTGATGATTCAACCCGGAGAAATTTATGTCAGTCAGTCAGTCAGTCCTGTGTTTGGGAGTGATGACACATGCTCTGTATTTGTATCCACGCCTTTCCGACCACTCAAAGCGCTTTTACAATACATCTGCAATCACACTCACCCAAGGACTCGTCGACATGCAGCCTGGAGGAGCCGGGGATTGAACCACTGACCTTCCGATTAACGGGGGCTCTACCTCCTGAGCCACAGCCGCCCACATGAGACCACCTCGCCCACTTCACCCATATCATACTGTATTCATTCATTCATTCTTAGTGCATGTATCTACAGATTTAGTCATTTGATATTTAAATCCAAACAGCAACAGCCCTCAAGGTCTCAAGTCAGTCAGAACTGCACGATACACAACTCTGTGAAACACACTATACAAAAAGTACTTTACATTATTCATTTTTTTACAAAAGATATTTTGACATTTCACGGTAGAAAAAGCACAGGGTAAACAATAAAATGAGCGATGGCTGGATTCCATTTAGTTCCAGCAGCATCATGGTATTGTACATGTTGAGTCCTTCATTAAAGGATAATTCCTGTATTTTCAAACCTGCATATTTTGGGTGAAAATGACTAGTCGGCACACAAAAAAAAGTAGTAGATGGCTTCATGGCGGCTGCAACGAGCGACAATTCTCGGTCTGAGCTGTTGCAGGAAGACGGCGGTGGAAACGTGAGTCAGAGTGGAAGAGAGGAGTTTATGGTCTTGTCGTCACGTTAGGAATTCTTGCTTGCAGTTCCTCCACGTACATGACAATCTCCTCTCACTCGCTTCCAGCAGCACGTCCTGCAGCACCTCGCCTCTCTTGAGATTCCACAGCGAGAATTGTCCTGGAGTGATACTTCAGGTTCCTGTGGAAAAACAAAGGGAGTCACCGGGACTTCATTTTGCCCCGGTTTCTTCTGCGTGGATTCCAGAACTTGCTGAACCTACTAGTCATTTTGACACCACAATATGTGATTATGTTTAAAATAATACTATTTTATTTAGTTCATTATTATATATCCAGGTTTAAAAATGCAGGAATGATCCTTTATTGTTTTTGATATTTGTCAAAATGTCTGCCGTGAAATAAATGTGTCATAATGCCCTTTGTTCTTCTGCAGGGCAGTAAGGGGGATCGTGGCGTGAGAGGACCTCGAGGCAGAGTGGACGCCGGGGTGAGTGAGCAGCAGTGTGATCCCACGCTTTAATACACCGTCTTGTAACTTTAAAGTCATGGGTTTGATTCCTGACTCAGTGTCTCTGTGAAAGGGTAAGATACAGACCATCTTTACCAGCTTCCTCCTGTAAGCCATTCTGGATAAAAACCTCAGTTTAAGTAATTATCAGAGAGACTTATCAGATGTATCTGAGTGTGTTTGATCCCACAGAAGGTGGTACAGTTGGTCCATCAACAGCCCGATTTTCTTTGGGAGCCCAAATCAAGTCTACATCAGCCCTCTGCTTCGCTTCTTTGGTCTTATTAGTGTAGTTTAGTGACTTGTTTAAACAGGCTCATTACTCGTTTTCTTCTTCTCACCGTCGTCTTTTTGGAGGTTTGCGACTCACCGTTGAAGGAAAAAGCACACGCCAAGATCTTTCAATTCAGTTTATGTAGCCTATCGGAAGTTAACAAAATAATTTCCGTTGTTTGCTTTGAAGAAACATATCAAAAAAAATTAACTTAAATTCGTTTCCCACAACTCATTTGGTCACTAAACTATTTCACTCCCCCTCTCTCATTCAAATACAAAGAAACTCCCAAGCTGTAGTCTTTCCGGTACGATGAGGACGAGGAGCCCAACAGTTATTTTATAAAAGAAAAAAGTTATTAGATCACCTTGCTTGTCCATAACCACAATAAAAATATTAATGCCAATCAACTACTGTGGCTTCAACAGGTGGCGTTTTACCGAAGGTTTCGAGTTACTCTATTGGTGTTGGCATCGCTTTATGGGTACTGTTTTTAGTACTGGTGTTGTAAAATTTTAAACGATACCCAACCCTGCTAATAAAGCTTTGTCATGTCTGAGAAAATAAGTGACATCGCCCGAGTAGCCTGGAGAAAACAACAGAAACTCTGGGTTCCCAACATATTTGGGAGTTTCACCCACTCTAGAGATTAAAAGTCCAAACATCTGCTGCTTTTGACTTTTAACTTTCTGATGTGTCTAGAAAGTCCACTGACTTCATGCACGTGTAATAATAAATCTCTGGTGTTCCCTTTGAATCTGCAAGTAAAGGGCAGTCCTGACATTTGGATTTAGCTTGTGTGTTGTCAGTTTCGTTCCCAATGACCTGAAAGGCAAAGCAAAATAAACATGAAGGGGGGAAAATCAGCGACTCTGCTTTCTGTAAAGGAAAAGAAGGGAGTTCCTGTGATTTTATCAAGGAAGAGTTGAATTGTTCAATTCAAGAGCGAAAGAAAGACTGCTTAGCTGAAGTGTGTCACTAAAATAATGACTCCTATAAATAACTCAGATACAATGGATTGTTATCTGCCCTTCACCTCTAATTGGAATTTGTGTTATTGGAACAGTTTGTTCAGAAGAGGTGCAACTTTAATACTTAAATACTTTTCTACATTTTGTTTGTTTATAAAGGTCTGAGTAAAAGGAAGAAGGTGCTTGGTTATGCAATTATTGTTAAAATTTTATTAGGAATCAAATGAACAAACTCTTTCACTGAATAGTCAAATAAATTAAGAATTAGTTAGTTCGTTTTTATTTAATGTTTTCCGGTCAATTATACACAGTTAAAACAAATTGACCGTACATTTATGGAAGTTAAAAATAAAATAATATCCAACATTATGTTCTCTGACTGAAAATAAAGGTGTAGGCTGAAGCTAAAGCTTATTGTGCCTTCATATAATTATTATATATATTACCCTTGCGCTACCCAAAATAACAGTGAAACAAAACAAAATAAATATATATGATAAAGAAACACACCAGTACAGAACAGAAACAGATAAACTCTGATCATCATTGTCAGAACATTTTCTTAAACGTCCACATATTAGTACATTCTTCTACTTCATTATTACAACTAGTCCCGTAATTCAACTCCTTTAAACTGTAACATATCTATTTTATTTAAACATATAATGTCCCTTAAATGATTTCCTGCTTTCCATCAACAGCCCTTGTATTTTGCTCTAAACATTATTTGTAGAGTTTAAAAGTGTAAATTTTTATTCATATTAAGGCATATAAATTCATACAAAATGAGTTGGTTGAGTAATTCTAGTCAGTCAATTATTATGGCCCTTTTTTTGCAGTATAAAGATTTCCAACCTCAACCTTATGGTCTATTGCCACTCACCAGAATTTGTTTCAATTTCTACATCAGTGGTTTTCACAGTAGGGTCCTGGAAGCCCCCTGGGGTCCTTTAGGGAGCTCAAGGGGGGTCCCCAGCAAAAAGGTTAGTCGATTTATTTTCACTATAATTCGATCTATACAGTAACACAATGACAGAATGTGTTGTTGAGTATTTTGGTCACTGGTTTTATACACTTTCTGTAATCAAACATCTAAAAGCAAAACTTTTATCCAGTAAGGGTCTGTGTTCTAATTTGTGTCAGTTTAGGGGTCCTGTTCTTTACATTTACTCATTTCTTTATCATTAATCACGAGAGTTACTTCACATTTATTTTACAATTTCCAAACGCAATGATATTTGTTTTACTTAGATTTATGACAATTTAGTAATATCAATCCACTTCTTTAATAAGGTTTCAGTTGCCCTTCACCTGCATTCAAAAGTTCCTTCAAGTGTTTTTCCCTGACGATTTATATACAAAACATATAAATAAGTAGTTAAAACACCCACAGAAATTGAGATAGATTAAAAAAATGCACAAAAAAATTGTAAAATAAAAGAAACACATTTGAAAGTGAAAGTTAATCATGTCATCGTTTTGGTTTTTGTGGTCATTTGAAGAGTGATTTTAATCATGATATTCAAATGAAGACTGTGACTTATTTTCTTTTTTATTAAATATTCTCTGAAATGCTCAGGACGAAAGCTCTTTAATCTGGTAACACTGTGCTTCAGACGTGAGCCATCAAAGCCGATGCTGACACGATGAAACAGATCAGCCGATAACAGGAAGAGAGAGGAAGGAAGGAAAATCCTGCTGGAAATAAATCCAATAGTGGAAGTAAATTATACTTATTACTTATTTCTGACAAAGTTAGTTGTGGTTTTAAATGTAAAAGTGAAAGCAATTTCTGTAATCTCAAATGTTTAGCAAGTATCTTGAAAAATCCCCCAGAGTTCTATTCTCAGGATGTCCTAAATAAGTTTGTTTTTATTTTTTATTTTTTGACATTAATGTGGTCAGACGAGTGACATTAACAGGAGGAACAAGAAGGGGGACTGCCCAGAAAAAAAAACAAAAAACAAAGAATACACCGTTGTTTCAGATCAAAACATCTTTAAATGTGGGACCAGACGTAACAGCTGGAAAAGAGTTTTTCACATACAAATTTAATATATATAAACATAATTGTAGAGAACTTTTAAAAACTACAAATGGTGTCCATTAATGTTTAAATAACAGCACAAGAATAAATCAAACAACAAAACAGCTTTACAACGTTACGTAGGTCACATGACATTAAAATCAGGGTTAACGTTGTGAAGTGGTTGCAGCTTGGTTAGGTTTGCGCAAATATAGTTTAAACTAAGTACGTTATTTAAGTCATGTGAGAGAAGCTATTTAACTTAAACTCAATAAAACATAACATTTACTTGGTTTCACATGAAACGCCATTTCCATGCGTCCACCTTCTTATGGGGACTTTCCGGCTACCTACAATATGTCACGCGACTTCCTGCTTTGCTACTGTTGTACGCCCACCTGAGGCTGTGGCCACATCTATGGAGCTAGAAGAGTCTCAAAAAAGATAAATACGCTCTACATTCACATATGCACACACGTGATTCATAAATACACACACAGGATACACAAATGCACACAAAATTCACAAATGCACACAGAAAATTAAAAATGCACAGAAGATTGACAAATGCACACAAAATTCACAAATGCACACACAATTCAGAAATTCAGATCTGATTGGTTGCAGATCATTCCCTGTATAAAAAAATGCATTTGTGAGTCGAGCCAAGTCAGGGAAGTCTCAAAATTCACACACAAATGCAGTAAAGTTCAGGGACCACAGGCAGTTTGTAAATCAAGATATATTTGTATGTGCATCTGAAATACATTTCTGAATCTTGTCCTGTGCATTTCTGAATCTTGTGTGCATTTGTGAATTTTGTGTGTATTTCTGAATTGTGTGTGCATTTGTCAATCTTCTGTGCATTTTTAATTTTCTGTGTGCATTTGTGAATTTTGTGTGCATTTGTGTATCCTGTGTGTGTATTTATGAATCACGTGTGTGCATTTATCTTTTTTGAGACTCTTCTAGCTCCATACACAGCAACCGTTAACATACAGTAGGTTGTAATAACATAGGCTACTGAGCAAACAACCTGTTTGGTCGTTTTTCTGGTGAAAACAGTCTCCTTAAAAGTGATGAGTAGAATTTTAAAATTAATACCAAATGTAACATGGAGCTGGCGTAACTGGCTAGAAATAGATTAGAACACTTTAAGTCCAACAATGGAATCTTTAAATCCATTATGTGTTAAACTGTTAATCTGTGAAGAGCGGCGAGTACAGGGGGAGGTGGGTCTCTCTTCTTGGTAGCGAGGCGTGTCGCTGCGGCATCCTACACTGGGGGGTATTGAAGGTGGAAGAACCCAGTTCTGATTTTCAACCAGAATTAAAGACAACACAGACATTTCTTGTACAGAGATTTACATTTAAAGTCTGCAGGGTAGACGGCTAAAAGCACCCGTTTTTCCCTGCTCTGAAAAGAAAAGAGTACTGGCAGCTTGTGAGAAGTAACAGTGCGTAAGAAGAAGTCCCGGTTCATCAAATATTAACATGTAGAAGTTTCGTTACCGCATACAGATGAGCAGTGTTGGGCAAATTACTTCCAGAATGTAATACATTATAGATTACTAGTTACTGTCATTTGGGAGTAATTAGTTATATTACAATACTATCAATTGTCATGCATTACATTACTTTTGCTTTAATTTTGAGTTACTTTCACTGCTATTTAATGGACGCATCATTCCGATAGTAGCCTAAGTGGTGCAGCAGCATCACGTCCTTGATTACTTGAGTCCCCCGACACTCCAACAGGATCGGTCAGGATGAACAGACAGCAGCCTCTCTGATCATGGAAGTAAATTGTTAAAGCACAAACACTTAGCCTTTAGAAATCTATTTACGCATGATCCCTCTGGGGAGCTACTGTCTTGTTAAGAGGTACCAAGCTCCCCCATAGTTTGCTTCCTGTCTACAATCTCAAATGATTCCCGCAACAGGAAATAACGTCACTCTTTCACTCATGGATTTGTATTTCTGGTGCCGAAATGTTTCTCGGTGTTGGCGAATTATTTAAAAAAAACACCTAATTTCGGGTTACAATGCGTTGGAACACACATTACTGAGATTGTAACGGGTACAATATTAGTGATTTTTATTTTAGTGCAATACACTGCGGATGAGTGCCGTCCCACTTCAAGCACTGGCCTTCATATTACTGTGGTTGGGGATGTTTTATCTATTATCTACCAAAAGAGCTCAATGCAGCTTATTTAAAGGGAGACTAAGTATTCTGCGAAAGGATTGTTGATATTTAAGCTCAACTGATACACCCCACTCTCAGAAGATCCCCCTAATTTCAATACTCTGAGGTTAGTCTAGCATTGAAACACCTCCGTTGCCCGGTCATATAACTTTCTTCTCTGTCTATCTCTTTTCCTTTTTGGCTGTTTATCAGCCATTTCTTCCTTTCATAGTGCCTGGAGTCCAGCACATTTGATTTTGCAGGTGCACTCTGCCAAATAAGTAAATGGAAATGTATGGAACTATCTTTCCCACAGAGCCTCCCGTGCACCAGCACTAACTGTTGCTGATTGGCTGGAACAATGTTTTGTGGCAAGGTCCACACCACTTTCTTTGTTTTCCATTTACAGAACCAGGGCTGTGTAGGAAAAATGGCTTTGTTTCTGTCAGCGCACACACACATAGATCTAGCAAACTGTGAGGAAATATGCGCAGAATTTAACAAAAAGTGTATTGGATCACCATCACTTACTGTACCTTTAAGGAAAATAAAATGGGGCCTAATATGGACCCTGGTGGCACTCCACAAGAAAAGTGCAGAGGGTAAAACCAGGGGGCTGCTTTATTTTCACCTGTTTTGTGTTTGAAATGAGATTTCTCTGTAGCTGGTTTTACAGTCAAACCATACAGACTTATGACAGACGTGTCATATGATACCACTGACAAGTCAAAACTCACTGAACAGTTAAGTTCACCAAAACTCACTCTAGTGCTGATGAACGCAAAACTAAACCAAAACCAGTTAGAAAAATGAAAAGCTCTTTATTCTTCCTTGAAATATGACATTTGGAAATTTTAGGGTAAAGTACCCAGTGAAGGGTTTTAAACAGTAAAGTTCATTTACTTCCTCTTGTTAATAATTTCACTTGTATCAATGTGATCTTTTGTCTTAATTCCCCTTTTTATATAAAGATATTTATATATTTAGCATGTATGAGACATAACACATTTAAAACATGTTCAAACTTAATTCTTTTATCATGGATTAATCACATTGATCGATTGAGTATTTTTCTGTCCCTTTGTTCAACAGGGAGCTCAAGGAGAGCAAGGAGATGCCGGAGTACCAGGGAAACAGGGACCAAAAGGCCTGCAGGGCCAGATTGTGGGTACTCACACTCACACACTCAGAGTACAAGACAAACAGTTACACAACTGTTTAACAACAGTTTAAGATAAGATAAGATAGACTTCATTGATCCCACACTGGGGAAATTCACAGGTTACAACAGCTCCAGATAAAACACAACATAACAGATAAGAAAGTACACTTTAAAATACACATTACACACAGGACTAAATATAAACCGCCGTATAGTTTAGAGATAATATAGGCTATTAAAACAAGGTGTGGATATACAAACCTGCAGAAAGAAAAATAATATTCATATTTCATTTCATATCAGATATTATAATCTGAATTTAAGTAAGACAACCTAGTAAAATACATCATTACAATGGTGGATTATCAGGACCACACATACTATAATAATAATCTATTCTAAAGTGAACTGTGACGACGTGAAGACTAAACATCAAACATACCATACAGAAACTTGTTTCTTTATTTGCACAGCTTGTGTTAATGTTAATCCTTTGTATTAATCACTTTTTATTAGTCAGTTTGGAGTTTGTGTTGCTTCCTCTAGAGCTCCATGCAAGTTTTATGGGACTGTATTATTGTTAAACTGCAAAACATTCTGACACCTCTAGTTTAAAGCGTAAATCATCATTAGTTTGCATGTCATCTAACGTGACGAGTTTGTTTTTCTTCCAGGGGGCCAAAGGAGAGACGGGGCCTGATGGTGAGAAGGTGAGACATCAGGATAAGTAAGATAAGTTAATAAGATAACTTTAGGCCCTGTCCACACTACTGCGTTTTAATTTGAAAACGGACACCTCTTGCAACGTTTGCACCTCCCGTCCAGACTGCAACGGCGAAAACAAAGACATGAAACGGAGAAGTTTGGAAACGCTGCCGGCTCCGTTTTGCGTTTCAAAACTCCGGAGGGTGTTTTAGTGAATATGCGCCAAAACAGAGGACTTTAGAAATGATCATGCAGCCGCTCACGCTTGGCTCTCTGGCTGGGTCTTATAAGTCATGCAAAGCAGAAACATGATGCTACTGACCGGGTTTTTGACAGGGTATTTTTATTCAGATATTCTGTACCGTGCAAATGACACTTATCTGCCTACACTTGTACTCTGCATGTCGCCATTTACTTTGCAACGACTCCCAGTCTGTTTTCCACCATCCCGTGTTGCATTCAGTAAGAGTCCCAGCACGTTATTGGTGCATGCAAAAAACAAAAGAAAAATCTGGTCTGATTCTTCGTCTGTGTTTCTTTATTCTTTCGCCAAATCTTCTGTAAGTACGGAATAGATCATCTGCTTCATGTTTACACCAGCACGCGCATGCCCAGTGTACATGAACGACCACTAGCTGTGCGTTTTCAGTCTTTTTAGACGAAGATCAACTCTGATACTCAGCTAAAACGCTGGTGTGGACGGAGATCGTATTCGTTTTAATTCTCTAAACTAAAACGGAGTAATGAGGATGGGGCCTAAGTGATGACTGGTGAGATGTTCAGCACCAGGGGTGGAATGTAAATTTACTCAAGTACTGTACTTTAAACTTCTACTCCACTACAGATCAAAGGTAAATATTGTACTTTTTACTTCACTACACTCATGTAATACCTTTACTCACTTTCCAGATTCAATATAGTTTTCCAGATTCAGAATATTTTAATGCTTATTTATACTGATGTACTTAAAATGTAAACTTTTGAATCAGGACATTCCCTTGTAGCCTAGAGTATGTTTACGCTGGAGTACTGCTTCTTTTACTAAAGGAAAAGATGTGATTACTTTGTGATTAGAGAGACAGAGAGTCTCTGTAGGTCCGCCAGACACACATCTTCTTCTTCTGTTTCCGTAAACTTACAGTGGCGACTAGCTGCCACACAGCAAGCCTTTAGGGAAACAAATTAAAAGCAAATTTAAAAAGTATGATTAACTAATATATAAGATGGAAAATGAGAATGGTTCAGACTTTTATCTACTGCTCAGTTTGAAATGATTAAATTACATTGTTGTTGCGCGTCGAAGCTCGTAACCTACATTAAACCCCAGACGGGAGTTTCCCTTCGTCGGTTGACTTCTTCTTTTGTACCTCTCGTTGGTCCTGTTTAACAAGCTGATTGTTTACAATAAGTCTGCTCTGTATTCTGTGTAACCGGAGTAAGAACCAGTCAGCTTCTGTTGTTGTTTCAATCACAACTTCCTCTTTCATCCCATGTGCTCGTTGGGTTTTTCCTGCAGGGTGCAGCAGGAAAGAAGGGCCTTAAAGGTGTCAAAGGACAAAAGGTAATTTTACCTGTTTACAGTCTGATGATGAAATTCCACATGTTGTATTTATCTTCCTCTTTCCTCACCTTGCTGGGCTGTACTTACTGTTTGCTCCTCCTTCTGCTCTTTCAGGGAAGCAGGGGTGACCGTGGAGACAAAGGACAGGTGGGTTATCCATTTATTTAAAAAAAATTTACTCTGACGTCACTGAAATACACACACAGCTAATGCAGGTAAAGAGTTTCTGAAAGACGCTTCATCTGATGCCTGGTTTTACAAAATATTACAGAACACAAACAGGTCAAACAAAACTTCTTTCTGTTTGGAGATGTTGAATGATGCCACATGTGATAGTTAAGCACATGTGCTGTAATTTGGTGCTATAACACTCGGCGCTCTTCCAGGACGGCTTTCGAGATCATCAATGAGTTCCAGCAACACAGGTCTAGCTCTCAGTCCAGTTCATCCCAAAGGTGTCGGATTAAAGTTGAAGTCAGGGCTCTGTGCTGGCCAATCAACTTCATCCACACCAAACTGGGAAAACCCATTTATTCATGGTCCTGGCTTTGAGCATGTTGAAGCGACACACACACACTTGTTGACACAAAGTTGGAAGACTTGTTTGTAGTATCGTTACACGCAGGAGCTTTCAAGAATTCCCAAGATAAAACTCACAGACCAAAACCAGGAACAACCGCCTCCGAACAAAAGTTTCGAGTGTTCACATTCTTTTGATCAAACTTCGCTACAAAACACCTGGTTGTGATCTGAAATGTTCATCAGCCCAAACGTGTTCCACGTAAAATAAAAGCTGGAGGAACTCACCTAGAGACCAGTCTCTAAACGATCAAATAATAATCATTCGGCCTGGCAGATTAGATTCGAGTCAGCAGTATGATTAAGTTTACAAGATAAGTAAGAATTCGTTGTGTAATATGTAAAAGAGAAAATAACTACACTTGAATATTGTTTATTCTTTCGTTCTTCATCATTAATTTCATTTCTTCTGTCCGACAGCGTGGACCGAAAGGTGCAGTTGGTCGTGACGGCTCCCCCGGCCCTGTTGGCCCGCCCGGCATCCCGGGTACCAGAGGAGACCGCGGCCCGATCGGTGACCTGGGTGTGAAAGGCCAAGCGGGACCCAAAGGAGTTCCAGGTCCTGCTGTGAGTAACCGTCAGTCTGCATAACTGAACTCCTTAAAACCAGTGGAGAACTTATATTTAGTCAGGGTGCCACATCATCGGTGTGTTTACGCTGTGTTTAAAGTCACAGCACTTTTTAATCTTTTGATCACAACAATAAAACGAGACCTCACCAGTTTTTACCTCACATTTCACTAAAAAGTATTAGTGGGTGTGTTTCCTATTCAACATCTCTCGTCCTCGAGTAATTTATGACCTCAGCATCTCATTTCCTTTTATTCACACATCTTTGTCAGACAACAAACGCTATAAACATTTGATTAAGTGCAATTAAAAGTATGTTTTTCTTCATGCACAATAAGTCTGTTATCTGGTTAAATAACATCTTTTTCCGGCATTTATCTCAGGATCTTTTGATGATGTATTACACAGTTTTAGACCAAACAGTCCATTAATTTAACATAATTTTATGAAGAATTAACATCTATAAATTATTTTAAAAAAAAGAAACAATATTATGTAGAAGATGATGCTTTATTTTTACATCAAACTGACTAGTAAAGTCGAGTAACATTGCTCAGCAGGGAAGGAAATCAGTATCAAAAGGTGTTTCCACTTTTACTAACAAGTAAAATCACATTTTCAATCCTGATTTTAAGGACGACTAAACGAGTAGTTAAAGTTGGTGTTGCGTCACAGTGATGTAGAAAAGATGTCCCCAAGTGGTTTCTGTCCTGCAGGGTCCCGGTCTGACTGATGAGCAGGTCCTGCAGCTCTGCAGAGGCGTGGTCACGGCCCAGATCTCCCAGTACGCCTCATCCATCCGGGCCAAGTGCTCCCAGGGCTGCCCCGTCAACAACCGGACACTCATCGGGCCCCCCGGAGCCCCGGGGCCAATGGGATCGACGGGCAAACCTGTAGGTTCTACCACCCGCCTCACTGCTGCGATGCTGGAGAGGACTTTAGATCAGTTCTCCAGACCTCGAGATTATTTGATATGTGACACATAAGTAAAGATCATTTTCAGTTTTTAAAATGTTTTACAAAAAAAATTCCCACATGTTTAATTCATTTAAACAGATTTAAAAAGATTTAAACAGAAAATCCAGAGTCCTCAGTGTCTGAGACCGAGACGAGACCAAGACCATCAAAAAGTGGTCTTAAAAGCGGTCTCAAGACCAAGACCGGTCTCGAGTACTACAACACTAACATACAGTACCTATATCCTTTTCCTGCTTTATGAAAATGAGTTTTAAAAACGCAGGATGCACTTTGTTTCTCTTCAGTTCCACAGACTTATTACACTGTTGATCATCATTTTGCAGTAATACCGTCGGAGTGTCATGAGAATCACCATGATACACTCATATCATAAATTACTCTTGTGATTTCCTGCTCTACCTGAATTAAGGTGTAATTGGACACCATCTGTGCCTCCACCTATCAGGGTAAAGCAGGAAAACCCGGAGCCAAAGGGGCCAGAGGTGTTCAGGGGGACAGAGGCCTGGAGGGACAGAAAGGAGCGCAGGGTAACAGAGGTGAGATCACGCCTTCACGTATCCAGTAAACCTCCGAGTAGATCATAGTCATATCTATGCTTTTTAAATACTTGACACTATTACACTTTTAATTTTGTGAAAAAATGTTTTTTGAACAAATATTCAAGCATTTATTCCATTAGTCTGTTTGATTCTAGTCTTGGACTGAAACATAAATATTGTGATGTTTTCTTTATCTAACGTTTTGTTATCTTTGACATCCTGTGTCTTACTACCCTCAACAACGGACCACAGATGAGATATTTAGTTATTTCAGGCAGCAAATAATTAATTCAAGCAAACAAATTTAACAATTAAACAGTAAACATGACTAAATTTAGGGCACAGAAGAAGAATTTTGAACACATAAATAAGAAAAACTGAGGATCAGAAGTGCTCCTCCCACAGCTCCCGAGCTCCTCCACCATTTACAGCTTCATCCTAAAAAAATTAGTTTTGTGGTTTTGTGTCCTGCGAGTTGCAGCTTTGTGTTTTTCTCAACAGGTCCAAAGGGACCTAAAGGCCGTGCAGGTGATCCAGGTAAAGGCCTGCCGGGACTTGACGGACCACAAGGCATCCGAGGTGCGACGCTGTTCTTCTCCACACGCTTAATAACTTAACGTCATTCGGGTTTGAGGAAGCTACTGGAGATTATCGGTATCAGGATGATTCATCATCACAGTGTAGTTTGTGCTGCTGGTTCCTTAGAAATCTGAACAGGGAAGAGAAAATGCAAAACACAACCACTTTCGAAGAATTTCTTTTTATTGAATTCCATTTTATTTTTCTTTACATGAATTAAACAATTGAAAAATCAAATAAACTCTATCCTGCTACAATATTAGTGCTTTACATTTATTATTTTTAACTCCTAAAATGTCCTAATCCTATTTTTACATCACTTAATGTAGATTACAAATTGTGCCAGACCACATATAGAACTTTTTAGAAAACCCATAATAATTACATAACATTATAACCTTTTGTTTTTTGTAATAAGGTACTTTTTACTTCTAAAATTATTTTGTGATATTTACTTTATTAAAAAATATCGTGTTCACCTTATTATTCACTTTGTTATTTTCAGGCTTATGTGTTTTATAATTTCCTCTCCGCAGGTTTGCCAGGTCACCCGGCAGAACCCAAAAACGGCATGGAGGGTCCCCGAGGTCCCCGTGGCTTCCCCGGTCCAGTCGGCCAGCCCGGCATGCTCGGGGTCGCAGGCGTGCCGGGATTTTGTGAGGCGCGGGACTGCAGCATTCATGCGCCGGTGACGCACAAAGAGCAGGGTCTGGTGAAAGGGCCCGTCAGCTCAAAGATCTGAATACGAGCAACAAGGGCCGCTGTGAGATTACACAAGGTCTTGAGATTCACCTGGTGGCAACCAGAATTCCAGCTGACGTTAGAACTGGGTTAAAAAAAAACGTGTTAAATTTCTGACACTAGTTTGTTTAAAAGCTGCAAATGATTTTGTCTCTCATTGACTGTTGTTGAAAATGTCAGTGGACCAAGTAAAGAACCATGGGGCGCTCCTCTAGACAGGAAACTGCAGGAATGAAACCAGAAAAGACTTTTCCATCTGAGCCGGCTGCAGGTGAACTTTTGATATTTTAGAGGTTTCATACATCAACAACACTGTTACAGTTTCACACGGTACAGTTGTATCTGATGTTTTGTAATTTGATATTTTTTAAAAGGCTAAATGATTCCCCTCTGAATCCTTTCCCTTGTTTAGTTTTATCTGGTTTAATAAACAAAAATTAAAGAATGCCATGTAAATATCTTGTAAAGTTATCTCATGTCCATGTACTGTGCTCTGGAATATGTTTCAGATAAACTGTCCGATGTTTTTTAAGCTGAGTCTCCAGTTTGTCCACATGTTTTAAGTGTTCATTAAAGAGGTTGTGCATTTACTCCTGAACAATAATATTCTAGAAAAGATCCAGCTTCCAGACTTCTGACCTTCTCAGATTGTTTCAGCATTTAAAAATAGAAATTAAAACCTAAATGATAATTCTTTGTGATGATCACAGTAAAGTAGTAATCTGACAAGATACTTTATCCTTCAGACTTATAAAAAATATAAATTATTAAAAATATAAATTACTGTTGAATCAGTGTTTCCCATTAATTACCGAGACTATGGCGACCCGCCACAGTCTAATTTGTTCTGAAATTAACCGAATATAGAATAACATGTGACAAAGTCCGGTTTTCAAAATAAGGTGTAAACACAAAGTATACAATATGGAAATAAGACTAATTGGATTATATTTACAGGAAGTATTATACATGTCTCACATGTTCCATTGAAAGTAAAATATAATTAGGGGAAATTACTTACAAATTATTCTTTGATTTTGGGTTGCAAAATACAAGAGTGCAAAGTTCTTCATAGATCTAGCCTCTTTATTTTGCTTTTAACGTGCACTAAATTAATGCACTTAA
This sequence comes from Lepomis macrochirus, assembly GCA_024633595.2. Taxonomy (NCBI): domain Eukaryota; kingdom Metazoa; phylum Chordata; class Actinopteri; order Centrarchiformes; family Centrarchidae; genus Lepomis; species Lepomis macrochirus. Next base: position 4,045,945 of record JALXJV020000015.1, on the reverse strand, counting down.
CTTTAAAATGCACATATATTTCCACCAGGGTGGGGCACGCCCCGGACCCTCCTAGGGGGTCGAGGTCCACCCACCATAGTTTCATAAAAACAATTGGGGAAAACTATTTGAATATCTGAGAAAATAGACTCCAGTCTACCCTACATTTTACAATCATGAATTTTAACTTTTTAAGATGCTTAAAATTTCTTAAAAGTAAATGTTTTTGCTTTCAAACTTGTGGAATATATATATAGTTATAAATAAAAGTTCTACTGTCAAATTCATCACCAAACAACAGATCAGAATCTCATCATTATAATAAGTTATGAGACAGATTGAAGAGAAGCTTTAAAGAAAAACTTTTATTGATGGAAGACATGAGATGAGCAAACAGCAGTAAGACTTACACATACAGTTTTGTCCTCACTGTGTGAAATCACACATCAATGTATATTCTGCTTTGAACTACATAGATGCATTACAGTACAACAAAAATAATCTGTCCAATTCTGCTGTATAAACGTCTGGTTTCACATTTTTTATAAAGTAAAAATCACATTAAGTTGCAAAACAGATTTGACAATATTTTGCCAGCAGTGAAGGTTGGACTTGGGGAACAATTTCATGGCAGGTATCAAGTATTATAGAGATAAAACTGGATGTAAAAAAAAAAAAAATAAAATAATAATAATAATAATAATCATTTTAAAACATCCAGTTTTCAATCCAAAAAACAAAAAAACCCCAAAACACTTCATTCAAACTTGCACAGCAACGCTGTGGACCTGTGTTTTCTTGGCTTGTTTTGAGAAAATGTCCCTTCCGTGTACCTTTAAATGCTTTTTATTGGGGCATTATAATTATTACAGCCTTTCACATTAAAGTCTTTAATGCCTAAACAACGTTAGTAGGGTTAGTTTTAAAAGGTCAAAGACAGTCACAAAGCAGGAAAGAGCATCATCATTAGAGATTTAATTCTTAAATTAATCAAATAAATAAACAAAAGACTGATCTGTGATAAAAATAGCTTGATTTGAATGGCTTTAAAAACTATGGATATTTGCACAATATATAATTTATTTAATTTATTACTCAGTATTCTGACAAAGTCAATACTTTGGTGCAACTGAATTTACTTTTGTCTTTTCTCACTTCTGACATGTTTGTCCTGAGCTTCTGTTTAAATGTCATTAATTAGATGGGATTCAGACATTTTTATCACCTTGGAGCTGCTAAAAACCAAATTCACTTACAGAATTGGACACTTAATTAGAATGATTATAGATGTGTTTCTCTCTAAGTACCGAATTACTTTTTAAGTGATGGCAAGACATGCAGACCAGAAAAAAATTAATTCATTAATTAATTAAAAAAATTTTTTTACTGGCATTCGAGCTACATTAATTTGTGCTTAGTGTGGTTCTACCACAGTGCAGCAACACTCCCACCTCAGCTTATGACCAGATGCTCTTTCCTGCTCCGACACCGTTAGACCTTCCTTCAAGTATAATTATGACCCTGAGATGAAGTAAAGGGACATTTCACAGTGCAAAAAAAAATCTATTTACCTAAATGCCCTTTATTTATTCCTTCCACGCTAAAATACATAGCAATGAGACTGAGAACCCACAACTCTCCCCGTATTTGTTCCCTTTGGCAGATGTGTTGCAGCTGTAAACTGACTGTATCTTAACAGAGAGGATTCTATACGAACATTTGGGAGTTTTTACCAT